>JARFIW010001214.1:0-600000 GCA_036346225.1 Platerodrilus igneus
TATATATAAACAAAGACAAGTTATTTGCAGTCCGCAATAAGAAAATTGTATTAAAAGTAAGATGTATCTGTAAACAAACTCTTATGAAAATAATAAGAGCCATTGACAAATACAAATCGGGCTGGTAGTTATATAGCCATTAACAAAACATTAGCTTTATTACTTCATAGGGGAGGAAACATCCACTGACCAATGGAAAACCGCCATCAGGTGATAAAAACCAACACTACTAAAGTGTGGAAGTACAGAATTGAACCGAAACTACATAATAAATTTTATAAATGACTATAATATTTATATATTAATACTTGGCTTATAGCCGTGATTTTGAGCATTGCTTCCTGTCTATATCTGACATAAGTCAAAAACTTGACAATGCCAGATATGATTGACAAAAATGCTAAACATAATTGAAAGTTATGTTTATATATAGTACTGTACACGATTTAGATTTGTAAATTTCCCAATTATAGCCATCGGTCTCGGTAGCGTAATTGGTAACGCACAGTTCCGGCAAAACTGAGATGCAGGTTCAATCCTGTCCAAGATCTTATATTTTCCTTCTTTCAATTACTAGCTCGATTTGAAATGATCATTTGGGCTTTGCTTAAAAGTCTAAGTTATTATTTCATCTTATTAATTGCAATACGTTAGTATTTATCAACTTACCTTGTGTAAAAAAATACTTATAATATTTATATATATATATATATATATATATATATATATATATTTCTGCAATAACAACTTTTAAGTAAATATTTTTAAGCTTTTATTAACTGAAAAAGGCAATAACCTTTGCCGAAACGATTTTAATTAAATGTTATGCTGAATGCAATATTGCATTTTGATTTGGACTACATAATCCCAATTTTTCATCAGTAGAACTGTTTTTAAAAAAAACAAATATATATATATATATATATATATATATATATATATAAAATGATATCATATTTAAAAAAAGATGTTTCAAGAATGTAAATTTAAACCGATAAAAATTATGTCATTAAAGAAACAGTAGATCAACTATTACAAGAAAGTAGCAGGTTTCAACGACCGGATATAAAGTATATAGAGAAAATTAGTAGAAATCAATACAATACAGTAAGATAATGTCTGACTAGAAGTAAGTAGCTAATGGGCAAAAGATAATACAAAATTAAGAAACACAGTATTCATCTATATATCTAGTGTACTATTAACTACAACAGAAAACTTGCCTGTGTTTTCTTCAGTGAAACCTACTCCAGTGTGTGACTCACGAGCAGGAGGTGATGGACCAGTAGTTTCAGGAATATGCCAAGCAGTTTCATCTGTTAATTCTAAGCTATATAGATCATCCAAGTATCGTGGAATATTATTCTTTGGATCATCACTATCATTTGCAAGTCCACCAAATAAATACGCTCTACCACCTACTAATGTAAAAGAATGTCCCAGCCGAGGGCACGGAGGTGGCCCTGTTAATGGAGCTTTGGGTTTAAGTTTTTTCCACTCCCATTTAGATGCCTAAAAGTTAATGTTCAAATTAGCAAACCATCAAATATTAATAATATACAGAGCTAAGTCTAAATCTTAATATATAAATAAAATGAACTATAGAAATTTATAGTCCTGAAATATCAAGTTTTTAAAATTACAAATATAATATACCTACCATGCAAATGAATATTCATATTAGCATCCAATAAATTTTGGGCTCTATAAAGTAATAATTTCTAAGATCTCTAAAACAACCGAACCTTTTGGACTGTGTGTATACTGAAGCAGCAAAAATTACAGCACATTTCAATTGCTATGTTGTTTGGAAAACATACTGTGATAGGCTATCCCAGGTCACCAAGTGAGTGATATGACAATTTATTTATGTAAAGTATATCTGATAAGAAATGGTTTTCAAACTTATTTTGTTCATTGCTTAAAATATTAAAGAACGTTAATTTGCTCGAATAGGGTATATAAAAGCGTTTAGTTGTTAACCTCATATTCTTCATGTTGATGTTTTTCAGAGGATCATAAAAAGTAATTGAAAGTAATAATTTTGTGAAATTAATGAAATTAAATTGATGGAATTTTGATATGAAACCACTTTCACCTCAAGTGTTAAGTATACTTAAACAAGGCCAAGTTTATTTATGACCAATACTTTGTTACTAATAAGAAACTTTATGCTATTCTTTGAAAGTAAAGTTTTCCACGACATTAATTTTAAAATATATCTGTAAATGACAGGAATATGTTTTTAGGTGATAAACTAATTATTTACCTGTATCAAGCATCGTATACTTGAATATAAGATTTCAAATAATTCATAGTGGGATAAAGTCATTGCTTAAATTGTACTGTAATAAATATTTAATTTATTTAAAAGAGAAATGTAATTATGATTTGGAACCAACTGTAAATTGTTATTATTTTTAATCTTAGTTCATTTAAGGTAGTTATTCAGGAATATTGAGTGTTTCTAAGACACAAAAAGTGTCTCTGATTAGATATTTAGCTTACATGTGATATTGTTTTCTCAATAGGTATTATCTGTACAGCAGATCGTAGGCAAAAGTATATATTTGTAGAATGTTTTTCTTTATTACAGCTTTCCAAAAAATCTTCTCTAGAAGTTTCTACATTCCCTCAGGTTTCAGTTCAGTCCTTTATCGTCTAGTCCAAACCCAGTTAGCTAAAAGTCTTTCAAGAGTTTTCTTTTTCTAAAAGCCATTTTCCATCCAAATTTTACCTGGGCTTGTTACTATGGTATAAGAATTCTCGATCGGATATAAAACTTCATAAAAAAAAACGATTGTGAGGTGAAATTACTAACACTGCCGCCCAACGTGTGGGGCTTGATCGAATTTTGATTAATTATACTAACACTGGCTCCGCAACGTGGGTGCAACTTTTGTTGACTCGATTTTGTTGGTTCATTAGTGACTTCCTGTTTGATTTAAAGATATTTATGTTTCACTGATCCATGTAACGTTTAACCTTAATGAAGTTAGATTTCATCAATATGATTTTCTTGTAGCATTTTACGCTATCTAAAAGAAAAGTTTCATTAGAATATATTACTTTGGTAAAGAAAAGTGAAACAGTTGCGGCAGATACCATAACACTTCCAAATTTTGTAAACTATTTTATTTAGTTTAGTTAGTTATTGACTGAAAGCTTATATTTATAGAATAATTTTAGAGTTTATACATTTTACAATGGCAGAAAAGTATCAGATAGTACATTTACTTAAAGATGAGTTAGATTATGAGTTGAATATTAGAGATATACAGAACACTAGACCAGTCACTAACAAAAGAAAAATATTAGCACGATTATTAGCCAAGGAATATGTTAAACCAGGATGTTTGATTGATCTTTCAGGGTATATAGTAGATTTTTATACAGAAAAGTAAAAATGAATCGAGTATCGAATCGATAAAAAATGTCTTAACGGAATACCAAGATGAACCTTCAGACTCCACTTTTAAGAGAATGCAGTCTAGGTTAATACATATTTTAGGTCGTATTAAACGTATGAAACTTCCCAAAGAAAATTCTGAAGAGGCCTGATTCTTCAAAGATGAAACACTAGCTACAGTTCTTGTAATGGAGGCAGATCTTCATGAAAAAGCGAACAATGATTTAGTTGCGAATCAAAATGATATAAGTACAATATCTAATGCTCACACTAACTTACCTGTCCCCTCTGTTACATACCATACTCAATCAGTCCCTATTGGTTCTTGGGCAATAAAATATTCTGGAGACCCTAAACTATTATATCAATTTTTAGAAAGAATTATAGAGCTTGCACAATCCCGTAAAGTATCTTACGAAGAGTTATTCAACTCATCGGTCGAATTGTTCACAGGTAGTGCTCTCATTTGATACTGAAGCGTCCGCAAATAGTTAACGGATTGGAATTTTTTGGTCGTCAAGTTAAAAGAAGATTTTTTACCAGCACATCCTGAAGATGAGGTGTGGGAAACCATTAAATCTCGCTGTCAAAAGAAAGGAGAATCCGTGGTTTTATACACAGCGAATATGGAAAGCTTGTTTAATAGGCTACCCGTCTGTCCCACAGAAAGCACAAGGGTTAGAATAATTAGAAAGAATTTGTTACCTAAATTTGTTCAGCATCTTGCTTTGCTCGATATAGAAAAAATGACTACTTTAGCCAAGTTATGTAGGATACTAGAAGACGCATCTCCTAAGCAAAAAGTTGTTTCTGTCATGTCTTGTAGCAACTACCAAACTAATAAAAATCACAAAACCCAATTTAAAGATAATAAATCAGCTTCATCTGAAAGTGTTTCAAAATTTGGCAGCCATATTTTTAGGAATAAGACTTCTCAACCTCAAGCCCCTAATTCATCTAACCCTGTATCTGTTGCTAGTGGTTTTGCAAACCCTTCATCAGAATATAAACTTGTCTGTTGGAATTGTACTCGAATAGGACATTCATTTAGAAATTGTAGAGCTCCTACAAAAATCTTTTGTTTTAGTTGTGGTCACAGGAGTGACGCTCGTTGCTTGTCCATCTTGTACAAAAAACGAATAAAGAAGTAGAAGCTATGTAGCCAACTTCATGCTTTCAGTCGAAAGGCTACCATTATGTCGAGTAACAAAAATCAATTATTAAATAAAGATGAGTAGTCAGAATGGCTTCTCGTTGTCAAAATTTTTTGTAAGAATAATGTTTTACCTAATATTAGTGCATTATTTGAGAAAAGATCTTATGACAATCGCCCTTATGTATTAGTGAAATTGCTTGATAACGATATATCAGGTTTATAAGATTCTGATTGTACTACTTCTATTGTCGGATCCCTTGCTATCCTCTTAATAAAAAAAGTTAAATCTGACTATTTTTAAATCCAACCGAAAAGGAGTGTGCACTGAAGACGGATTGTTAAAATTAGTCGAAGGATCAGTTGATCTACCTATTCGTATCGGAACAGAGTGTTGCACTTTAAATGCGTTAGTTGTATCTTCATTATCTCATGCATTCATTTTTGGAAGCAACTTTGCGAAATTATTTGGTGTGATAGCAGACTTTAAGAATGATTCTTGGTTTGTTCAGAATG
Source organism: Platerodrilus igneus (assembly GCA_036346225.1). Lineage (NCBI taxonomy): Eukaryota > Metazoa > Arthropoda > Insecta > Coleoptera > Lycidae > Platerodrilus > Platerodrilus igneus. The sequence goes on from JARFIW010001214.1 coordinate 5,079, forward strand.
AGATAGGAAACCACATCCCTTATGTAGGTCAATCCAACGTACCCTTGAGCTGTAACGATTATTTATTTGGTATAGATGACTTGTCGACAGTCCAGAGAAATCAAGCTCAAGCGATGATTAATTCATTTAATGAGATTAGTAGCGAGGATAGGTTAGGGTGTACTAATAAAATAGAGATGGTTATCAATACCGGAGACGCTAAACCAGTTTGCAAGTGGCCGTAAGTCATGTCACCATATGAGTGATAAGTTGAATCAGGAATTGAATGAAATGCTTCGTCTAGGAGTGGATGAACCATGCCAATCCCCTTGGTCTTCCACTGTGCTCCTCGTGAAAAAAAACTAGTGACGAGTATAGATTTTGCTTCGACGGTAGAATGTTAAACGACATCACTGAACACGATAGTTGCCCATTACCAAATGTCAGTCATATTTTAAACATGCTTAGAGGCGCGAGTTATATCTCTAGTCTAGATTTGAGAAAGAGTTTTTGGCAAATTCCTCTTTCGAACAACTCCAAAGATAAGACTGCATTTAGCATTGTGTCTAGAGGACAGTATCGATTCATCAGTGTACCGTTTGGTTTACGTAATAGTGCTCAGACCCAACAAAGGCTTGTTGACAGTATTTTTGGGACTCGTTATAAACCCTTCATGTTCTGTTATTTGGACGATATGATATTGACTTCATCTACATTTGACGGGCATTTAAAACTTCTTGAAAACGTTAAAGAACGTCTCAAAGAAGCAAACTTGACAATAAATTTAAACAAATGTGAATTTTTTAAGAGATCCTTAATATTTCCCGGATATATTGTAGGCTCTAATTCCCTCTGTACTGACCCTGATAAGGTTTCAGCAATGGCAAATTTTTCTCATCCGAAGACTACTACTGAGGTGAAGCGATTTCTTGGTATGTGCGGATGGTATCGGCGGTTTATTCAAAAATTTTCTTCGTTGGTGTCACCCATTAATGATTTGGTCAAGAAGAAGAAAAAAGGACAAGATATTGTTTGGGACTCTCGTGCTGAATCTGCATTTTTTCAGATAAAGCAAACTTTAGTTTCAGCTCCCTTGTTGTCGCAACCTGATTATTCGGTTAAGTTCATTATAGAATGTGATGCTAGCGATACAGGTCTCAGTGCTGTTTTAATTCAAAATTTAAATGGAGTAGAACATGTTATTTCATATGCCAGCAAGACTCTTAATAGAGCGGAACGGAATTATTCTGTTACTGAAAAGGAATGCCTTGCTGTGATTTTTGCAATTGAAAAATTTCGACCCTGGGTGGAAAGAACTCGGTTCACTGTTATAACCGACCATTATTCTTTATTATGGTTAAATAATATTCAGAATCCTAGTGGAAAATTAGCAAGATGGGCTGTACGTTTGAAACAACATACTTTTGACTTGGTGCACAGAAAAGGAAAATTTAATGTCGTTCTAGACTGTCTCAGTCGTGCTGTACCAGTAACAGATCCTGTAATCGATTTAATTGAAGTTAAATTAGAGGATCTAGACTCTTCGTACATCTCTCTGAGAGAAAATATTCTAGCCTCCCAGAAAATTATCCTCAATTTAAGGTAGAAAACAACTTTGTCTTTAAATTTTTTCCATTTAAATTACCTTTGTTGTCAAATCTTGTTGAATGGAAATATTTAGTACCTAAGGCACAACGAAATACTATAATTCGTTCCTGTCATGATCCCTCGGTTGCAGGACATTTTGGTTTTGCAAAGACTATGTCTAGAATTCAAGAACAATATTACTGGCCTAAGATGAATCTGGACGTATTGAAGTTCTGTCGTAGATGTTTGACTTGTGGTGCTCAAAAGGCATCAAATGCTGCTCCCCTTGGTACTATGGGAAATGAGAAATTAGTGAACGTTCCATTCCAGATCATAGCCATCGATCTCATAGATCCGTTTCCCCGTGCAAAATGTGGTTATAAAAGGTTAATGGTTGTAGGAGATTGGTTCTCTAAATATACAATTTATTCCCATTACGTAGTGCTAAAGCTCATGTTATAAAACGCGTCATAGAAGAAAGAGTTTTTCTTGTATTTGGATCACCACAATATATTATTTGCAATAACGGTCCTAAGTTGAAAGGCCGGATTTTTAAAACTCTTTGTGACAAATATGAAAAAAAAAGATTTGGTTCACCACTGTTTATTCTCCTCAGCGTAACTTTGTAGAAAGACTCAATAGGACAGTTGGTAGTGCAATTCGTTCATATGTTCTTGAACATGATACGTGGGAAGTAGAACTACCACAAATTCAGTATGCCATAAATTCAATAAAACACCAGTCTATAGGATATTTTCTAAATTTTCTAGTCTTTGGTCGCAGTGTTCCGATTAGTGGCAAATTCTATGGTAGAGATTGTAATTTATTGAATGACATAGAAGTTTGTTCTGGCAGTAGGCCATTGTATGTCGCAGATCAACAAGGTCTTGGTGATATCTTTAAAGAGGTACGTGCTAAGCTGCATTTAGCTTATGGAAAGGCAAGTCGTCTTTATAACTTGAGGCGGAGAGATTTGTCGTTTGAAGTTGGTGATAAGGTCTGGAGAGTAAATAAAGATTTGTCAAGTACCAGTGAAAAGTTTACTGCTAATCTTGCACCTAAATTTGTGTTGTGTATGATTCGAAAAAAAATTTCGACTTTGGTATACGAGTTGTGTAATATAGACGGTTCGAAAGCAGGTAGATGGCACGTGAAGGATTCCAAGCCCTATTCTGCTTTAGATGATGATAGTGATAATGAACATGACTTATCAGAAAATTAAGCTATGTTATAATTAGTAGTTGACTAGGACATATGTTGTCGTGTGATTAACTAGTTTGTTAGTCATCAAACTTTAGTTTTACTAGGTTATGTTTTTGGTTCATGAATTTTAGGAGTTGCATGTTAGCGAAGAGAGTTATAAGTATTAGTATATTACTTAGTTTTAGGTTTAGGATAATTAATATTAAGTAAACGTATTTGGTTTGAATTAATTTGTTTGTTTCCTTTTGAAGGATTACCTATAAGTTCCTGCAAAGAGGAGGTTGCATGAGAAATGGTCGTTCATGATAAGAATAAAGATCTGAAATAGACTAACTCTAGTTACTTCACTCAGAGTGTACTTGATTTGTTTTGGTTGCTCTTGGTCAAATGAAAGGTCTTATTATTTTGTAATGCTTGGTAGCATGGCTACTAAAGTTAGGCAGCAGCTAACTGTGCATGTTTTGTGAAGGAAATGTTTGAATTACGGAGTTGGCTTTTTGTCATAACTCATAATTTCATATATGTTTTGATGTATATTAGAAAATATGCAAATTGTTAAACAGACATCGATTGTGCCGATGGTTATCGAAAAAGATATTTAAGAAAATTTGTGTTATTCCACAGGTTTAGGTAGTGTAAACAGGTAAATTTAGTTAGTACGTTAATATAGTTAACAAAATGTTTGTATATGCATTATGTCTTGATGAAGAATTTTGAATTATTTTGCATTCAGACGTATTGTTTTCTTTAGATTAATTATATTATTAATTAGTAGTCTTAATTCCCTGTTGTACACCTAGTGAGTGATAGACTTCCCAATTTAGTTTTTAAATGATCAAGTTTATACTGGATATGACTTCCCTCATGTGACCCTCTTATGGCGAATGGTACACGTAGTTACCACACTCACTCAATTTCACCTTTACCGATTTGTTTATTGGCTTTAGTAAACAGGATTTGGTTAGTAGTTTTGTCTACACGTTTTATTCTCTAGGTTAGTTGTAGAATTAATTATTAGACGATTCGTATAATGGAGATTTGTATTTGTAAAGAACAATTCTTCGTCTCTAACATTTTTGGGTTTTGTTTTCTCGAATGTTTCCTCTTGCAAAGGGGCTGTGTAACATTTAAAATTTCTAACAATATTATTTGTCGACATTTCCGCTATGACTTCGCTAATTTTGGTATTTACTCAACAACGTTTATTCTATTATTGTTTCTAGTACTCTTGTATATTTAATAACCCAACAAATTTTAAGGTACACTACAATTTCACTCGGAATTGCAATCTGCAATGTATTATGTGGTTCCAGCTGGTAACATATTTACAAACCATTTTCGCGTGCTCATAGCTCTTTAGTTATAACATCTAAGATATTCAAGTTTGATCGTCTATTCGTGACAGGTAATCACTTTTCGTTTTCTTGTTGAAGTGAAAGGTCGCTTTCTGTTATCAGTCAGGCAAGATGGCGCCGGAAATTAAGTTTTCTTGGCGAAAACGTCAAAAAGATGATAAAGAGTTGTCTGAAGTAACTCATGTGCCAATTATAACTCTATCTTCGCAACAGTTTGTGTGAATATAAAATTAATTTAAATTTATAATAAAATTTATTACAGTGCAACTTAGTTTATGCTCAAGTTAAATTTTACTTTCATGGAACCCAATTAATATAAATTGTATGCTGTTATTGGACAAAATTGGATTTTCCGTCAGCATTTATTTAAGAATACAATGGAATTGTTGGTTGACTGACAGGTGATTTAAGGTTATCAGGTCATTTGCTACCATTTGGTAAAACCATTTCATTTTTTAAGTTTATGCTGTGGTTTACAATGACTCATTCCGTATATATATGTAGTGATTTCTTGAAAGGTTGTAAATTACCTCATATTGCTGTATAGAATCAACTATTTGTTCGTTCATGACTAATTTTGTAACATATTTTGTTAAAAAGGGTTATCCTCTTTCTAAATTCGGGATGTTTATAATTTATAGATCACTTTTACATAATTAGTGATATGCTCAAATTTATAAATTATTCCTAAGCTTTACCGGCTTTAAATAAAAAAAAAAAATTATGTACAGATAAGTAATTGTCACTTGTTAGTTATAAAGTCAAGTTCAATATTCAATTTTGGTGATACTGTTTATCTTGTTTATTTCAAATAACGTGGCAAGATGTTCACTTAATAAAACTTAAAACCAGAAAGGTGAAGGTTAAGCTGAAATTTAATATTTAATAATTTTGTTAAAAGTTGAGTAATTCTAAAAGAAATGTAAGATCTTTCGTAGCGCTACCCCGACTATTAATTATTAAAATAAATGTCGTAACATAAAATCACAAATCATATTAAGATTTAGTAGTAATTAAAGCTTAAAATTTTGTTTTATTCCCTCTGTGTAAAACATGGAAATTACGCTAATAAAAATTTTGTTTTATTCAATTACATTTATAATGACTCATAATTTGTCTGAAAAAGGAATATATAATTATTTTTGACTTCAGTTTATTATTGAAGAATTATTAAATTTCTCCAAAAGTGTTAAGGTAGTTGAAAGATTTCACTCGCTATGAATGCATATGATGATACTATGAACACTAATTGAAACTGAAATAAAGATTTCGTGTCCATACAGGACTATAAGATATAAATGGTATCTTGGTTGGTAGTGTTTATGTATCAGAGCCATCCTAGAACTTCGTCAGTGCATTGAAGATGACCAGAAGTAAGTAACATATTTGTGGTAATCAAACTTTGTATTTAAAGAGATTAGTGTTAATTCAGGTTTCCAAATTTTCCTTTTTTTGCAAATTGATTCAGTCAGTTGCATTATAAAAAATTTAGGTGGCGTCCATTATCTTATTTTCAAACTTTAATAAACCCACTGACCCAATCTCATGCGACTGCGGGTCAAAACCCAGTTAGCTAAAAGTCTTTCAAGAGTTTTTTTTTCTAAAAGCCATTTTCCATCCAAACTTTACCTTGGGCTTGTTACTATGTTATAAGAATTCTCGATCGGATATATATATATATATATATATATATATATATATATATACACGTACTAACGTCCTTTACGAAGCCCAAAAAGACATATTCCGCGGATGATACGAAGCCCTCTGCTGTTTTACGAAGCCCGAAACGGGCTTCCTAAAAATTTGTGTGTATTAAATTTTATTTCCATAGATATGGCCATAAATAGCGTTTTTACAAAATTTACCTGGGCTTCATAAGTCTGTAAAGTATCGCAACTTATACACCTTTAGTTGATGGCATTGTTCTTAAGGGGGCGCGTTAGTTCTGTCGTATATACACTGTATATACTATACAGTCTTTATGAGCCAAATATGTTTGATGCCTTTTAAGACGCCCGTAAGTCTGGCACCCGTGTGCTGCGCTCAGATTAATGTATGTCTCAGGCAAATACTTACTTCTTAATTAGCAGATTACATTTTAAAGCCACAATCAGTATTTAAATAAAATACAGCATTAAAAGTTTATTTTTTAACACTTCTTGTAGCAGTAAAAATTCCATACACATTCTTGACTTTCGAGATTTATATTTGCAATTAATTAAAGATCTTCAACAACTGAGCAGTAATTTGTACAATTGTTTAAAGATGCTGCATTCACATTATATTTATTTCATTATAGTAATAAGCATCCTCTCCTGTTACGCAAAAGGACACATTTCTCTAATAGTCCAAGAGGCAGCATCACCGAAATATCAGCCATTTCATCATTGTTTGTATTTTGTATACACTATCTGTGGGCTAAAATAAAAAGATTGCCATAAGTCTGCCGGTCTTTCAGTGGTGGAGACGAGGGCAATTACACCATGATTGTAGTAAAATCAGCAAATTTTTATTAATTTTTTTTAATTAATGAAATAATGGTCTACCACCACTTCAGTGGTGGACTACTTTTTGTTGTGATTATTATCTAAACATGCGAATTTTAGAAAAAACTTTAAACTTTTTTCAGTAACAGCTGAAGTACATGGAGCTATTTCGTTTGGCAGCAAAATGCACTCCATTTTACTAATTTAAGTTTGCTGAAGGTCACAACTTAATTGGCCGACTTCAAAAACCATGATGTAATTGTATATTTTATTTGTGACCTAGTCAACATTGCAGTGGTCTTAAAGAAATTTTAATACTTTTTGTGTGTCTATTTGTAGCTAAATTGTTTGCTTTAGACCCCAGGTGTATTAACAATTTTTGTTTGTCTTATCGGTCTCTACACCCACTTTAAATTAATGACATAAAACTTATGCCACCATGTATAACACAACATAGTAATACAGGATGGCATTAGTTATATGTCTGGTGGTGGATATTGATAAGCTAAACAAAAAAACATATAATTACAGTTATCTCACAACACTACATTTAAGTATATTACCCAAGCAGGTGATGGAATTGCATCATTCGACACTAATAACAAAAGCAAACAGGAAAAACTAGTTTGCAAAACGTTTAATATGTTCAATGAAAAAATACAATCGACTTAAAGTGAATTATTGCTGAATTGCTAGAATATTCAGACTACGAGATCAGAAACCTAATACAGTCGACCAAATCAGCATAAAAAAATTTTATTTTTTTGATTATCATCAGAACTTTAGTTTTAAATGACTTTAGTAGAAGGTATGGTGCATGGGTTATTTCGTTTTACAGTTCACAGATATCATATTTCAATAAGTTTTGTTTGCATATGTCACAACTTCGTTGGTCGACTCTAAGGAATGATATTATTGTGTATTTGATTCATGGCATAGCTAAACATTACAGAGGCTCTATAACAATTTAGATAATGTTTTTTGTGTGTCCGCTATTAGCTTAACCATTCATTTTAGACCACAAGTTAATAAACAATTTTTGTTTGTCTTATTGGGCTCTACACCCTCTCTAATGACACCTTGTATAAATTTAAGCCAATCTCGAGTATAAAATCTTAAACTCTAAATAATACATACAAGGATACCTACACAATGTTTCCAGCCCTAAATATATACAAGAAGAAAATTAGACAATTGTGTACAGCATTTTTACATGCTCTGTGAAGTGCACTTCCTAAAAAAAATAACGTAACCCTAACTGATATAAACCAAGTGTTAACTTACTCTAGTTTATAATTTAATAAACTGGTTGTTGACTTTAGTATTTCCTAATATTAATTATAAAACAAGTGAAAATCGTCCTAACAAGCTTCGGTTTATATGAATGTGACTTGGAAAATAATTACGGAATCACTTGTGCACTGAGATAAAAAAAATCAATTTTAACACGCAATCTCTAATTTATTGTGTCATAACCAGGAGTACGAAAACTACATCACTTACGTGGTTATCAACCAACCAAAGACGTAGCTTTCATAGTAGCATCAAGAAGAAGAAAACTGAATAAATGTTCTTCAAGAAGTGTAGTTCTCTACTTTTGGTACTATCGTAGTGGACCTACAAGTGTGTATTACACTTGGCGACGGATTGGATAGTATATGAAACAATTACACTAGACAGTAACACTAAGTAAAACAACTTAACAAGAAGGCGTCTTAATTAGCAACATGACTTACAGGGCTCCTTTATGGAAAAAGGGCTCTATATAGAAACAGACTGCCTCCAAAGTTTATTCTGTATTTATAAGATTTGAAAAATTGAAAATGCAAAGCAAAGGACATTATTATAGAATAAATGCTACTTATTTAACCATGCACTAAGAATTATGAGGAAATTTTACAGTATGTTTAAATACGTACTCGTTCAATTAAAAGGAAGTCACGCTTGTTGATTGCTAATATATATGATTTGAAATAACATAAAAAGCGTAAGGTAGTTTAATTTAGAAATTTTAGGGTGTTTTAAATAAATATAGTTTAAATTTAATATTCATGCAGAAATAGATCCCTTGCAGGGATTTAACGTAACAACTTTGCTAGGAAATTAAATGATTGATTATTACTCAAAAACCATGGTTACAAACCCACGATAACGTGTCTAAGCCTATATTAAATAATTTTTTCGCCAGTCAAATCTGCAAATCTAATTTACCGCCTTCATATTAGGTTAGTAAATTAGATTTACCCCCTTCGGCGGTAAATGTTTTTCTTTATGCTTTATTTCCTTAAGTAAATACAAAAATAACAATTTAGCTGTTTTTAGTTTTTTTAATAAATTTTTTCGAGTGCTCTGCAATCAGACTCGACGAAATTGCCATTAATAATCGAAGACTGAAGTGCTCGAGTATTAGTCAGAAAATGGTGATTTGGTATTGTCGGTTTGACAAACATCACATTCAAGATAAATTAATCACAATAAAATAACCGACTATTTATCAAGGTCTTACGATATTACCTATGTCGACGTCGACTGTCCTTTTTATCCAAACACAAATGTACCAAACGCATATTTTTAAATAACCGGGGAGGGGGCTCGGCGAAAAACAGCCATAAGCACCACGGGCGGTGAAGTACACATTGAAGCCCTTCTCTGCCAGTCGCCCTTGTTTCGCTTGAGCGGCTAACACCGGCGGGCTTCAAAATTTAATACGATTTTTAATGGCACAGAGATAGAAATAAAATAATGTACATATACTGCGGGACGTAAAGGAGTTACGGCAACTCGAATTTGCAGCCCCGTGTCAAAAGAAAATTGCTCATTTTAATGATACCTATTAATGAATAAGTTCTTAATCATTTGCTATTAATAAAAATTTACCTGCTGCTTCACAGCGTCCTAGGAAATTTAACTTATGCAAGGGTGTTTTAATGTTGTAATTTCATAAAATTTGAATTGTACAGCGTGTTAATGCGCTTCTCAGGTCAAACCAGCTGCCATGCAGCGTTTAACCTTCGGTGTGGTTTGAGGATGTCCACCCGTGAATGCTGATCTTTTATGTACATTGTATGTTTAATACTTCCTCCAAGAAAGTAAAGTTTCAAGCACATTTGAATGGTGTACTGTGTCATCTGGCCTAAGTCACTTCGTGATTGTGCATGTTATTTTCATATTTTAAACTGTCAATTTGTATAGTTAAAGTTTCTTATTTTCAATAGGGATAAGTTGGTTTTCCTTTTGCATTTATATTAACACTTAATATTTTGTAACTCATGTCATCGAACGCAGTTATTAACATGTATGCTCTTTGTAGACATCACTCTAACTGAAGTACAAATTATTCGGTAAAATCTTTAAAAGTCAACAATTTTAGAAGTGATCTAGAATTGCATGGGTTCTAGTGTGCATCTACAAAACGATAGAAAGTTACAAAAAAAGTTAGCTTGAACTTAGGGTTATTAATTTAGATGAAGCACTCAAAATTTAGACATTTTATAGAATCAAAACACCACCCTCTTTTCCTCTCGCAAATTGGAGATATTCTATTTATATATGGGAAACATTATGTTAAATAGGAAAGTTAATATACAACAGACTTTTATCCAAAGTCTGCTTTATATACTAATACTCTAGTCTTCTTTGCACACTAACTCTTACAAAAAACTTTTAATCCATTTCAGGATTCCATAAACAGAAATGTGGATATACATTATAGCCATAGCAACATCACATAGAACCACCACCATCATAGTTATTTTAAAATCTAGACTGACATTAAAATTATTATCAACTGATTTAAAATTGTAGTTATTTTAACAATGCTGGCAAAATTGCAGGCAGAACTATATTTATGTCATATAGGTATAAAAGATATTCACGACATTAAAAACGAAACGTTTGGTTTCGTTTCTATACTTTTGTTACGTGATACCAAGCTGGAAATTTGAAGATTATATTGGAACAATATCTAGAATCTGCACAAAATATAGCAAAATTCAGTCAACAGCATTAAAACTTGGTTTAGTATTAAAGCAAATATAAGCAGATGCCTCATTCGGAAGACAAATATGGCCTTTAGATATGAAATTTTAAAATTGTAACTTTAACTGCAGCATCTCTTTCAGTGTCATAACAGAAAAGGTCTCTGTAAAGTCTAAATATCGAAGATACTGGGTGAAAGACCGAATTAAAAACCTTTGAGTATGAATATGCGAAAGAACTAGAATTTAGTCGATTAACATGTGATAAACTAGGAAATCGAATTTACTTAGTGCTTAGTTTGAGCTTTTGGAACTCTTGTTGTAATTTTAACATATCCGTTATTGTAGGTTAATCACTTTCAACATAATATACTTTTAAATTCACTTGATTAAAATAAGGAAGGCTGTTTAAAAATATCAAAATAAAAGGAGACGAACATGTGTTCGGCTTGATTAGCAAAACAGTATTAGTTACAAAGCTATATCTTTACATCCATAAAAAGTTGACAGTAAACGCAATTTTAAATACATACAGCATAAACAATTTTAATCACCAGCCTCTTTTATAATATTTTCCACAACATAGTTGTAGAACCAACTCCCCAATAATTAACACAAGTCTGAAATATAAAGTAAATGAGGATCTCCAGCAGGAGAAATAAGCTTTTTTAAATGGCAACATTGGCGGGCTTCATAAAGGTGCTTAGTTGTAATAATTATACACATTTATTCTAATATGATGTACCAGAGCAAAAATTAAATTATTCTACCACTCCCCTCGACCCGGGCTTCGTCTAATCTGCAGTACATAGCGGGCTTCGTATGATATGTGAGGTACGTATATATATATATATATATATATATATATATATATATATATATATATATAACTCAAATTTAGATCAGGGTAGAAAATTAAATAATCACATCAAATAATTTTAATTACCGTGTAGAAGCTTTGGGAAAAGGTACGCGTTATTAAAACCGTGAAGCATAAAATTTCATTCGTTTCATTAAAAAAAAATAAGGGAGTTAAATTATTTACAAGACGCTTGCTATAAAAAGAAGCAGTATTGAAATGCTCAACGTGTAATTTAATTATTCCTAGTAAAGAAACAAATGGAAATTACGTGCAAAATTTATATTAATTAACTCAATTTTAAGTAACCGGTATTAAACAAAAGGTACAAATAATAATTAATATTTAATTAGGATTCACTAAAAATTAAAGGGTATTATTTTAATTGGAGTTAATTGAACCATTAGTAACACATAATATGTATAAAAGCTTGTAAAAACCCAATAATATTCAAATCGTAGAAGTATTATGTTTGAACACCTGCGTATTTTTAAATGTTTTATGTTCTGCGTAAATTTGGCAGATAACAAATGGTTACAGAGAATGTTGGAGAAACCGCCGCTTAATATTTACGGGAAATGCTAATAAGGTGGGTTATTTCACAGTCCACATGGATTGAAAATAACCGATACTAAAGAATATCGATTTGTACCACTCGGAACAGGGTAGATAGAGACAGATAATATGCGCAAGACAGAGACACATATAGTAAAAGGCGTGAGTTGAGCAACATCACTGGGTTGCGATTGGTTGAAAATAAGAGGCAAACTTGAGAGGTAAAAATAACATTTCTGTATAAAAATTAATTAGTTATTCCCAGACGTTGCAAGCCGTGTCGAAATTTCTGAGATTTAACTGGTGCGAGTGCAAATTTAATAAGAACCGACGCACAGGCGGTCGAGATGGGAACATAGAATGACGAAATTCTAGAAACTGGCCGTTTTGGAGACAAAACCGACAGACAGGCTAACCACTATATATACCCGGGTTAATATGAGTTTCTCTCTCTGAGATTTTCGATTTGATTCAATGCGTTAAACAGTGCTTTTTAGTTTTCCGATTTCGATTGAATAATTTAAACAGTTTGCTCGTATATTTTGGTGATTTAAAACAGTTTGTTCTTTACGTGCTACAATGAAAGTAATTTTGCACTTAGAAAAGAAGATGCAAGGTAATAAAGTCTAGTATCACTGTACCAATTATTCAAATTTGCAACGACAAATGAATACACAAAAGTAGGCAGTTTTGGCGTATATTTGTGAAAGAAGTACGAATTTCAGTAGATAATATACCTTCCTTCTAGAACACTTCGATCCTCACTCGATCGATCCCCCTCACCCTGCCTTCTAGTTCGCAGTTGTTGAAGTGGTGTGCATTGTAAGTTCTGACGATCCTCAAGACACTTCTGGCGCACACCGTTTCTCACTGGATCACCGCCCCCCTCCTACCCCTTTCTGTTTGCCTACTAGTTGTAGGGTGTTGAAGGGGGAAGGGGGTCTTATGACAATTCTCATGACTCATTCGAATTCTTCATTATGTTTATCGGCTTTGCGGGTGTCCAGAAGGGCTAAGCCGCTTTGGCAACAGAGATCCACAGGAAAATATGTATACGCCGATTCGAGAACAATATGAACAGCTAAGCCGCTTTGGGAAACAAAACGTGCAGCAAGATATGTATACGCCGCTTTGAGAACAAAATTGTCTTTGTGTAAATTTGTTGCGTCGGGGTCGTTAGGTCTTTGGGGTGTGGGTTCGGCGGGGTCGTTAGATTTTGTCGTGGGGTGGTGCGCGTGCGCTGGGGTGGAGATATTTTCTTAAGAAATTTTTTTAGCAGCGTTCCCGACGTTAAATATTAAATATTAAATTAAAAAAAAAAAATGTTGTGTGTGTAGAAAATGGAGTTCGCGTGTTGGTTCGTATTTTCTGGGGTAGGTTAAGCTAAAATTAAAACGCCGCGGTGAAAAATTTTTAATATTAGGCAAACGCGTGCAAGTGGTAAAGAGTGTTCTAGCTCTCCTCATAAGCTGCGTTTTGTAGCAAGTAGAAAATAAAATTAAGAAAATATACGAAATGTTATATGATGGAGGTCAAATTTTAAACGTTTGCAGGTAAAATCTTGTAAAAAGAAGTCGTTCACTTCTCGCAATTTCAATGTCACGATAAAATACTAAGAATTTGCATGCAGTCGAATATAACCTCGTGTTTTTTATCTGGTAATATATATGTAAATCACGTCGACATTCGACTTTTAATATAATGTATTTAATTAACATAAGGTGTGTTTGCAAAAACATATCAAGACAGGTATGCCGTATATTTCCTTATTGGTATGCAAATTATACCACCTTGCATCACGATTTATTTGACTTTTAATTAAAAAATTAATTTAATCTTATATCAAGGATGTCTTGCTTACAAAGAAGTCGTTCACTTCTCGCGATTTCAATGTCACGATAAAATAACAAGAATTCGCAGTCGAATATAACCTCGAGTTTGGAATTATAGCTCTCTGGTAATATATATGCAAATCACGCCGACATTCGACTTTTAATATAATGTATTTAATTAACATAAGGTGTGTTGCAAAAACATGTTAAGACTATTTCCTTCTTGGTATGCAAAATATACCACCTTTCATCACGATTTATTTGACTCTCAAATAAAAAATTAATTTAATCTTATATCAAGTATCTCTTGCTTACATTTTAGCAATTTGAATATATTTAAATATTTAAATGTAATTATACATTTAATTTATGTGGCAATAAAAATTCTTTTACTTTTAGCGGTTTGGTGATTGTATGTAGATGACGTATTAGACATTGTATATATATATATATAACTCGTTTAATTGCACAAACGTGATAAAAAATTTATAGGTTATGCAAAAACGTGCATGTAGTGAAGAATTTAGCGGTGATCTTTAGAGCTTCGTCATTGTTTTTATTCTCGTTGCTTTAGTTAATTAAAGAGAGATTTGTAGGCTAAGCAAAAATAGGAAATGTGGTGGATGACATAATCACTCTCAAAATGATGAATGGTGGGGGAAGGGAGCTTCTAAACGTGTTCTAAACGGGGCTCTGCCCCATTATTTTTGTATTAAATATCAAAAAGAATAGGAGAAATTATTCGACTCGTATTTTATAATGGTTTTAATTTAAAATATTGGTATGTGTGCAAAAAAAACATGTTAAGCAGGTCACTCGTTATTTTATTCATGATTGCACCACCAAAATAATTTATACAACCACACTGAACTCGTACCCGGATCTATAATTTAACCTTTAAATGTATGCAAATAATGTCGTTATTTAAAACGTGGTAAAGAATTTGGATAGTGATGTAATCATTCTCAAATGCGGAATGGTACTCCATAAGGCGTTCTGAACGGAGGTTTTGCACGCATTAGGTGATTGAATACTTCGGAGATTTTTAGGTTAAGCAAAAACGTGCACGTTTTATTATTATATATTATATATATATATATATATATATATATATATATATATATATATATATATTATAATATTATATATTATAATTTTAAAAAGAAACACACAAAATTTGAATGTTTTATTTATATTAGTTTCACTTAGCAGCTTATTTTAATTACATGCTAATGAGTTCATATATTTTCATACAGTTTGATTGATTCACTGCGAAACAAAACATTTTTACACAGCTGGCAATACTGGGTGCCGTTTTTCAATACAATATCAGTAACTATTTACAATACAGCTGAATACTGAAATGTAAAGTAACTTTCACACATTTACCTACGTGTACTTAAATTTAATTGAATTCTAAAAATATATGCATATCTATGGCAGGCAACCCAGCATACACCAATTATATATTCTTAGTGTAAAATTTTATTGTTAGGTGAATAACCAGCAATTTATTATGTAATATTTATTGCTACAAGCATGGTAATAATAATTTGCAATGTGCAAAATACCTCTTTTGTTGTTAAAAGACCGATTTAATTAAACACTATAAAAGATTGTGAATTATTTATTCTAGTTAAATTTTACAGTGCTAGAGACACTAATTATTATTAGTACTAGATATAGGTATAACAAAATTTGTATTCCAGATGATAGTATGTTCAAAGGATATTATTATTTAAAAGACTCTGTAAACATGATTAGTGAAATTATTAAAGTTAAGGAATGTAAAGCAAAAATTTGTCCATAAAAGCAAATATGTTTTCTAAAAGATATGCATAACTTACGGATCTAAACGTTTCAACATCTCGCAAACTGAGATAAATATTACTTATTTCTTTGCAAAAACGTTCATATAACGCCCTTTAACAACCGCGTTCAGTAAAGTGCATGGTAGTTAATGACCTCGGCGATTGTGCTATTTATAGTATAATTATAACAACATATCCCCATATGTAAATTATATGGTTCTGGTTTATACCTAAAAACAACTATTTTGCATTATATTTTGTTGATCCTGGCAGAATAAATTACAAGTATAGCAACATTGTCAATACCTTTTTATTTTCAAACTCGTTTTAATTATTGTAGAATTTAGTGCTTATAAATAACCTACTTTAATTCAATAAGTTATTCTTAAATTAATAATTATTGTCAAGAGAAATATATACACATATGGTAAATAATTGCAAGAATGTCTATAATATATCTGAGTTTTAATTCTGTTAAATGGAACATATGGCAACAAGGTAACTTCAAAACATTTTAGCATAATTGTCAATTACCAAAATTCACAATTTTCATCTTATATCAACAAATGTTATTAAATTGATGCTAAACAATAAAAATAATACCGTTATATTTCAAATCATTTTAATAGAATTACGCAATGTTAAGTCGTTATTAAAAATTAATTTAAACAGAGTTTTTATTGTTATCGCCGTCTGTTGAAGAATCGTAGCAGAATCTGAACTATATCGCTTTTACAAAGCATGTATTCAAGATCACATTTAGTTAGTTTCAAAAAACTTTTCATCATTTCATTTAACTTGCAGTAGGTATCAATGACCGAATCAACATTACCACCCGAACATGGTTGACAACTTTAAATTTTATTTTCCCTATTACTTTCAAGGTATTAAACATTGGTATATATATATATATATATATATATATATATATATATATATATATATAGATTTAGCGACATCAGGCAACCTTTTTCTTAATTTTCGTTGGGAATTAAACCACTCATAGTTTTTAAAATCATCTTTCTTTACGTTTCGATCCATGACCTAGGATCGTTGTCAAAATTGTCGAAACCACAACAATCATACAGGAAGTATTTATCAGGCAAAATATTTCTCGCATGGCTATGACAGCTTTTTGTGCTGTATGTAGAGTAATGATTAACGGTTATGCTCTTTTGATTAATTTGCAATTTACCGGGCATGCATCCTTCGTTAAAAGTGAAGGATATTCCCATAAATAATTTGAATAACAATCTATCACCACCAACACACACCTCTAATTGGATTTTCCTTAAATATATTGCTCAAATTCAACAGAGTCGCCTTGCCAGAGATCATCTCGAGGTTGTTGATTTGTTAATGCTGTTACAAAAACTAGTGGGGGGTTTATCAGACAAATAACTAGGTGATGCTCAGTATCACAACACTTTAGCATTACCTATTTTGATGAATGTGCCATAAAAGCTAGGTACTTGGATAGATCTCGCAGTGAGTGGAACAACAACGATAGTGACGATAGTGGTGCGAAGTTTTCAAGTTAACATGGACAATGTACTGTACGATTTGTTCGAGAGTGAATAACGCATTTTACACCAACATCTGAAACATGCCATAGTATTGAATGATGTAGACAAAATCAAACGTATACTGTTCAGAGTAGGTGTTCATGTTCCCTTTAAAGCCTTCAAATGGCTAACTCTGACCAATGATACATCCATTGATGTAATGGACATGCTGTTTAATCAACAGAGTAGGTGCGATCAATTTGTATCAAACTTCATTGATGCTTGCAACGGCAAAACAGAGTTAAAATGTCATCAGGTGCGCGGTGTACTAGACGCAATAGAGAGTAATTATAGTTTGAGCGATGTATATTTCCTTGAAGAATTACTAACCAACCGAGCTGTATTGAGTACGAAGGCATATCCTATCATGAATATAAATGCAACTATAAATCACTGGTCACAGCGATTGACGATATGATTGTAGATGTTGTATATTTCGCACAACCTATGGTATTAAAAAAGTATTGAAGTTAATTTTAAAGTATAAGGTAAATTATAAGTACCAACCTAATGTAGTTGGCCCTCATAGAACAACATATAACTGGCTCCTCAAGAATTTGGCAATGGAGGGCTCAAAACAGCAACCAGGATGGACGTGTGGTCCGGATTCGGGAAAATGGCCATCAAATAGTATAGATGATTATAAAAAAGTGTATATGCTATTAAAGTTATTGTTTTAGTTTAATACTATTTTTTGTATGTAAATCATGTCATCTTGGTAATCCTACCTAATGCGCTTTAGATAGCACTTATTAGATATAATGGAGGATGCTATTGTACATGTCGCATACCTTTTACAATAAATATATATACCTCGAGTGTTGGTCAAGTACGGGAGAAATTGTTAGCTGAGAAGGTAATGTGTTTTACCTGCTTGTTATTTACACATATTCACGGACATCGAAATACTCAAGTTCAACCAAAACAGCGAAAATCAACCTACATCAACGTTTTGTGCTTCGGGCATGAGGAATTATAAACAACTTTCTTGACGTAGAACTAGTGTAGTAATTAGTAGTACATAGATGTAATTTGTGTGTGTGTGTGTGTGTGTGTGTGTGTGTGTGTCGCTATAATAAAGCATATAACAGTAAAAAAATTTTTATTGATGAATGACATATGATGGTAAACAAACACGTAACAGCAAATCTACAAAATATGATTTTTGGATATCCAACTATTATGGCTAGAATCTAAATTTAACCATTTCACATATACTTGATTTTAACTCTCTTCAATACTTTTTCCACTAAATATACATCCGGATAGTGTGTTCGTTGAAGTTCTTCTGCATAGAAGCCGCCTAATATTGGTTGTCCTCGACTATCGCGCAATAGGTACGTTAAAGGATTAGTCAAATGCACTTTGTACACCGTAAAATTTCTTTAGACCAATTTGGTGTGTATCCTTGGTAAATTGACCTCTATGTTTACTAATGCGAACATGATCCCCAACAGAAAATTTTTACTCTTTAAGTTAACTGTTTTGATCGTACTGTACACTGTATTGAAAAGTTTGCGTTCATTGCGTTTTGACACATCTACAGGTCGCATGCCGATTGTTCAATGTTTGGTGTTGTTATATGCAGTCACAGTGAGGATAGTATATTCAGCCATCGATACGAACCATTCAAACTAAATTGTTTCCACATTTTTGACTTTAAGGTACGATTAACGCGTTCTACTACGCAAGCTTTTTATTGCTGTACACACTATAATGTGTAATCTCATATTTTCCATTAAAGCCTTAAATGTTGAATTATAAAATTCTTTTCCCAAATCCGTTTGAATGTACCGTGGAATACGATGGTCTTTGTTGAAAATTGATTGAAAAGCGTTTGAAACAGTCTTGCCCGTCTTGCGCTTAACCGGTACGGCCCATAAGTATTTAGAAAATACATCGATAACAACTAGAATGTATCTAAATCCTTTATTCATCTTTGCATATGGGATCATTTCCACCAAATCGGCTTGAAACAGCTCGTTTAATCCTTTTGTGATTACATGTCTTCTAGGAAAGTTAATGCGAGCAGGCTTATGTAACTCGTGAACGATTTGCTCCTTTACAGACATATTGCTAATATATGTGTGTGTGTGTATGGTTGACGGCTATATGCGTGCGTTTTTAAGTTTCTCTTGCAACTGTTGAATATCTGCTTGAATTCGTGCAATGTCTATTCTAAATTGTGCTTTCACTTGTTGAATAGCAGCGTCTAATGTCTTATATATGCTATTCATAGAATCATCTATCCGTTTGGTTACGATTTGTGCAACATTAGCGTTCACAGTGGCTCGAACAAGGTTACGCATCATCTCTTCAAAATGGTTAAAGTCTGATCTTGTAACATACTCGCGCGAGAATTGTGTTATCATACTGTTTGTTGTCTCCTTCACAAGCGTGTCTATATACTGCTGAATAGTGGAACCACTTCCAAGCGTTGGTTCGCCCTCTTGCTGGTGTAGCGTTGCTAACCGCGATTCTAAGTACGCTTCCGTGACTGCATCATCATCTTCTTGTGGTGTAGCGACGCGCTAATCTCATGTTGTCAAAATCGTAGTAATCATCATAAGAAATATATGAAGCACAGTCAGACGCATGTCCAAACTTGTCGATAACCATCGTGATAATGAATAACAAGTCGCACAATCTACGCTATTATACGCAATTCGCGTAATTCTTCCATAATCGATGTAATTTCGTTTGTGTGACCGGTGTTACCTGCATCTTGCGAGGCGACCAGAAGCTTGAGCCGTTTGCACAGTTCGTTGGGATCATCAAAGTATACATACTCTAGTGGCTTCTCGTTATAATCCATGAGTAGACCACGACCACTCGGGTTTATAGTTTGCTGTCGTAAGCTATACATTGCATTACTTCTTTTTTTAATGTCCGCATAATCGTTAATTTCTTTAAGTGAGAATTTACCCAAAGGATTGAGAAGGAACAGTTGCTCGTACAACCCTTTGCTACCGTTGTAGCAAAATCGTTCTACACACCTTTTCACCAATCCCGAAGATAATGTCCGAATCACCAATCATTAATTTTCCTGTCTCCGGATTAAAACGTACTTTATCCCTGCGCAAGTGCTCCGTGTCATTGTTATAAAGACCAGTAAAGTTGGAAAACAGATTATCGACATAGTATCTTACCGATGGTAAGAATCGTTGTAAGTAGGCCTGATGTTCTTCGCTGTTTAGGTACCGTTCGTACTCTGTATGGGTGTCTGGAGTGTTGCCGCTACTCTCCGATTCTTCGAAGGTGGACTCCACAGACTGGACTGGGCTATGAGGATTGTGTTCCCATGCCTCCTCTATTGGTGGTGCGGCGATTGGTGTGGAACTGCGCACCTGATCGAGAAATTTAGGGCGTCTTTTAAGAGTAGATTGTACGTCATGTTGTTGTGGTAACCAGTGCTGGCTTTCGATCTTGGACTCCTGTTTAATATCTTTCAGCAGACCGGTCTGAAGTGTTTGTAAACGTTTTGTAATAGGTGCATAGGCTTTACTTAATGCAAGCTCCTTTTCAACCACACCTGCTTTTAACGCTTGTAATTTCCTCTTGACTGCCTTTCGTACTTTTATGAGTTCTTGTTTGGTTTTCACGTCGTCTGCCATCGTCTAGAAACGGGTAGGAAGTGATATGCTATTTATGTGCTTTATAAGTATATATACATTCCGCGACCGTATGTTCAACAGTACAGTTCTATGTGAATTCGTTGAGATAAAATACGACCTCGGAAATAATAAGTGATAAAACCAAAACAGGTATTGTTTTCTAAACATTCCTCTTCCTTTTATTACAGCTATATTAAATAAACCTAACCCAAACCATTTACCAAAACTACCTGAAATGTATCCTTTACAAACAATAACACCCTCAACCATAAATCATTCAACCAGCCAAACAAAAAACCCACTCACCCATCAGACAATAAAAGAAGGGACATATTCGAATGCAGTAAAAGCAATGCACCAAATAAACAAACATCTGCAAGCAGTTTCCGTCAAAAGAAAATGCTATTATATTAAATTCATTGCCAAACACGAAGTTAGAAGATTATTTAAATGCAATCACGGAAATAATAGATCCTAAAATATAATCTTTGCATCAAGAATAGCAAATAACCGGATCTGTATTTATTTAAATACAAAAGAAGACGCTGACCAGTTTGTAAACAACTATCCTAATATAACAGTAAATAACACAGAAGTGGAAATTCGTAAATTACTTACGCCGACCATAAGGGTGGTTATTTCAAATGTTAGCCCATCCATACCACACAATATAATAGAAGACTCACTTATTAAGCTAAATATAACTTTAACAGGCAAGATGTCATTTATAAAAGCTGCTTTATCAGATATAAAATTTAAGCACATACTTAGCTTTCGTAGACAAATCTATGTTAAACAAACTGCAAATTTAAACATCCCAGAATCAATAATAGTATTATTTGAAGAAACCCCTACAGACTATTTTTATCTACAGAAACATACTGCTATACATGTAAACAAACCGGCCATTCAACCTCAAGCTGCGAGGAACACAATATACAGAGTGAAACAAAACAACCTGAACAAATAACAAACCTAAATGAAACAATAAGAAATAAAAGACCAAATCAGTCATCTGACAGTACACCTACAGAAGAACTAAATGTAACTGACATTGAACATCAAATAAGAGAAGCAACACAAAAGAAAAACAAGAAACCAACCAAGAATCAACCCTGTCGAATTTATCACAAACCAAACGGACAAACAAAAACAAAAAAGGATCCTACAATTAAAAGAAGAACTTGGAACAAACTGAATCCCCAAAACACAATACAATAAAGGAAATCATAGAAAGTGATCCAGCCAAATACATTATCTCATTCGACGAATTTCAGGACTTTCTAGAAAACACGATCGAACACAAAAATACTACAATTAAGTAAAAACTATACCAAAGATACAAACCAACTCATACAAATGATGCATGAAATCCAAAACAATACTGATGACAAAAAATTAAAACAACAATAACAAGAATAACTAAAACAATGGAGGAACAACAAATTGAGTCAGAAATGTCTGATTCCTCAGTCGATAATCAATAATATGAACATCATCCAATGGAATTGTAATGGACTTCAATCCCATAAAGCTGAATTCCAAAAATTAATCGAAGAAACACAACCTCATTACATATGCTTACAAGAAACACACTTCAAAGAACACCAAAACATAAATACATACAATTTTATACAATATCGCAAGGACAGACTAAACACACATATAGCTAGCGGAGGGTGGCAATTCTAGTAAACAACAAAAACATATAGAGGAAATACCTAACAACAAACTTAGAAGCAATAGCTATAAGAATCTTGACACCAAATAAAACAAAAGTAACCTTATGTAATATATATCTACCACCACAACCAAACTGCAATCAAGAGTCCATTGAACATTTATTAAAACAGTTACCCCCTCCGATCATTATACTAGGTGACATAAACGGGCACAATATAATATGGGGTTCCCAACAAACTGACAAAAGAGGAAGAATGATAGAGAAAATAATAAATGAAAACAATTTCATCATACTAAATGACAACTCATCAACACATTTTTGCTCAAAATCAGGTACATTTTCAAATACAGACCTAACGATTTGTGACCCAAAAATTACACCAAATCTAGAATGGAAAGTAATTCAAAATCTATATGGTAGTGACCATTTTCCTATACTTATTAGCTCACAAGAAAGTCATACAAACCTCAAACCCCATACATCATACTCAAAATGGAGAATAGAAGAGAATAAGTGGCCCCAATTCCAAACATTGCTAACCAACAATACCAAAACAAACAATATTCCAGCATAAACCAAAACATAAACGAAATCATAGAATCTTTAGCCAAGACATAATAAAAACAGCCAAACAAACATTCACGTTATCCAATAGAAACAATAAAAAAACAGTACCATGGTAGAATAAGGAATGCAAAAAAGCAAGCAACGACAATAAAAGAGCGCTATACAAATATCGGAAAAACAAAAACATAGAAAACCAAATAGAACTTAAAAGAACAAAAGCTATTAGCAGACGTACAATAAAACAGAGCAAGAAAAAAGCATGGGAAAACTATGTTTCCTCCATAACCTGTGATACGCCTGATAACCAAATTTGGAACAAAATAAAAGCAATTAAGGGGATAAATAACATCCCACGTGCAACAGATGTAATATTAATAGGAACCACCAAAATTATTTTAGACCCCCAAGAAATAGCAGAAAAAATAGCAGACGAATTTGCCAAAATATCTAGCAATTCAAATTATAATAAAGACTTCAATACAATAAAAACAAATACAGAAGACAATCAAATTATCAAAATTGAAGAACAAAACAACCCATTAAACAAATCCTTTACAATGGACGAACTAGAAAACAGTATTTCACAACAAAAAACAAAAAAGTTCAGGGCCAGACCAAATAATTCCAGAAATGATCAAACACCTACCAGATAAAAATAAGAAACACCTACTAGACATATATAACTTCATATGGAACAACAATGTATACCCTATAGAATGGAACAAAGTCATTACAATACCAATATTAAAACCATCAAAAGATAAGACAAACCCAGCAAATTATCGACCTATAGCACTGTCAAATGTATTATCAAAATAATGCAAAAATGGTAAATAAAAGGCTAATGTGGTATATAGAAAATAATGACATATTAAGCAATACCCAAGCAGGTTTTAGGACAGGCAGAACAACAACAGATCAAACACTTAAACTAAAAATAGAAATAGAAAAAGCGTTCGAACTTAAACAACATCTAGTAGCAATATTCTTAGACTTACATAAGGCATATGACACCACTTGGAAATATGCGATAATACAAACACTAATAGAACATAACATACAAGGAAAAATACTACACTACATAAAAACTTCCTGGAAAACCGTTCTTTCCAAGTCAAAACAAATGGATGCTTATCAGAACCAAGAAAGCAAGAAAATGGAGTTCCACAAGGAAGTACTTAGCCCCACACTATTTCTGTTAATAATAAACAAAATAACAAAATTGTGAAGAAACCAACACAAATACTGCTTTTTGCTGACGACATAGTATTATACCACAAAGGCAAAAACATCAACACAATACAAACAAATCTACAACAAAACATAACCGAAATAGAAAATGGGCAAAAGAAATAGGTTTCACATTCTCATCCACAAAACAAAAGCAATACATTTCTGCAAAAAAGAAAACAACATATGGATCCAAAACTTCTAATAAACAAATCCCAAATAGAATATACAGATAACATCAAATTTTTAGGCATCTACTTTGATAAAAATTAACATGGAGAAAGCACATAACAGAATTAAAAAGGACTGCAACAAAAGATCAATATCTTAAAAATGCTCTCGAATACAGATTGGGAGCGCACACAAAACAGCTATTAAAGATATACACAACTACCATCAGATCAAGACTTGATTACAGTTGTATCACATACAGCACAGCCAAACCTTCTAATATAAACCAATTAGACACCATTCAAAACACAGCTCTCAGATTAGCAACAGGTGCCTACAGAACAAGCCCAGTCAATAGTCTACAATGCATAGCAAATATACCACCTTTATGGATAAGAAGAAATAAATTGAACCTAAAATATATTGCAAAACTAGCATCAAACCAGAAAATAGAAGCAAACCAGGACATCTTTAAAATTAAATCATGTAACACAAGATTAGATACCAGTACTCCAACAGCCGTACACATAAAAAACATAATGAAACAAATAAAACTATCCCTACCTGAAATCCTTCCACAATATTTACCTATATTCCCACCATGGACTAGAAAACATATAACGACAAATGTATCACTATCAAATTATTCAAAAAACATACAAGCAAAGCTCAGTATCATCAACGATTTAAAGAACTAAAGGAACAACACAAGAGACATGAATTTATCTACACAGATGGGTCGAAAAACTACCAACAAGTAACTGCAGCTGTACTCAGACAAGATCAACAAATCCAAATAACACTACATCCATATAGCAGCAGCTATACAGCAGAAAAAGTAGCAATTTTAACAGCCATCCAAGATATAACATCAAACCCAACACACACCAAATATGCAATATGCACAGACTCTTTAAGCACTATTAAATCACTCGAAAAATGGTACACAACAGATCCAATAACGAACAACATACATGATGCTCTACACAAAACAACAGAAGAAACCGGAACTGAAATAATACTGATTTGGTCTCCAGCCCACGTTGGAATCCAAGGAAATGAAGCAGTAGATAAACTGGCTAAACAACGAATAACTAATACCAACACCCAACTCAAAACTCCAATAACAGACATCTATGCAATTATCTCAAGCAAAATAGACAAAAAATGGGAAGAAACCTGGAAGAACACCCAAAATAACAAGCTTAGACAAATAAAACCAAAAACCGAACCGTATGCACACATCCCAAAATCAAGAAAACAACAAATAGTATTAACAAGATTAAGAATAGGACACACTGCATATACACACAACTACTTGATGACAAAAGAAGCTCAACCTGTATGTGAACAATGTAAAACAAACCTAACAGTAGAGCATATCCTAACGAATTGTGAAAAATATCAACAAAAAAGGCTCAAATACAACATACAACAAGATGTACAAACTATCCTGAGAGACACACCCAATATTGAACCACTGCTGAACTATCTTAAAGACATAGAAATCCTACATCGTATATAAATTATATAAAAGATAACATATTTGTACCATAGATTATAAATAATACCTCCAACCTCCGCTAATAACTGTAAAGGTGGAAGCGGATAAAAGTGAAATTAAAAAAAAAAAAAAAAGTATATATAGGTGTCAAAACCTTTTCGGTAGCGACCGTTCTGCAAATCGCCATCTTTATTGATCACCAGGAACCCATACCGATCTCGCCAGCATACGTCGCACAATTCTTTAAACCGGTTAAACGACATATCCGTGTTTACATGGTCAGCGTATACGTGTTTTAAATTGAGTTTGTCTTGTTTGAATAGCACTAGGACATTAGCATTGTCTCTAATCAATTGTTTAGGTATTTTGGAATAGGTCTGACATAGGTAAAAACAATCAATGGCCTTATGTCGACCTAAAGAAAAATATTCTCGCATTACATTTTGTTTATCGCACGACACGTCATCGAAAATAAATATCGAATTAGGTTTTGCATCCGCTGGAGTAACAATTGCATCCCATTTGTTAAATGCAAAATATCCTATTTCTTTTATTGGTTGTAATAACCTCTCTAGGTACTGATACTTTGGTTGATACAAGGATTTTGAGTAGAGATAAACGTTTTCAAAGCGTACACCATTCGGATGTTTCAAGAGACCGATGACTACATTAGTTTTACCACAATTGGATGGACCTGTAATGATACACCGTATTGTTGATGGTAATAGTAGTCCATGCTTTTGCACGTTAGTGTTGTTGCTGCAGTTGTGGTCCGTAATTGGCAACGCCAATTGTTGCTTTACCAGACGCATTCTATCCATATACTAAAACGTAATTGCAGTATGGTAAGCATTTAAGCGAGTAATTCTACACGCATGACCAGTCTCCTTTAAACCTTTCGACTGACAAGATTAATGAAATCCTATCGTGGCTACGGGTTACTCAATAGTGCTATCAATCGTTTACCGGTAGAATTACATTTACCAGGCTATCGCTTCTGTGGACCGGGTACTAAGCTTCAGAAACGCCTCGAGCGTGGTGATATAGGTCGTAATCCCTTAGACGAAGCCTGCAAACTACACGACATCGCCTACGATCTTTCTACAGACTTAACAACCCGACACCAAGCTGATCGACGTCTTGCCGAAACAGCACAAAAACGTCGTACTGAACCCGACGCTTCGTTAGGTGAAAAACTTGCTGCGTTTGCTGTTGGTTCTGCAATGAATGCCAAAGTTAAATTTGGTATGGGTTGTCGCAAGAAAACGATAAGGTGTAAAGGAAAACGACGTAGTCAGCGTCTACGCACAGGAAGTGGTATACCATTCAAGCGTTTAATTCGCACCATTTGGGAACGCATTAAAACGTTCGTCCGACCGATCTTATTAAAACTGCTAAACTTGCAGTGGCACCGATTAAAGATATAACAGATGAAATTCGTGGCATCCGCGTGTAATCCCTGTACCCAAAACTGGTGGTTTCCTACCTTTGATACCTATTTTGCAGCCCTTTCCGCAATTGGAGCGTTGTCGGGTGGAGCAGCTGGGATTGCAAAAGCTGTCAACGATGCTAAACTTGGACAACAACAATTAGATGAAGCGAAACGACATAATATGGCACAAGAGGCAGTGACACTTGGAAAGGGTATCTATTTGAAACCTTATCGCCGTGGACATGGACTGTACTTAAAGCCTTTTCTTACACACGGGCAAGGTTTGCGTAAACAAAGACAACGAAAAAAACTCAACGCATTCGTTAAACCTACCTATGCGGCGTTGACCAATGTTGACTTGAACAAATACATAAAACGTTTACCAATATCCCACTTTCGTGGAATATTCATGCGCAATTCACTTCCAAACACAATTCGTTGGCGAGAATGTGGTATTCTTAATCATGATACTACACGTGGTGTGGGAACTCATTGGACCGCGTCAAAAAAGATGGTTCAAGGGCAGTCTATTATGATAGCATTGGTAATCTACGACCTCCGAGGAACTTGTCAAATACTTAACCTCATCAGGACCATGCACTCTCTATTATAATTATGAACAATTTCAACCGCTTAACACTGTTACCTGTGGACACTTCGTATTGAAATTTTACTGCAAAATAGTCCTCCGTTAAGTTTCTAACAACGTTATATATTATTTGATTTTAGTGTATTTTAACTGTTTTGTATAAAAGTGTTTAATTAAAACCATATATTGCAAGTGTTTCAGGAATTTGCTTTTTATTACCCCATCCCAACTACGAATACGACTAGTTGTTAGTTTATCGTCAACCACCGAACATGTACACATTTACTTTAACTGGAACTGAATCTACGCTCACCGCAATCATCAACCCACCAATTGTTCTCGATGATGACCATGAATACGTTATTGGTCTTACAAACTTTGATACATATTTTCAATTCCCAATGTAACGGAAGCGAACAATAAATTTTACATTGATGACATCGTGCTTACTTTACCAGAAGGAACTTATGAAGTGGCAGATATTAATAAGTTCGTACGACGTAATCTGAACGATCCCCGTGAACGCACTTCATCCAAACGTTATCTTATTGATATTCGAGCCAATAATAACAGTTTACATACAGAAATCAAAGCATCAGGTATAGTGGATTTTACACAACCAAATTCACTTGCTTCGTTGCTGGGTTTTGAGAAACGTAAACTACCAGCTCTCACTACTGCTATTTCGGACCATCCGGCACAAGTCTTTAAAATCAATTCAATATGTATTGAATGTAATCTTGTGGTCGGATCGTATCGAATAAGCAAACCTGTACACATTTTGCATCAATTCTTTCCTGCAGTTGCTGCAGGGTACAAGATTATTGAAAACCCCGTGAACGTCACCTATATGCCACTTAATACACGAATCATCGATCGCATCATTGTTAAAATAGTTGATCAAAACGGTAATTTCATCACTTTTCGTCGGGAAACCATCACGATTAGACTTTATCTAAAGCGTCTTTAAACAATGGTTTTGCGCTATGAGCATAAACCACCAAAACCTATTAATAGACGCATTGTCAGCACCTTTACCAGTTACAAGACACCAGTGCACCGATTAACACCGGAAAACGTTAAATTTCTGCAAACATTAGGACTCAAAGTGCTACATAGCTAAAATGGATAGTAATATTTTAAATGTTACGCAACGTGCTGTATTTGATACAACCATCGTCAATGCCGACAAACACATGCATACTCCGTACTCCAATACCACGTATGAGAAGAACGATGTTATACGGATTCCAATAGAAAACGAAGATGTCTATACACTACCATGGGACAGCGTAATTTATATTGAGGGTACAATGAATAAGTCAGATGGTGGCGTTTCGCCTACAGCCGATTTTGTCAACAACGGAGTTTTATTTTTATTTGATGAAATTCGTTATGAACTTGGTGGAAAGACTATTGACCGCGTTCGTAATCCAGGTATAACTACGACTATTAAAAATTTCCTATCCTACGATTATAGCGAAAGTCGTCGCTTTAGAAACGCCGGTTGGTCCCCCATCGATAAGCTTCATCTCGTTGATGCTAATGGTCATTTCAACGTATGCATTCCCTTGCGCATGGTTTTAGGATTTGCGGAGGACTACAGATAAATTCTTTTGAATATCAAACAGGAGCTTATTCTTATTAGAAGTAGTGCTGACGATGCAGCTATATCGAATTCTGATACCAAAGAGTCAATCAAAATTACTATTACACATATATCATGGCGGATTCCACATATAACCGTTGCAGATGCAGAGCGCTTAAAACTACTCAAACATATTCAACGCAATGCCACCATGGACATAAGCTTTCGCAGTTGGGAACTACACGAATATCCAGAATTACATACAACACACACGCATACGTGGGCCGTGAAGACGGCTTCTCAAGTAGAGAAACCACGTTTTGTTATTGTCTGCTTTCAAACCGATACATCGCGCAAAAGGGGCGCAGTCAGTTCGACCACTGTAAGTTGACCAATATGAAATTACATCTGGGTTCATCTATGTATCCTTACGATAATCTTAACATTGATTTCGATACCAATCGCTATTCTATACTATATGAGATGTATGCACAGTTTCAACAATCGTACTACGGGGTATCAGCGAGCCGATATTAACACCCAATGAATTTCAAACGCACGCTCCACTTGTAGTCATCGATTGTTCCCATCAAAACGAAATAGTGAAAGTGGGAGCGGTTGACGACGATTAGAATTTCAAATGAAAGAAGCGCTTAAAGCTCACACTACAGCGTACTGCCTCATTCTACACGATCGTTTGGTCCGCTACAATCCTGCAACCAATATTGTGAGTGAAGTCTAAAATTAATAGTCCATTAGTTGTCGACGTTCAAAGGTTTAAAATTGCACATAATAACTTTGTGTTTAAAGAAATGGCTGTTTTACAACTATCCCTATCGAATGGAGTTGCAATAACATATGTGCTGAAACCACCATATTCTTGGAACTGTCTATCAGCTCGCTTCAAATACCAAAAGGTATGGTTAAGCAGAAACTTTCACGGTATATCTTGAGATGATGGCAATTTACAATGAATTTCCACACCTAAATGTTATTAACCTAGAAGATTTAGGGTGTACTCCTCTACATAAATTAAAGTATTACACCAATTCACACAAGTGTTTCTAGCATACCACACGACATTCGTCATTCAATTGCGCAACCACAGATGTAATTGTACTCAAAAACTGGTTTGTACATATAACCAATTATTCATTTTAATAAAGAATAATGTTTACATTAAGTAGTGTTTTTATTTGTATATTTTATACCTACATACATACATATTCCTTGAGACTAGTAAGATGTGTTTCAAAAAATGTCTTGAAATAAGTTTAATTGTAAAACTTACTAACGAATCTGTAAGTATCATATTGAAAAATTCCTCTTAACGGATATGTATTTTGCATTTTTGTGCAAACTTTATGTTACAATAATACAATTAAAAATTATATTCTACTACCGAGGTATTAAATTTTAAAGTATGTTATAGTTGTGTAAACATAAAATGCATTGCATAGGTTTTATCATCAAAGTAGTACATTTTTATTTAATCCCACCTGTAAAATGATTAATTTCTTAAACCTAAGTTTCATAAAATTTATTCTCCAAAGATCAACCAACTATAAACCAGAACTATTAAATTTACATAAATTTCGGTGTTATTTTAATTTAAACTATGCTCATAAAAAGTCGTTTATATATATAGCACCAACATTGTTACTACCTATGAATATCAAATCTTTAAAGGAATTTACAGTCATGATTAATTAATAAGTGGTCTTTTCATTTGTACACATTTTGTATATGTTGTTTTAGTTCCATTGACGACCTATTATTAGTAATCTGTTTATTATTTTATTGACGATATAAATTTTAAGATTGGAAGGGAACGATAAGAAATCTTCCTCTGACATTTATATGCACTCGCATAGTTGTTTAAGGTAGCAAATATAAATAAGCTGTTTAATGTGTTGTAGAAGAATTTTTACCATTGTATTATCGGTATGTATAAACTTACTTACTTAATGTGTTTTAACGGAAGTAGAAATTATGAATTTTGGTAATTAACAATTATGCTAAAATGATTTGAAGTTATGCAGTTTCCATATATAATTTACATATATCGGTATGTTGTTATAAATATCACAACCTCGAGGTCATTAACTATCATGCACTTTACTAAACTATAATTAATAAAATCCCCGTACATTTAACTAAGATACATTTTTCTTAATGTGGAAGTCTTATCTATATTTTATTCAAATAAGAATCTGCTACCGCCACCTACAAAAAGATAGGGACAATTAAAGAATGTAAGTTTTTGTAAATAAAACATTAAAATATTGTGTGTTTCTTTTTAACATTATATATTTAATACAAAAATAATTTTTTGAAATTCTCGGGAGATTCTTCAACACGTGCATGTTTTTGCTTAACCTAAATATCTCCGAAGTATTTAATCACCTAATGCGTGCAAAGCCTCCGTTCAGAACTCCTTATGGAGTACCATTCCGCATTTGAGAATGAGTACATCCCCATCCAAATTCTTCACCACGTTTTAAATAACGACATTATTTGCATACATTTAAAGGTTATATAGATCCGGGTACAAGTTTAGTGTGGTTGTATAAATTATTTTGGTGATGCAATCATGAATAAAATAACGAGTGACCTGTCTTAACATGTTTTTACATATACACACATATTAAATATATATTGAAATTGCTAAATGTAAGCAGGAACACCTTGATATAAGATCAAATTAATTTTTTTATTTGAGAGTCAAATAAATCGTGATGAAAGGTGGTATAATTTGCATACCAAGAAGGAAATAGTCTTAACATGTTTTTTCAAACACACCTTATGTTAATTAAATCCATTATATTAAAAGTTGAATGATTTGAATATATATTACCAGAGAGCTATAATTTCAATAAAAAAACACGAGGTTATATTCGACTGCGAGTTCTTGTTATTTTATCTTGGTAATGAAATCGTGAACAACGTGTTTTTACAAGATTTTACATGCAGACTTTATAATTAGATCCATTATATCACATTTCGTATATTTTCTAAATGTTATTCGCTACTTCATACAAAATACAGCTTTTGAGGAAAGCTAAAAAATTCTTTACCACTTGCACGTTTTTACTTAACATACCAAATTCTTCATATAGGTAAAATCACCACTTCGCTATGCTCTCGGCTACCTAGTTTCGGCTACTTTTCCAAGGTCGTTGTGACGTCATAGCCTTTTATAAATAAAGAACAATGTAATACTATTCTAAAATTTTTATTCTGGCATTATACATAACAAAATTTAAAAATATTTAATGCCAAGCATGGAGCCATTTAAACTTAATTTTAATATAAATTCGATTGTTTAACATGGCTAACAACCAATGCAAGAATTAAGATATACAACAAATTTGTGTGTCAGATAACAAATCCTGGTGTTAATAAACAACTTGGAAATTATATACTAGATTTTTTACGTTGTCCAGATGCACATTTAAGAGCAACATTCGCGTCTACTTTGACCAAAGAACACGGTATTACGCAATTCGAAGCGACAATATAAAACTGTACAATTGGAAGCTATGTCAGTGCGGAACGGGTGTATAATCCCTTAAAAGACTGTTTAACCTTATTGGAAGATAGTAAGTTATACTTCCTAAAGGCGCCAATGTACTCGGTATCGCTAAAATGTGGAGTAAGTTATCGGACAAGCTTCAAAATAGCTGCTGTTTAGTGTATAATAACCTGCTACAGTACATGTATTGGGGGAACGGCAATACAAAGAAATTGACGGGCTTGCAAGTTAAGTTGTCCGAAAAACCAGAGAAAAAGGAAAAATTGATAAAGTATGTGCTTTCAGCTTTTAGTTTTAACTATTTACCTGTAAATTATTTGGAGATAGTAGAGTAGGAAGACAGCCGAGATAAAATAAAAATCTTACACAAGTGCTACATTAAAGCAGGTAACATATTTTACACAATCTGTAACACCATATTCTACAATTCCAAAAGAAATAATCATTTCGGTATCGGGTTTGATAAGTACGCCTAACATTCGCCCAGAGGTTGTACGACAACGCGTAAATATTGGCAGTAAACTCTCTCCGTTGACGCTGCAGGAAATTGCCCAATTATGCACGCCATACGCTGTAAGTGGAAGAAAAAGACAGCTGGAATTAGAGGAAATGCATGCAAAAAGGCGAAAGTTGGACTAAATAGAAGACACTGCGACAATACGCGAACAATACAAAGATGTGTTAGACAAAGAACACCTTATTAGAGAAAGAGGAAAGGATTAAAAGATTATTTTGTGCCGATGGACTGACTTGGATACATCCGCGTTCTACAAGCTGTATGTATTTGTGGTTATTAAGAAAGACTCTTTTTAGAATTTTAGAATAGTATTACATTGCTCTATATTTATAAAAGGCTATGACGTCACAACGACCTTGGAAAAGTAGCCGGAACTAGGTAGCCGAGAGCATAGCAAAGTGGTGATTTTACCTATATGAAAATGAAAATAAAGAACTTTTAAATTTTTTGAATAAATTTTGGTAGGAAATATTTAATAAATAAGTATATGTTAATGAAACACATATTTTCTAAATGATATTGGTGCTAAGGAAAGCTATTTTATTAAGTTCTATAGTTTGAGAGTGACGTAAAACCTTGATGCTACACCTTGAGTTGTAAAAGTTAATACATAAGCCTTGATATAAGATCAAATCAAATAATTTGAGAGTCAAATAAATCGTGATGAAAGGTGGTATAATTTGCATATATTTTAAATTCATACGGGTATAATTAAAAGATTATATGTTAGATCCGACTGCAAGTTCAGTGTACTTGTATAAATTATTTTGGGATGATGTAACCAAAGGGAATATACGACATACCTGTCTTGAAATGTTTTTGCAACACACCTTATGTTAATTAAATACATTATATTAAAAGTCGAATGTCGACGTGATTTACATATATATTACCAGATAAAAACACGAGGTTATATTCGACTGCATGCAAATTCTTAGTATTTTATCGTGACATTGAAATTGCGAGAAGTGAACGACTTCTTTTTACAAGATTTTACCTGCAAACGTTTAAAATTTGACCTCCATCATATAACATTTCGTATATTTTCTTAATTTTATTTTCTACTGTACAAAACGCAGCTTATGAGGAGAGCTAAAACACTCTTTACCACTTGCACGCGTTTGCCTAATATTAAAAAAATTCTTCACCGCGGCGTTTTAATTTTTAGCTTAACCTACCCCAGAAAAATACGAACCAACAAGTGAACTCCATTTTCTACACACACAACATTTTTTTTTTAAATTTAATATTTAACGTCGGGAACGCTGCTAAAAAAATTTCTTAAGAAAATATCTCCACCCCAGCGCACGCGCACCACCCCACGACAAAAATCTAACGACCCCGCCGAACGCACACCCCAAAGACCTAACGACCCCCCGACGCAACAAATTTACACACAAAGACAATTTTGTTCTCAAAGCGGCGTATACATATCTTGCTGCACGTTTTGTTTCCCAAAGCGGCTTAGCTGTTCATATTGTTCTCGAATCGGCGTATACATATCTTGCTGTGGATCTCTGTTGCCAAAGCGGCTTAGCTTACCTACTAATTTCTTTGCTATTTTTCGGGGGTGTTAATAATTAAATGATTCGTAAACGTGTCTGGATCCACAAAACAAGGTTAAGATATACACAGATGAGTTCCGGAAAAGCCCTGAAACAACTTTAGATGAATGGTGGTGTAGAAAATTTTAAAGGCGACCAGTAATCCGAGGACCTAAACATAACCCAGTTGGATTGGGGTGATTAACAGAGGACGATGTACATTGAAGCCACGAGAGCATTAACCTTCAGGTAACTTATGCTTTGTTGTTCGATTTTTGATGTTTTGGTGTGTGTTGAATAACTTTATAATTTATTTACTTAAAATGGACAGTAGTGAAATTGTACTAACAACCAAATTTTAATTTTAAGGTGAAATTTTCTTGTTTAAGTAGAAAGGGGTATTTAGTATTTATGTTCTTGATTATGATGAAAATTTGGGTATGTCTTTGAGCTCAATTAGACGAACCTGGTTAATTAACGTAAAGGGTGGGAGATGCTCCTTTGTACTCAGACTCAGGTCTGCATATATTGTTATATTAATTAGTAGGCATCCTACAAGGACTTTAATTCTGGATGCACATTAAAATGATAACAAATTTAATCTTGAAATTTTCTGATACTGAAATTTATGCTGAATTTTAATTTTGAAATTTTAATGTATTGTGAATATTGATGTAAATAGAGTTAACGTTGGTGTTTGTGATAGCAATGTGTTTGTTTTTTTTATGATTGAGGATGAAAGCTTTAACTAGGTGAGCAGCCGAGGCGGAAAAGAGTAAAGAGGCGATTAACAGAAGAAAGTCGACGGACAAGTTAAGTTAATAGCTTTTTGGTGGATTCACAGCATTCTTGGCGACCCAAAAGTGAGGCTCGAGTTACAAATAAAATTTTTGTGATTTTATTCCAGGAAACTGGCGATCTGAGAGAGAGAGTTTCTGTTTGTGTATAAATTTAAGAGTATTTTAGAGTGTGTGTGAGTGAGTAGAACGTATGCAGAGAAAAGAGTGGTTAAGGAGTCAAGGAGTGGAAATTGGAAGTGACGATAGTGCATTGTGTGGGAAAAATTCGAAAATGGAAGAAGCTGGAGGCAGTAGAGATCAGTCGAGGACGGAATCAGGGGATCAAGGAAACGAGATGATAATGAGAATGCTAGAGAGAATGAACGATGAATCTAATAGAGCTAGGGAAGAATCCAATAGAAAATTAAAGCAGATAAGCGGGAAAATTGAACAAAATACTAAAGAATTTACAGAGTTTAAAAATAGTCTTACCATAAAAATGGGGGAAGTTGAAAATAGGGTTGATAAAAATGAGCGTGATATTACAGGTCTTCGACAGGAAATGGGACATTTATGGTCCGAAGTACGCATCTTTTGTGAAGAAGAAATAAATGTAAAAATGACTGAAGTAACGGACTCATGTAGGGATCAGTTAGGCAGGGTAGAACGCGAAGTTAGTAGTATTAAATACAACATGTCGAGTTTAACGGGGGATGGTCCCAGATTTTATACAGGTGGAGTATCATTGGACCAACACATGAAGTTTTATGGCGATAACAGGGTAAATCCACAAATTTTTATTAATAGTGTAAGAAATCTAGTGGGAAATTTATTTGACGAACAGACTAAACTGAATACGATAAAGGCTTTATTAAAGGACAATGCGGAAGCATGGTACAATTCAGTAGGACAGGACATAGACACGTATCAGGACTTTGAAAACAAATTCTTACAACACTACTGGGGTGATCACAAACAGGACCAGATTAGGGACGACTTGATTACAGGAAAATTTAAGGGAGAGTTTGCAGGTTCTAGGGAACAATATGCCATTCGAAAGTACATTGTGGCCAAACAACTGAATCCACCATTGACGGACAGACAGATAATCAAGTACTTATCACGACATTTTGAACTGGAAATTAGACAACACGTGGCCTTACAAAATATCACAGAACGGGAGACTTTTTTAGAGTATTTGCAGAGATATGACGATGTATGTATAGGACGGACAAGAGAAATACGAGAACGAAACATTAACACGGTTAGGTTTGACAACAGGACACGGAATTTTGCGAGACGGCCGGACTACAATAGGAATTTTCGACCGAGTTGGGAACGACGAGGACAGGAATACAGAAGCAATAGTGCGACTAGGGGACCGACGCCAAGACCTAGTTACATGAGACAGAACAGTTTACCGGAAGTAAACAGAACTGTGACGAGCACGCCGAATAAAGACAGGGACGTGGATACAAATACAAGGAGGACGTACGCACAGGTTGCAGAAGCACAGCCAGGACCAAGCACTGAAAGCAGGACGAGACAGGATTTTTAGAACGCGACAGACCACTAGATTTCAGTGTAAATGTATATGAACATCCACGTGAATTTTTCAAAATTGAGGAGGAAGTAGAGCCAGAAACTGAGGAAAAATTATGTTTGCCAATTGTTAATATAGGAATTTTTGAGAATAATGTAGAAGTATTACTTGATACAGGAGCAGAGGCGAGTTTAATATCGGAGGAATTCGTCAGCAAAATTAGGGATAAGGTTTGTGATAGAATTATGCCTATAAAGAGTAGCCATTTAGTAGCTCCAAATAAAAAGAAGTTTGCTGTAGTGAATAGTGTTGTGGTGCTTAGGATAGATATAGGAGGTTTAAGCTGTGAACAGGAGTTTGTAATTGTACCTGGACTGAAGTTTCAGAGCATTTTAGGTGTTGACTGTATGATGCAGTTAGGGGTTTTGATAGATATGGAAAGGAAGGTAGTAAGGATTAAAGATAGGGTAGTGCCATGGAAGGGCAGTTATGAAGTCACAGAGGATGACACGGGGTTGAGTATGAATGTAGTAGAGGTAGAGGATGATGGAGTTAAACAGATCAACACAATAAGATGTCCAGAGGATAGGAGAGTAGAGGTTCAAGCTTTATTACAAAAACATGCAGAATTAGTGGGGGTAGAAGCAACAGCAGCATATCGGGAGCAGGTGAAGGCAGAATTAATTAAAGATGCACGAAAAATTAATCAATGGACCAAGCCGCAATTCCATTGTCCACCATCCATGGACACACTTTTGACGAGGTTAAGTGGCAAGTTTGTTTTTAATAAAGTAGATTTAAGGAATTCATTCTGGCTGATTCCATTACACAAGAATTCTAGAAGGTAGACAGGATTTTCCGTAGAGGAAAAAATCGATAATTGTAAAGTAGTATCGTTTGGTTTGTCGGCAGAAAGGGAAACAATAATAAATGAGAAACAGACAAGTGTAGAGACTGAAGAAGAAGCAATATGTAAGAGTCAGGATAATAGGGATGATAAGTTTATTGTATGTGAGATAATAGGGATGATAAATATAGATATAGAAGGGGGAGAAATAGGGATGAAGAGTATTAGGATGGTAAGAAGAAAGACGTGGAGGGTCAAGAAGAGAGTTAGATTTAAATAACTTGATGAACAAAGGATAGAGATAGGTGAATTTTAGTATAAATATAGAATAGAGAGTAGAATAGGGGTATATAAAAGAGTAGAAATAAGTGTTTATAGAAAATAAAGCTAGGTATAGGATAAATATGGGGGATAGTTAGAAATAGGTGTTTAGGATGAGAATAAAGATTAAATGTAGGAAGAAAATAAGATAGGTTAAGTATAGATATTTCATATAAGATTAGTGGAGAGTTAGGAATAGAGTAAGAGTAGGATAGGTATATAGGATGTATATAGGATTAGATGGATAAGTAGGATGGAGTTAGGAATAATTTCAGTTTATAGAATTAGGTGAGAGTTAGGAAGAGGATAGGGATATAGGATAGGTGCAAATATTTTTTGGATTGGATATAAGTTAGGTAAGTTAGATAGATAAGGGGAGAGAGAGAGAGGCAATTTTTTTGTAAAATTTTTTTGGCAGTCTAAATGTTTTATATTTGAATTCAAATAAGTGGGATTATTTGTATTCAAATAGGGGGAAAATACTCAAATTTAGATCAGGGTAGAAAATTAAATAATCACATCAAATAATTTTAATTACCGTGTAGAAGCTTTAGGAAAAGGTACGCGTTATTAAAACCGTGAAGCATAAAAATTCATTCGTTTCATTAAAAAAAAATAAGGGAGTTAAATTATTTACAAGACGCTTGCTATAAAAAGAAGCAGTATTGAAATGCTCAACGTGTAATTTAATTATTCCGAGTAAAGAAACAAATGGAAATTACGTGCAAAATTTATATTAATTAACTCAATTTTAAGTAACCGGTATTAAACAAAAGGTACAAATAATAATTAATATTTAATTAGGATTCACTAAAAATTAAAGGGTATTATTTTAATTGGAGTTAATTGAACCATTAGTAACACATAATATGTATAAAAGCTTGTAAAAACCCAATAATATTCAAATCGTAGAAGTATTATGTTTGAACACCTGCGTATTTTTAAATGTTTTATGTTCTGCGTAAATTTGGCAGATAACAAATGGTTACAGAGAATGTTGGAGAAACCGCCGCTTAATATTTACGGAAATGCTAATAAGGTGGGTTATTTCACAGTCCACATGGATTGAAAATAACCGATACTAAAGAATATCGATTTGTACCACTCGGAACAGGGTAGATAGAGACAGATAATATGCGCAAGACAGAGACACATATAGTAAAAGGCGTGAGTTGAGCAACATCACTGGGTTGCGATTGGTTGAAAATAAGAGGCAAACTTGAGAGGTAAAAATAACATTTCTGTATAAAAATTAATTAGTTATTCCCAGACGTTGCGAGCCGTGTCGAAATTTCTGAGATTTAACTGGTGCAAGTGCAAATTTAATAAGAACCGACGCACAGGCGGTCGAGATGGGAACATAGAATGACGAAATTCTAGAAACTGGGCGTTTTGGAGACAAAACCGACAGACAGGCTAACCACTATATATACCCGGGTTAATATGAGTTTCTCTTTCTGAGATTTTCGATTTGATTCAATGCGTTAAACAGTGCTTTTTAGTTTTCCGATTTTGATTGAATAATTTAAACAGTTTGCTCGTATATTTTGGTGATTTAAAACAGTTTGTTCTTTACGTGCTACAATGAAAGTAATTTGGTGCACTTAAAGATGCAAGGTAATAAAGTCTAGTATCACTGTACCAATTATTCAAATTTGCAACGACAAATGAATACACAAAAGTAGGCAGTTTTGGCGTATATTTGTGAAAGAAGTATGAATTTCTTTGCTATTTTTCGGGGGTGTTAATAATTAAATGATTCGTAAACGTGTCTGGATCCACAAAACAAGGTTCAGATATACACAGATGAGTTCCGGAAAAGCCCTGAAACAACTTTAGATGAATGGTGGTGTAGAAAATTTTAAAGGCGACCAGTAATCCGAGGACCTAAACATAACCCAGTTGGATTGGGGTGATTAACAGAGGACGATGTACATTGAAGCCACGAGAGCATTAACCTTCAGGTAACTTATGCTTTGTTGTTCGATTTTTGATGTGTTGGTGTGTGTTGAATAACTTTATAATTTATTTACTTAAAATGGACAGTAGTGAAATTGTACTAACAACCAAATTTTAATTTTAAAGTGAAATTTTCTTGTTTAAGTAGAAAGGGGTATTTAGTATTTATGTTCTTGATTATGATGAAAATTTGGGTATGTCTTTGAGCTCAATTAGACGAACCTGGTTAATTAACGTAAAGGGGTGGGAGATGCTCCCTTTGTACTCAGACTCAGGTCTGCATATATTGTTATATTAATTAGTAGGCATCCTACAAGGACTTTAATTCTGGATGCACATTAAAATGATAACAAATTTAATCTTGAAATTCTCTGATACTGATATTTATGCTGAATTTTAATTTTGAAATTTTAATGTATTGTGAATATTGATGTAAATAGAGTTAACGTTGGTGTTTGTGATAGGAATGTGTTTTTTTTTTTATGATTGAGGATGAAAGCTTTAACTAGGTGAGCAGCCGAGGCGGAAAAGAGTAAAGAGGCGATTAACAGAAGAAAGTCGACGGACAAGTTAAGTTAATAGCTTTTTGGTGGATTCACAGCAATATATATATATATATATATATATATATTATTTACATTATTTAGATTTTAAGATTTTATAAACAATATTTACTTAAATGTATATTTTTTTATGTTGTGTTATATGCACGTGGATACTTTTGCTTCCATTATGTTATAACAGGATGATTACGCAAATGTTCAATTTGGTCTCTGTAAATATTCCTTTTTTTTTTAATACTATGTTTCCAACTTTTTTTTCTGTGTGACCAATCCCACTCTACGGTAGTTTGAGCTAGCACGAAATCCAATTCTTTTGGATTTCTATTCTACCCTTCTGTTTTGTTGCAATATTCAGTGTGGGTGATTTTCTTTACTTACTTTACTACTTTCTTTCTTGTCTGCATGGAATACCGTGACAAGTTTAAACAATATTTTAAATGATATATTTCATATGGATAACACCACTATTGAAGAGATAGAGGAAGCAATTAAGAAATTAAAACCAAAACGAGTGGTAGGACTAGATCTCATCGCGTTGGCAATGTAGTTTTATATAGAGGCTTAAAGTCTTTCATCATATGAATGTACTTGTATTAAGTTTTTATAAATCTACTATTGATATTTAGTAAACAATGTCTTGATAGTGTCTACTTTAATATTACTGTTGAATTTGGTATGTTTAAGAATATAACCTAAGTTTTAGGTAAAAAATCACCTTTGTAAATGTCCTGTCGTCATCTGCGATACTTTTATTTTCACCAGACAAGGTAAGCAAGGGGTTAATGGTCAGTGACTAATGCAAACCTCTTACTATTTAGGTATTGACATAATTTCTATGTTTGCTAATATAGGTT
The DNA here is from genome assembly GCA_036346225.1 of Platerodrilus igneus. NCBI lineage: Eukaryota > Metazoa > Arthropoda > Insecta > Coleoptera > Lycidae > Platerodrilus > Platerodrilus igneus. Next base: position 47,132 of record JARFIW010001214.1, read on the forward strand.
TAAGACTTACTTGTATACTATTAAATAATGTTGGTCTGTATTTGTTATAAGCTGTATAACATAGGGAAACTGGAAAAATCGAAAATAGATTTAACCTTCTCTACATTCCTCCTTTGAAACAATATGTCTTAAATAACACTGTTCTATAAATTGGGAAAAAAATTAAAAACAGGAACATAAATAAGCGAATCTTAATTTATATTGTCTGCTCAACATGAATATCAAGTCAGTTTTTCTCCACCACCCTAATTTTTTGTTATACACCCTTCACAATTACTAAATAATCTCAAACTTTGAATATGACCAAATTTATAGGTATAATATTTTGTAATTTATTATATTTAATTTCATTACTTATATTTTATTATGCTTTTTTAATAAAACCAAACCTTGTAAAATACAGCTACAATGGATAATACATATCTAAAACTGGAAATAGTGAACAAATAAATTACTTCTTCCTTTTGTGTACAGTAGTATCTTCTCTTTGCAGAAACCAAGAGTAATTGCTCATCATTGATTCGTCCCATCTGCTTTGGTAACCTTGCTTCATTTGCAATATATCTTGGCAGAAGTGTTCTCTCTACTCCTCACACATAGCACCCAAATTTGGTGAGAAAGAGTTAAGATGAGAATGCAAAAATCAATTTTTAATGACATTCTGCAACCTAAATTTTTATAGTTCAACAAAAGTTTTTGTACTAAAAATCATATTTTCTGCTTTATTATTTACAAGAAAACCGTGACATCTTTGCCATTACCTCTATATTATTCAAAATTTTCATCATTGAGTAATATTCTAATTTCATGTCCAAGAAATATTCCTTCTTTTCATTTGGCATCACTTAATAAACACTCAATTTAAATATTTGGCAAAATTCCTCATCAACCTTAATTTTCGTATGTACAGTTGGCAAATAAACATGCTGAAGGTTGACTAAAGAAACATATTTAATATTATTTCATCCAGGAGTAAAACTGTCTTTTTTGGTCACTTTTTGTAAAGTCACACCCTGCACACTGAGAATAAGACCAATAACCTTGAGATCACCACAGAACCTCCATTAGTGAATGCGGGAATTGGCTGTTTTCAAAATTAATGACATAGTTTCATAATTCTTTTTCATTTCAACCGCATGTGTCACAGGTACAGAAGGATTCTTGTTTCAATTATGCAATGTACTGTGTTTAAACTTGTTTTTGATGAATCAATAAACAGCCGCCAATCATCAACATTATAAGCAATATCCAGAGCAGGCATCAAACTTTCTATGTCACAACAGGAACACAGCTTAGTGAAATATTTTATCAGATCCTTTGTTTCTAAAATGTTATATTTTAGTATCCTTATTCAGCAAATTCTCCTGCTTTAAGCGTAAAACTACAAATTCTATTTGTTGTTTTAATAAATACAACTTGCAAACCAAAGTTCCACTTGTGAAGTGAGATGTGGTTCACTAGATGACTTTTTTGATATGAAGTCATCATCTCTTGAAGCTTGTGCTGCTCCAGTATTATCAGAACAATTCTGCTCAGAAACTGAAATCTCCTGCCAGGAAACTGGGGCTGCTGAAATAGGTAAATAATCTCCATGGGAAATTGGCATTAAAGCTGATGGAACATTTGGGTTGATAATATTACTTTTACTTTTTGAATAAAACCCAATGACTTGTGTCGTACAGAAATAACAGTTGCTATAATTTGTTGGTTCATGCCAAAACTATAGGAATAGCAAAAGGTATGTTTCCTTTTTCCTTCTAACCATTGCAAGAGCTAAATATAGCATCTAATGTATATTTCATGTGGTATCCATTGTTTATCTTGATCTCCCAATTGACAACTGAAATAAAACCCATACTCAGTTTTCATCAATTTTAAAACTGGTCTATGCCAACTCTTTGTGGTAAACTCACTACAGACGTTACCAACAATATTTCGACAATTTTTACACAAACGTGATTGTTGGTTGACTATGTAAATATAAGCTAATGTATCAAAATTTAAAAAAAAACACTATTTCGACACTTGATTAATTTGTGATAAACTGAAATTAACTGAAAAACTAACAGACAATTACTCAATTTACACAATTTGATGTGTTTTCAATAAGATGGATACTTATATTACTCTAGGATAACTAATTGCTGAAACTGATATTAGGGTGATGTCATTCTCTTGTTTCTCAGTCATAACAAGCAGAATCATTGAATGAGATAACATCTGTTAAACGTCAATTACAATGTAATAGAGTATTTCTGATTACATTTTTTGTTTCAGTATAAAAATACTTTATAAAACTCTAAAGTAACTTTTATTGAAAATGTTATATACCAGTGTAATTTAAACTCTTGTTTTCTCAAATTCCTAAAATTAAAGATAAACTTTTGAAATGCTTAAATTCAGTTTTTTAGATTACCACAATATCATCAAAAATTAATATCCTATAAAGTTTTTCCTATAATTTGCTAGAAAATAGAGCATATTTGATAGAATTTACTCCAACCTAACAATCGATTTGTCGCATTTAACTGATTGATTAGCATTCACAAAATTCAGTTAATAAACTACTGACCCTCTTTGTAAGGCATTCAATATGCTATCTGCTAATGGTAAAGTAGTAGTAGTTTTATAATTAGCACATATCCCATCGTCTATTCCATTTCGTTTAAGTACTGATACTAATGCAATGTCAAGGCTGAATCATCAACCATCTCAATTACACATTTTTTAAGGTGTTTCCAATTCTGAATTAACCTAATATGTGTTTAACATTATAAATATTTATGGTTCTATGTTGGAACCGTGTCATCTTATAAACTAAAGTCGACGTTTCGCCCGCTTTTGTAAGGGTCTTCATCAGGACAAGAAAAGAAAATGAAATATTAATAAAAAAATGAAATAAATATAAAAATAATAATAATAAAGATAAGAATGATAAAATATTAAGTAGACAAATTAAAGTGTAAAAAGTTATGAAAGAGTTACTTCTGAACTGCAGACTCACCAGTCCATTTAAGTCTTGTGGCAAAGTAATTTTATCATTCTTATTTTTATTATTATCTTTTGGCTAAATTATTTGGATATGGTATTAGAGGGGTGCCTTATGATTGGGTCAAATCCTATTTATCTGGCAGGACACAGTGTGTATCTCTTAAATCAAAAATAAATAATAGTATATCATCGGATAAGAATGTGCCTATAGCAGTACCGCAAGGCAGTGTACTGGGTCCTTTCTTACTTCTATTATTCATTAATGATCTTAACATTACAAAAGCAAATAAGACTACGCTCTTTGCTGACGACACCACTATGGTCTTATCCGCCAAAAAGTGGAATTAATTAATCCAAATTACATATGATAGTGTTCATCACATGAACAGTTATTGCTCAGAAAATGGTCTTATACTTAATTTTGACAAATTCACTTTCTTCTTTTCTCAACATCAAAAAATGATCATAGCTTGTTAGTTAGGGGCCCGAATAATAACACCATAAAACAGTTAAATAATGTAAAGTTTTTAGGGGTAAATGTAGATCACTGCTTATCATGGCATGATCATATTAATGCAACTTTAAATAAACTCAAGAAACAATGTTTTATTATTTGGAGGTTGAGATCCGCTATTAATACTAATATAGTAAAAGTCTACTATTTTGCTAATGTTCAATCCATCTTTTCATATGGGGTTGTGGTATGGAGTAACTCATCAACTCTTTATAAACTATTATTATTGCAGAAACAAATCTTAAGATTATTATTTTTCTAACCATTCAATTATTTGTGTCATGAGCTATTCAATACCAAGTTGTTAAATATAATGTAAGACACTCTGACCTGCTACATATTCCTCAACATCAAAGGACACTGATTCAAAAAAGTAGTATTGTGATGCTCCTTACTCTTTACAACCACCTACATGTATCTATTAAATCTCTGCACAATTTTACAAAGTTCAAATTTGCTGTAAAACAGTTGTTATTAAATAACACCATATATTCTAAGTAGTGATATAAGGCCGGTCTGAATTCAAAACACTGTACGCGTATGCTTTTTCCATGTAACATACACATGCACCGTTTTGAATCCAGACCGGCCTTATATACTTTCAATGTAAAATACGTGTAGGCACGTTTTGAAGTCAGACCGGCTTTATATTACTTTCAATGAAACATACATGTGTGAATTCAAAACACACGTATGCTACGTTGAAAAATGTAAGTGCAGAGAAAATGTGGAGCTGTTTTAAATTCGGTTTTCTAGCGAAAAGTTATAAAGTAGGTCAGATGCAAAATATCGCATTCAAGTCAATTGTGTTTAATTAAAGTGGATTCTGATTTGTTTTTTACGTATGTTTAGAGGCTGCAAATACACATAGGCCGGTTTCAATTCAAAATGTGTGTTCACTCTTGTGATAGGTTGAAAAGTAGGTTGGCAAAGCACGCAGATGGTGGTAATCTGCTATATAAGGAGATTGCTCCTAATATTAATTTAATTAGTCGAAGTTTACTGCATATATTTACATACCTACATATACAAACATGTATATAATTGATATTCAGGGATTTAAATACAAGAAAAATGAGTTTGTGAGCAAAGAAATTGCGGTTTTGGACTCGTTGTTAGGTGATGTTTGCCATCAAATTTTTAAACTGCCAATGCAGTCTAGTTGTTTGAGCCAAGATCATATAAAACATAACGACTGGGTGACAAGGAATATTAATGGTCTTTCTTGGGATGAATCTTCAACGGCTGGAATGGTGTCATCATATATAGCGCTTTATTTGAAGCAAATTATCCGACCCGGTGAAGACGTATTTGTGAAGGGTCTAGAAAAGAAGAAATTGATTGAAACCTATCTAATGTAAACCGTTGTAACTGATATGCTTGCACTAGGTTGTCCTAAGCTATCGAAGTTAAAAATCAACAATCGTTTAATATATAACATCCATTGTTGTAGACACAGCAATAATAATCTGCAATGTGCAAAACAAAATACCTTGTTATTAAAAGAATGGTTTGATAATAATAAAAAACAATAGAAAGATTGTGTCTGTATTATTTATTTTAATATAATTTTACAATGTTAGCCTTATTAACTATTATTATTATAACAACTTCTAGCAAACATTATTTTTATCGATCCAGCTATTGTGTACGTTAGAGAAGCCTAACCATTTTACAAAGACTTTATTTCCACTCTTTCTTAGAACTTTTTCTACCAGGTAAATTCCTGGATGTTTAACCTTTTGCAACTCCATTTCATAAAATGCACCTTTAATTTCTTTCTCGTCTTGATCTTCTAATATATATGTTGTTGGATTGGTTACGTTTACCTTTTTAATCTTAAAAATTTCATTTGACCAGTTTGGCGTGTAACCTTTCGTAAATGCTTCCCTGTGTTTACTAATCATCACACTGTCTTTAATTGAATATTTTGGTTGCAAGTTTAATGTGGGTAAATGATGATTTAAGAATAGTTTTTTCATTTGATTTATCAACTTTTACAGGTTTGACTCCGATAGTACTGTGAACTGTATTGTTGTATTGTTTCACAATATCGCTTAAATTTTTTATCCAATTGTAAGAACCATTCAGGTTAAACAAGCGCCACATTTTTCCCTTTAAAGTTCTAATTACACTTTCCACAATGCATGCTTTCTTTGTAGAAAAACACTATAATGGTTTATGCCATATGTCTGCATTAAGGATTGAAAGTGTTTGTTATAATATTCTTTACCAAAATCAGACTGCAAATTTCTTGGTGGATTTTTAAATTTATTTAAAATTGTTTTCATTGCAGCAGTAACATCAATACCCGTTTTACTTTTAAGTGGTACAGCCCTTACGTTTTTGGAGAAACAATCAATAACTACTAAAATGTATTTAAATCCTTTGTTTGTTTGCGAATATGGTGGCATTTCAATCAAATCGGTCTGAAGAAGGTCATTTAAACCTTTTACTATCACTTTGCGTCTCTTGATATTTATTCTTGCTGGTTTATGAAGTTCATTTACTATATCCTCTTTCACTTTTGATTGAGCAACTATCATAATACTTTTTTTTTCTCTAATTAAGATTTATTAAATACAATTAATAAATACTTCTATGTTTGAATGTCGAAGGCTCCACTTGCTTTGAAAGGAACTTTTGATATAAAATCAAGAAACATTGTGGTATTGTTTATGATAGCACCGCTGTCACGAAAGCTGATTACATCCATACGTTTAAGCAAAAATCCTTGTAACTGTGCAATTACATAACTTTTTTCGTTTATAAGAATTTCAATGTCTTGCGGGTATCCTTTAATATTCTCAATGACTGCTTCCTCATAAGGAAATTCATAATTATGTTTAATGTTGAAAATAAGGAATGTCTTGCAACTATCGAGGAATGTACTAGAGTAAAACGTTGCTACTACCGTGTAATGTAGCATATGTAACTTGTACTCAATCAAGGTTTCAAAACCTTCATTTTTGTTTTCATATTCCTGTTCACTTATATCTATTTTACGGTTATTTAAGTGCCTTCGAAATTTGTTAATTGTCATATCATCTAATCACTTTCGCCTCGCGCAATTCTTCAATGATCAAATTTATTTCGTTGCCGTGACCTGTGTGTCCAGCGGTCTGAGATGAAACTAAAAGCCGTAATCTATCAACAAGTTCATTGGGATCATTCCAATATAAATAATCTATGGCATTATTTGATACTTCCATTGTCATACCGTCTCCAAGACGCTTTCTATAGGGTAATGTTCTAGGTCTACGGGGTGTTTGGGGAAGTATGTTTAATGTAGATATTATATTTTTGTATTTATATGAATTATTACCCTGAATTTGTTCTGTTTCAGAATAATATCTTCTATTAGCATTTGTTCTTTTCACAATATCAAGGTATGACTTTAGATCTTGCAATCTGTACCCGACAGGATATTTTTTAAACAGTAGTTTGTATAATCTAGAAGTACCTTTATATTTCAAATCATTTATTAGAACATTTTCATCATCCAACGCGAAATTCGAATTGCCTATCATAAGACCATTTGAATCAGGGTTAAACCTAATACCATATTTATGATCAAATTCGTTCTTAACATCTTTAAACATATTGTAAATATATTCTCGAGGTAGCGGATGTAGCTGTTCGAGATAATGTGTCATACCAGGTGAATCGGCAAAGCTTTGTATATATTCCTGGGCTTCTTGAGCATTTCGATTAACTTCTGCTTCGTATTCATTATCAACATCATCATCATCTTCCTCTATGTCATCATTTTTTATATTCGGTATATGCTGAGCAATAACCGGCGAATCAATATAGTCAACGTTCCTTTCTAGCAATTTAGGTTTAATTTTTTTTACACTGCTATGAGGCAGTTCTTCTTCTTCTTCTTTAAATTTTTCTTTCTTTACCACACTTTCCCCATCCAGTTTATTAGCAATAGTTTCTAATCGCAATGTTATGGGTAAGGTTGATTCCACTTGGACAACTTCACTATCTTTTAACTGGAGCAATTTGTTTTTTATATTGTTTCTTTTCTTAATTAAAATTCTTTTAAGTTTTATCGCCTCATTGTTCATTGCGTAGAAAGTTTATTGTAATAAAAAATTCTTGGATACTAACGATACTTGCGTCTCTCAAGGTTTAAATATGTATGAAGTGATCAAAATCTATTCGGTACCTTCCTTGACCTGGATCACTATCTTTGTCTACAACTAAGAAACCGTATTTGTCTTGCCAACAAGCAGCACATATTTCACGGAATTTATCATACTTCATGTCAGTATTGACGTGATCGTCATATATGTGTTTTAAGTTTAAATCATCATGTTTAAATAAAACTAAAAAGATTAGCATTATCACGTAGTAAGTGCTTAGGTATACAAATATAACTTTGACAAAGGTAAAAACTGTCTACTTGCTTATGACGTCCCATACTAAAGTATTCCCTAATGATACCTTGATTATCGCAAGCTACATCATCAAAAACAAATATAGAATTATTTCGAGCATCAGATGGTGACATAATATTATCAGAACTGGAAAATGTATAATATTTGATTCCTTTTATTGGTCGCAGTAGACTTTCAAGGTATTCATACTTTGGTTGATAAAGTGATTTAGAATAAACATATACGTTTTCAAACTATAAACCATTAGGATGTTCTATCAACCCAATCATAACGTTGGTTTTACCGCAATTGGATGGACCAACAACTAGACATCGAATAGATGAAGGCAGAAGAACGCTGTTTTTTTTTAGCTAAGGATTGCACGTCAATGTCATTATTGTTTATGGTTAAAGATGTTGATTGTTTCACAACACGCATGTTTGCAAGTACTAAATTCGATTGTAAAAAAGTGGAATTATATATATAAGAAACGGCGAGTATATAAAGAATCATTAATTCACAATATTTTATTTATGTACTGCACAGCTTGAGAGGACAGTTGTCCGCTAATGATTACCTATAATAATTCTAAAACTACTGGGAACAGACTATTAAATAATGTAATTAAGAATTTACCATTTGAAGCGCATATTCCGAATTACAAATTTTGCGGTCCAGGTACAAAACTAATCAAACGCTTAGCTCCAGGAGACAAGGGAATAAACAAGTTAGACGAGGCTTGTAAGGAGCACGATATTGCATACTCCAAAGAAAAGGATCTATCTAAACGCCATCAAGCAGATTCGAAGTTAGCTCAGTTAGCTACAGAAAGACAAAATTCTGGTGACTCAGCTTTAGGTGAAAAAGCAGCAGCATTTGGAGTAGCTACCGCAATGAAAGCTAAAGTAAAACTTGGTATGGGTGCCTGTGCATCACTGAGAACAAAAAATATCAATAAAATAAGAAAACTGATAAAGAAACGTAAAATAAAAAGTACGCTAGGTATTAAAAGTATTATCAAACAAGCACGTACAGCTTTATAAAAGGCTAAAGGATCTAATATTATGGATGCAATCAACATATCAATTAAGGCCGCCAATACTGCAAATCAAAAGAAGCATATTAAATCAGCTCGTATTATATCAATTCCTAAAACAGGAAGTTTTCTACCACTAATACCAATTTTTGCAGGCCTAAGCGCCCTTGGTACTCTTACTGGAGGTGCAGCTGCTGTTGCAAAAGCAGTATCAGATACTAAAATAGCTAAGGAACAACTAGCGGAAAAACAACGTCATAACAAGGCAATGGAGGACATTGCAGTCGGAAACGGCATGTATATCAAACCTTATGAAAAAGGTTTTGGTCTTTTTTTAGCTCCTGCAAATTTTACCTAATCGAGCACTAAGCAATGTAGAATTAATAGAGTTTGTTAAGCAATTAGAAGTACCATATATCCGTGGAGTGTTCATGAGAAACAATCTTCCCAAGAAAGTTGATTTAAAAGTATGTGGTATAATTAATTTAGATGGAATAGAAGGTTTAGGCACGCATTGGACCTCTTAATAAAAGTAATTTGCTAACTGTAAGGTTGCATTTAAAAAAAATCTGCAATAGCCATGGGTATTAAGTATAATGCACGCAACATGTCAAGAATTGCTATAAATGCTGGAAATTTCAAAGCAATCGACACTCGATTGATTGTTTCAAGACCGCTAACAACACAAAACCGGCGGTTTCTACAATCGTTAGGACTGCATTTATTTAATTAAAAAGTAGAATGAATAGTGAAATACTGAACGTGCGTGAAAAAGTTTACTTCGACAATGCAATTGTTAATATTGAAAAACATACTCATCAGCCTTATGCTAACACATCTTTAAACAATAATGATGAAATTCGAATCCCTATACAACAACAAGATGTATACACCTTACCATCGAAGAGTATGCTGTACATAGAAGGCAAATTAATTAAAACAGATAGAACGCCGTCTCAGACAGCAAAAATGTAAAAAATGGAGTTTTGCTGCTTTTTGATGAAATTAGATATGAGATTGGTGGTGTCATTGTAGATCGTGTTCGGAATCCTGGATTAACGTCTATAATGAAGAGATATGTTTCATATAATAGCAATCAAAGTAAACATTTACAAAACGCCGGTGGTTTCCTATGGTTGATTCGCAAATAGTTGATGCCAATGGGAATTTTAATGTTGCAATAAACCTTTCAATGGTTCTCGGACTATGCAAAGATTTTAAAAAAATTATTTTAAACCTCCGCCATGAGTTAGTTTTACTACGTTCTAGTTATGATACTAATGTTATAATTAATCCTACACCCGATGAAGAAATAAAAGTTGTTTTAAACAAAGTTTTATGGAAAATGCCGCATGTAGCCGTTGATGATACTCAACAAATTAATTTAATAGAATGCGCTGCACAAAATCAGGATTTGCATATTCCGTTTAAAGGATGGGAGTTGCATGAATATCAACTTCTACAAGAAACGCAACGTTGTTACGTGCCAATCGGCACTTAAACATTGTATTAGGTTAAGTTTGATGTACGGAGGTTTCGCGCCATAATTTCAAAAGACGCGGTGCGCGGAATTTTAAAAGACTAGGCGCGTACTTCCGTTACGTCATTGTGAGTTTGCGCAGAGTGCGCGACGCGGGAGGGTTAGACGAATAACTTCGCGCCGACGTGAATAAGACAAAGAGTGGGGACAAAGTGGTGAGAGGTTTCCGTGACGCTCTCAAACGGGGCGTTTTGCCAGTACCTTCGAGTAGAATGGACGTCTTTCGGTAACGTATCGTTAGCTTTACCTATGTAGTTTCCTTGCTTGCTTATCTTTTGTTTGTCGCACCTTATACCTTCTTCCCGTCATTCCCTGCATAGGTAGGTGTCAATTTGAAGCCACCGAGGCGTACCGTACTACACGACCCTAGATGAGCCGGATGTCCATGCTCTGCCAACTGCACCTGAGCCGTCCCATCTTTAATCACCTCGGAGCGGAGCCCTGATTGCTGGTCCGAACGCGTTGGAAGAGCGTTGGGCGTATCACCTTTATCTACCTCAACAGGGCCTCCGTAGCCTGATGGATTTGGAATAGAAGCCAACTTTAACCCAGCGACATATTCATGTGAGTAATTGCATTAGAATATAGTGTCTCATTTTTATGTAAATTTTCCGATTATGGCGCAATATAATTTTGTGCATTGGTGACGTCATTGGAAGTTGGCTGCGCGGAATCTGTAATAAGGTTAGTGCTGCCATTCGCCAGGGGCGTCGCCCGCTTTATTCATTGCGCTTGCGCGATGTATTTATGAACTCGTAAACATACATGGAACATTAAAACAACAACACAATTAGAAAAACCAAGATTTGTGATTGTTGGTTTCCAAACCAACCGAAAAAATAGATACATGAGCAACTACAGTCGTTTTGATCATTGCTATTTAACCAACATGAAACTCTATTTAAATTCAGAAATTTTCCCGTACGATAACTTAAATTTGAAGTTCGAGAATAAACAGACACTGCGTTGTTATATGAGATGTATGCCCAGTTTCGGCAATCATACTACGAAAAGGAAAATGAGCCACTTTTTAATCCTGAAGATTTACGAAGTATTGCATCATTAGTAGTCATAGATTGTTCTAGACAAAACAAAGCGTTAAAATCTGGTACTGTCGATATTAGATTAGAATTTGAAACTAGCAGAAACGTTTTGCCAAATACATCTTGTTATTGCCTTATACTTCATGATAAGATAGTCAAATACAATCCACTCTCAAACAGCATAAGAATATTATAATTACTTTATTATTACTGTACCTTTACAAATTATGAAAAAAAGAAAAAAACAAATTATTTAGCAATCACAGTCTATTTATTATTATTTTACGTTTTTTTTTACAATATCAAATGTTTGATTGTTAATGGGTTATAATAATAATTTTTGCTTAAATATTTTTTGCATGTTGGAATTATTAAGTGATTTAGTAAACAGTCATAAACATTGTCAAATTTAAATAAAAGTTTTGTTATACATTTCTCAAATAAACTAACTGGTATGTTATTAACAAACTGGATTTCTTTAACAGAACGGTTACTACTACTATTTTTTCTCTATAATACATTTATACTAATATAGTTCAACTCGGACAGATTGAAAGGTATCCTATTTTTAAACACATCCAAAAAGAAAAACAGTGTACTTGTGCAGGTATTGTGCAGGTTATTTTTTTCAAAGCTTGCCTGATTTCCTGTTTGAACATTTTCTATAAAATGCATATTGTTGATCTGGCAGAACTCTGTTGATAGTGTATTATTGTAGGTTGTTATATCTTTAGTGAAAATTGTTATTGGATAAGTGTAGTTGATTGTTAATCAAAATGTATCAATTGTTTTATAATATTCTCCAATAGTAAGTTATTTTTAGTTATGTAAATTAAAAACATTCATAAAATTTGAAGAAAATCAAAAATATCTCAGAAAGTAATGGATTTAGGTATAGGGAATGCTTAACAAAAATGAAAGGACACTTAATGAACTATCCATTGTAGCAATAAAATTGGTAGGGTGCCATTTAAAAAAAATTTTAAAATTTGCATTTTGCGAAACCTGACACACCCCGTATACTGGGAAGAAATGTCAAAAAAGTGATATTTACAAATATACTATGGTTGTAACGATTTTATTTCCTATCTAAATGTGTTCATATAATTAATCTATTTATTTAATAATAAACAATATAATGCCTAATAATGCTACACAATCCACTAAATAAATATTACCTATTGCCCAATAAAGTATTAGCATTCAATTCAAATTAAAATTTAATTTATACGGTGACAAAATAAACTTTTCATTTAGTATCATTCCTAGAGCTCCATCTGTTAAGAAATTGTAAGGTAATCTTGTTGCCGGGCGGTAACTCGCTTGACATGAGGACACTTCCAATACAGCTGTGGTGAAAGCAAGTCGAATTGTTCCTTGAATCCGAGGACAATGGTTTTTGTAGTTTTTTCGTGTTGGAAGCACGTACGATTTAAGTTGTTTTAGGAGAATGTCATCTCCGAAAAGCACTTTTGTGTTGTCCACTTGTTGGAACAGCTCGTAGATGACGAGAAATTTTTGTTGAAGGGCCGTGGTAACATGCAACTTTGAATTAACATGCAACGTTTGATAATAGTCGTAGTTTAAATTTATACGTAAAGCAACTTTGAATTAACATGCAACGTTTGATAATATTCGTAGTTTTAATCTATACGTAAAGCAACTTTGAATTAACATGCAACGTTTGATAATATTCGTAGTTTAAATTTATACGTAAAGCAACTTTAAATTAACATGCAGCTTATTAATAATGTGAAAATTGGAAATAATGTTTAGCTTGGAAAAAACATACAACCTTTAGTTAACAGGAGACTGGTGTAACGTAATTTTAATTAATTCACAAGATGAAAATATAGGAATTTACGCTTTGTTCGAGTGTGGATCTGGCGAGATTTAATTACTTAAAATGGATGCCGAGTAGTTTGGAGTTTCAGTAAGCAGTAAAATTATTTGTTCCAAACTAGAGATTTCTTTATTTTAATGCTGACGCAAGACGCCTAGCAGGTATTTTTCTGTCAGACGGACATATGGTATGTAGAAATTTGTTTTCGTATGTTAGCTGAACTATGGACATAGCAGTTAGATAATTTTCTGTTTAATCAAGTTATTTAAGCCTCAAAATAGGTCAAGGACAGACTATAAATATATTTTTCAATATTAAACAATAGGAATCTGTAAATTTTACATTTCTTAATCTTTTATTAATTCACTGAAACTACGGAAGATGTCATTATGTGATAGAGAAAGTAAATTCGTCTATTTAAGAAAAATTAGAAATTAAACTTCTATGTTTACTATTTCATTAATAACTAACTGGAATTATTTATTGTGAGGTTATGGTAGATCTACCCAAACCAACATTTTTGTTATCAGTAAGTAACAGTTTAGAAAGCAACTTTATGCTTAATCAATTTGTTAATAAAACTTGGCTAGATATTTCTTACAGAAATAACCACATTTAACTTGAACGGTACTGATTATATCCAGTGCCTTTGTAAATAATTTTCACAAATTAATTTAATCAAAAATATATAATAAATGAAAGGATATTTTGTAAAAAAAGCACGTTAATTGAATACAAGAGGAATAGATTTTTATTTTTGAACAAGACTATTCTTTTTAATTAGAATGAATGAAAGTTGATTCGAATTGAATTTTAAAAATTTGGAGTATAAACGCACAAACAGTGCTATTCTTTGTTTAATCTGTTCACAGGTGAAGCAGTGAAGTACTAAGGTCAAGGTCGAGCCATAAGGTAAGAAACTTTAGGGATTATGTTGTCTTTAATAAACTGTATAGCAGTTATAGAATAAAGGTTTCCGCATTCGCCTTGTACAAGGGACTTGAGTAAGGTCTTCTCTGTATAGAAAAATACGGTGGCGCCTTATTCTTCATATTTTTGGTCGCAATTCAACCCCGACCCACAGCTCATGTTCCACCCAGAGCATATAGTTCGACTGGCCGCTTTGCCTTTGAGATTTCCACAACTTTGGGTCATTTTCCATCAGAACTTGCAGTGGGCTCTATTCGCTTTCTGGAAATTCTCGTAAAATAAAATCCCATAATAAGTAAAAGGCTATATATATGGTATACGGTAAAATTTTATGCATCTTGAAAATTAACATAAGTTGTGTATTAGTGCAGTGGCAATGTATCCAATTGGGGTCGTTTTTTCTAAAAACAGTTGAATATCTCAAAAACTAAAAGGAATAGACAGATACAATTTCATATCAAATTAAAGCTCTTTTTAAGGGCTTTTCAAAAATGTAATAATATATAGTGTTCCATTAAAAAAAATATAAGTTTAATATGCCCTGGAATTATGAAATACCCTGTATTCTTCCAAATATTTTTAAAATGTGCACTCGAGGCATGCCTAATATGCCTCCAAATTTGGTTTACGTAGCTTTTATAATAACGGAGTTATCGACCGTTGCCACACTAAAAACTCACCCTATATATATATATATATATATATATATATATATATATATATATGTCAATTTTGTTAAGTTTTACTGAAAAATATATTATGCCACCAGTAATCTAAAACTTATTCTATATATTACTGTATTAGTTAAGGGCCATTTGCATTGCATTATTTTAAACGAAATTAAACTAATTTAGGTTTTTTATTTTACTATGTGCCTTCGTTGCAATTTTTTTCAGACAATGAATCCAATTCGTTATTTCTGCTGAGGCATAATTATATTTGCTTACATACTATTTTTTATTCATTAGAATAGATTACATAGCTGAATATATATAACATTTGCAATTTTTTCAGAAAACGATGCAATTTTTTTATTTTTTCTAACAGGTCAGTTTATTATTTAATATAAATACTTCACGTAGATTTTACCAACAGTATTCAATCAGATCTCTTGTATAATTATTAGTTACTACTACTAGCAACTTTAAAAAATGAGTAACTTATCATCGATCAAAAATGGTAGCAGTACCAACGTAAAATTTCTAGAACAATTTATATTACATTCTAACGAAGACTTGATTAAAGAAGTTTTTGGTTCTTCACCTCAACTTGACACTGCTGCTATTTTTGATAGTGACGTAATAGATATATCACGGTAAGTGCTTTTTCACATTTATACATGTGTTTTAATATTGATAGATTTGCGCGTTTTAGGAGCAATGAAATGTCCGAGTCTGCTGCTCCTGTTGTTGTTGTTCCACCGCAGCCAGTTTCTCTACTCGAAATTATATGTACCAATGATCAACGTCATAGTAAAGCAGAACCATACATGTACGTTAGAATATATTTATGTTTATGCAAACACTACTAATTTATAAATTACATTAGATTAGGATCAAAAAACCATTCTGGAAATTCTGAGGCTATCGTTGGATCGTTGGCACATTCTGATCTTCTCAGAAACATCAGGTAGTATACAAAAGAAAAGGTGAACCTACAATAATCTGTTATGTTATGCTCACAGATCCGGCAAAAACATGTTGGCTATGAAAAAGTTATGTGCAGGACCTAATATGGCTGTCTGCTGTGAAGATGACAAATCCTACGAAGATGACACAGTAGAGTTGCTTAATGCATTTAAAAAGCGTGGAGAGAAGCTACTGTGTCGTCTAGATTTGGAACTAGAAATAATAAAGCAAAAAAGAGAGGAACTGGCTGCAAGGAGCAGCAGATACTTCAAGAACGGAGTTAATAAATACTTTTCATTTATAAATAGTTAGATTTTAACTGTAAATAGTTAGATCAAAATATTCAACAATTTGTAAATAAAAGTATTTTATAAAAGTTTCTCTTTGAAACAAGACTTTCTCTAAACAAGGTAGTAACCTCAAAGTAAAACACACATAAATCAGAACCCACTTTAATTAAATACATCATTCTTTATACAATCGACTTAGATGTGTTATAATAAAATAAACAGTAAAGAACAAGATGTATATTATTATTATAATAAACTAATTTCTTAGATTAGTGACATATTATTCTGAAAATTCTATGTTGACAGTTAGACCGATCGATCCCTTACTAGTTATGTATACGTGTTTGTTCGAGCCAATACTTTCATTTAATTGTTTCACTCCATGCGCTTGAAGGTATTCAAAATATCTCAATGGCAATATACTTTTGAACTCTTCTGTTTCCACTAATACTCTTTCTCCATATTTTGTCTTGACAGTTTCCACTTTCAAAACTTCAAACCTCTTATTCACTACAATATCTTTTGAATTTACATAAGGTTTGCGATATGTGGTTTTATTAAGAATATTAAAATCCATATTGCATTTAATTACTTGCTTCTATCTTACACACAACACTCCGTTAACTAATTTATGTTCTTATGATTGCTAGTCGAAGATTTTTACTTATATTAGATATGATTGACCTTGATTACCACCGCTGCTTTTCCTACTGTTGGGTACACTTTGAAGTCAAACCAGCCTATGTGTATTTGCAGCCTCTAAACATAAGTAAAAAATATAAATCAGAATCCACTTTAATTAAACACAATTGACTTGAATGCGATATTTTGCATCTGACCTACTTTATAACTTCTCGCTAGAAAACCGAATTTAAAACAGCTCCACATTTTCTCTGCACCTACATTTTTCAACGTAGCATACGTGTGTTTTGAATTCACACATGTATGTTCCATTGAAAGTAATATAAAGCCGGTCTGACTTCAAAACGTGCCCACACGTATTTTACATTGAAAGTATATAAGACCGGTCTGGATTCAAAACGGTGCACGTGTATGTTACATGGAAAAAACATATGCGTACAGCGTTTTGAATTCAGACCGGCCTTACATCACTACTATTCTATTAAGGAATTTTTAGAACAAAAGTAAAAAATGATAACACTGGGTACTGTGATGACATACTTTATTACTAATTTAGTAAATAATAATTTAAATATAGTGTTCTGATGAACAAATTCTATACTGTAAGGTAGTCTGTAATATTACACTATTGTTCTAATGTTTTACTGTAAGTGACATGTCCAATGTATAAATTATTTACCAAGGACTAATAGAATTTGAAATTTGAATTTTGAATTTGAAAAGTAAATTATCTAACTGTAATACTAAATTGTTCGCCTGGCCGTGTAAACTTTGGTTGTTGCATAGAAAAAGAGAAAGGCATAAGGGTTTATTATTTATAAAAAATTAACGCTTAAACATCTGTTAATATCATTAGGGTTAGTAGCATTATCAGGTAAGTTAATAATTGAAATAGAACCGTTTTGATAGGACACTTCACACATAGACATGGAAGTATTTACCTCACATACTATTAATGTAAATGATTTTTATTTAAGTAAGAAGCAGATGATTCAGCTTTGGTTGTAAAATATTTAGTAACGGATAAAACATGCTTAACCACAAACTCCTTCCCAATCAACTCCATGTGAAGACCCTTGTAAGAAAAATGTTTTGGACACAAAATCCTATTTGTCAATATAAAAAAAGTTAATGGCTGAGGCCAATAGGGAATTACAAATGTCCAAATTATTTCGATGAATAAAATTATTCAAAACATGGCGATCTTTCCAGAAAATAGTTCAAATCAAGACCAAATTTGAGATACGAGCTATGTTGTTTAGCAATGATTTTGTTTCATTAGATACATAGCTACCCTTTAAAGCATTTATTAGCACCACCAAGCACTATCACATAATCCTTGCTGGTAAAATTATTTAAACCCAAAGACAAATTTATAATCACATTATCTAACGAAGCATTGGGTCTACACTCCACATAAAAATCATAATGTTGCAGGTTCAATAAAGAATTAAGTATCACAGAGAAATTTCTGGCAAGTCTGTAACCAAAAACAAAATTTTTTTGTCTAAATGTTGTCGTGTTAGGTACTTAAATTCCAATTAGGCATGACATATTAATACTAGCCACATCAATCAATTCCTCATGTAGTGATAGATCGGAGTTGTCGTTGCTATAATTAGTATTAGGTACAAAACATATATTATCATTACTATCAATGACAGAAGATTAAGCTGGTGCCCATGGCATTTGTTCAGTAATCTGTGACTGACTGCCAACTTTGTCCAAAACGTCAGCTCAATTTGTGAGCAAACGTTTACCAAACCATTGTCATATCCCACTTCATACTCAGTTTGAGAGCATACGTTAACCCAATTTTTCCCACATGCAGTGTAGGATAACGATCAAGCTCAAAGGCATCAGTCGTTTGTTATTTAATTGGTTAAATTAATATAATCAGATGTAGGATTACCTTCCAGTTTCGTTTTAAGAATTAAAATTTCACTCTCAAGTAGATTAATTTTAGAAGAATATTTCTTAATTTTTAGTAGTTTATTATTGTTTACCTTAGTTAAGGAATCTTCCATAATAATACTTTCTTCAAGACAAGAATTTATTTGCGAGTTGATACATTTGATATGTCGATCTAAGTTACCACACTCAATCCTCAAAGTATCATTCTCTGATTCCAGGTTTTTTACATCATCATTAATGTCTTGTATTCATCCAAAATGATGGTAATCTTTGTGCTATTACAACAGTTTACTTTGAAATTTTCAATTTTAGTAAATTTCTTGATTTTGGATTCCAAACAGCTTCTAAGATAGATATTACAGTTTTTACAAACATAGTTGCGATGGAACTTAGTACAACAATTAAAAACGAATCATTCAGACATAATAGTGGGTAGGTCATGTAAACAAGATGAGCACACAAAAAAATATATATATATATATATATATATATATATATATATATATATATATTGGTTCTACCTTATTGTATATCTGCCTTGACACATATAATAAATTGCTCTCTGGAGATAGCAACAGTACCTACTATATGGAAACAAGCGATTATCAAACCTATACCCAAAACGTCTAAACCACAAACACCTGATGATCTTCGTCCGTTAAGCATTTTACCTATACTTTCAAAAATACTCGAAAAAGTAGTATTTATCTAGATACAAGAGCACATTGATAAATATGTATTGACGAACCTGCAATCAGGATTCAAGAATCATTACAGCACAAACACTGCACTGTTGAAAATTAGTAATGATATCTCAAAAGTCATCGATAAGACCCAGGTAATGATGCTTATGATGCTCGATTACAGTAAGGCTTTTGAATCAGTGAATCATAAATTACTACTAGGGAAGCTACATTACTACGGGATGAATGATCATGTGGTGAAATGGTTTTATAGCTACCTATCAGGTAGAACGCAAAGAGTGAAAATAGGTAGTAAAGTATCAAACGAAGTAACAATCATGCAGGGTGTACCGCAGGGCAGTATCTTGGGACCCTTATTGTTCACATTATTTGTTGCAGATTTGCCAAATGTGGTTAAAAATTGTCAAATACATCAATATACTGACGACACACAGTTGTATATAGCTTGTGTTCCATTCGATATTAATCAAGTAATTTTATTACTTAATGAAGACTTACAGAGCATTAGTGCATGGTCAATAGAAAATGGTTTGCTGCTCAATCCTAAAAAATCAATATGTATGTGCATTGGCTCCAAGAGACTATGTGAGCAAAGTGTAAATTCCATAAATCAAAGTATTAAAATTGGCAACGTAGTGATTACAATAAGCAAATATGCTAGAAATCTAGGAGTGTGGTTCGACTCTTATTTAAGTTTTGAAAAACACGTAATATCTCTTATATCTATGGCATACGCAAAGTTAAAATATATATATATATATATATATATATATATATATATATGTATATGGTTTTAAAAACTCCCTTAGCTCATCGGTTAAATGAAAAATAGTACAGGTTATCATATTATCTACAATACGGTACTGTATGTCAGTATATTATCCACATCTAACCAATGTACTTAAGTCTAAAATTCAAAAGCTACAAAATGCATGCTTTCGTTTTACATACAATATTGACAGACGTACCCACGTAACTCCGTTGTACATCAGTTTAGATATTTTGAAAATGGAATATATATATGTTACATATCGGGTGCCTGATTTTTAATGTACTAAAAACCGGCGTTCCTAACTATTTACTAGAGGAGATACAGAAAACACGCAGTGCACATACTGTTAATACCAGTACTAAAGAACAGTATAGTATACCAGCACATAATACGAAGAAGTTTGAAAGCTCCTTCTCGTATGTTGCTACTGCAATGCTAAATAAATACATAATATTGTTTAACACCAGTACTACTAAGGCTACCTACAAAAATAATTTTAGAAACTGTTTGTTAGAGATACAAGCACAAAAAGTCTAACTTTAACACACTTCATTATAATTAGCTTATGTATCCATATCTTAGTAAGTTGGAGAGGAAGACCAGAGGTAATCTGATCTCCCACCTGGTTGTCGCATGTATATATAGTGCACAATAAAGTAATATTATTATTATTATTATTATTATATATATATATATATATATATATATATTGCAATGAAATGCCCTACGATTGGTGCGCGATTTTTATTGCTATGAAACTTGTTCCACGATTGGGCGTTATTGATTGATATGTAATATTTATTATTATATTTATTATATTATATTATATTTATATATATATATATATATATATATATATTTATATATACAGATTATAATTTTAAGAAGAGCAATTTCTTACAAATGTATCATTTAATTTCACAAACCAACTGGGATGACCTTCAAATTTATTCTGATGTGAATGCTGCTATGACTTGTTTTTACAATATAATGTTCAATATTTTTAAGGAGTGAGTCGCTAAGGCAAAGGCAGTAAATCACCACTATCCTGCATGGTTTAATCAACAAATCATAAAAGGTCTGGGGCAAAAAAATAATTTAAGAAGGTTATATTATAGGGTTGGTGATGTTCGGATTAAAAATGAATATACTAAGTTAATAAGTAAGCTCAAACAAGAGATTGATAGAGCTTATCATTTGCAAACAACCATCACGGAGGATCCAAAGTCATTTTGGCAATTTATCAACAGCAAAAAGGATAGGGTAGCGATTCCTAATAGAATGTATAAAGATGAGCAAGAACTTACTAGTGGGGAGGATATTGCTAATGCATTTGCATCTTACTTCAGCAGTGTGTATAACACCGATAGTACAGCTGATACTGGTAATAATTATACTACTGATATATATATATATATATATATATATATATATATATATATATATATATATAGAAACTGATTACGGTTACTGAGGACTGAAGTATAAAAATTAAAAACTTGGATTGTATGCTAACGTTTCGTGAAATTTATTCACATTATCACAGCTATAAAAAGAACAACTAAATATAAATTAAAATTTATTAAAAATACGTACCTTAATACTTAAATAATTAAAAATAAATGACTAGACCTAAACATTACAATCTAATTAAAAGGTGTGTTATTGGTATCAACATAAAGATATAAGCGACTGGTTGAGTTAGTATAAATTGTTGTTAGTGTAGAAAGGATATATAATATAAAATTTTTTAAATGTTAGTTAGCGGAGAGTACACTTATGGTTATAGTTAGTATTATAAAGTTAATGGTAGGTTGGTTATGCTAAGTTAAAAATATTAATGTATATTGCAGACAGATTTTGGGTATCCGTTTTTTAATTAATTGAATTTTTTTCTATATATATAAAAAACATTTCTTTAAACAAACGACGTGTAAGATCTTCTTCTACGGCTAAAACAAAGGTATTTTCGTAGTCAAATTCATGTTTTTTTAATTTATAATGAGCGACTAAAGCTATGGTGTCTTTATTATTACGTGATGAATTTTTGTAGTCGGATTTGTGGCCCCTGATTCTATTAATAAGTAACTGCTTGGTCTGGCCTATGTATTGACCATCGCAGCCTGTACAAGGTATGCTATAGATGACGTTGGGTGTTTCAAACTTTTGGCTTTTGTCTTTTATTTTCGAAAATAGAGTCCGGCCTGTTTTTTTATAATAGGTGCTAATTTTAATATTGTCGGTGTTCAAAATGTTAGATAATTTTTTGGACAGCTTTGGTACAAAAGCTAGTTTGTGATATTGAAGTGTCTTATTCTTGTTAATAGAAACAGGGGGATTAGATTTCCAACATCGGTTTAATAAATCGGTGGGGTATCCGTTGTTTTTGAAAAGTCATGTAAAAAGAATAGTTCTTTTTGAGGAACTCCGGGTTGCACACACAATGTATTTTTTGGACAACAGTGACTAATTTTTTAATCAAATTGTGGCAGGATTTGAAATTTATAATTCTATTAGAAGTTGTGGGTTTTTGATATATATCTGTAATAATATGGTTATCATACCTTATAAGTAGTAAATCTAAAAATGGCAGTTTTTTATTGGACTCAATTTCAATTGTAAATTTTAAATCTTTGTGGTACGAATTGAATGCGGTATGTGTCATATATATCTTATCTTTTGGTAAGCACAAAAGAAAATCGTCAATGTACACTAGTTGAATAGGTATTGGGAAATCTAGTTACTTAATAATGGATTCAATTAGAACATGTACCACTAGTTCCGCAAATATGGGAGATGCAGGGTTGCCCATAGCCATGTCCTTTATTTGCTTGTAATATATGTTGTTGAAAGAAAAACAACTATTGTCATATATGAACTCTATAATATTGATGAAGCTGTTGATGGAAATGTTGGTATATTGTGCAATGTCATCCCAAAAAAGGTTAATGCTCTCCAATAAAAGAGTCTTGTCAAGATTTGTAAACATAGATTCCAAGTCGAAGCTTACTAATACGTAATCGTTTGGGATAAACAGATCTTTTAATTGGTCAACCAGGGAAAACGAATTTTTTATTGTATGCGTAAGCTTATTTTTTATATTTAATTATTTAAGTATTAAGGTACATATTTTTAACAAATTTTAATTTATACTTAGTTGTTCTTTTTATAGCTGTGATAATGTGAATAAATTTCACGAAACGTTAGCGTACAATCCAAGTTTTTAATTTTTGATTTTTATACTTCAGTCCTCAGTAACCATAATCAGTTTTTATAAAAATAAATATGCAGGACATGATATTATTCAATATCAATTATATATATATATATATATATATATATATAATATATATATATATATATATATAATATCAGGTGGTTATTAATAAGATTGAGGAGTTTGATGTCAGAGGCAGTAAAGAGGCTAAAAGTTAACAAGTTCATTGGATTGGACATGATACCTGCGTATGTTGTAAAGGGTTGTATTAATTTCTTTGTGAATCCACTTACTGTCTTATTTTACTTAAGTCTAAAAACCAAAACATTTCCCAATATTTGGAAAAGAGCTAAAATTTGCCCAGTGCATAAGAAGGGAGATAGAGAAAACATTAAGAACTACAGACCGGTTACGGTGTTATCAGTGATTGCAAAAATATTTGAGTCTATTATGTATAAGCACATCATAAACTCTATTTCTAATAAAATCGCGGTAGCTCAACATGGTTTTATGCGGAATAGATCTACAGTTAGCAACTTAATGAATATTACACAGTTTATAACGCATACTCTTGATCATGAAGGACAAGTGGATGTTATCTATATGGACTTCGCTAAGGCATTTGATACAGTGAACCATAATATTCTTCTAGGTCATCTTAAAAAGAAATTTGGTTTTCATCCAAACCTAGTATCATTCTTCATATTGTACCTTCAAGATAGAGAACTAACAGTTGTTGTTAGGGATCATAATTCGTCGGTATTTACTGCAAGTTCTGGGGTGCCGCAAGGGTCCAATCTGGGACCATTATTGTTTCTAATATTTATTAATAGTTTGACGCAAGTGATTAACTATGCATCAATTTTGCTGTTTGCCAATGATCTAAAAATATACACAAGAATAGAGAAACCTATTAGTTGTATAAATTTGCAGGATGATATTTCCAGTGCTGTAAGATGGTCTGTGGAAAATAAATTATATTTTAATGAAAATAAGTGCTGTGTTATGTCTTTCACAAGAAAAAAAGAAACCTATAATAATACAACTACAATATGAACGGAACAGTACTTGAGCATGTAAATGAAATGAATGACTTAGGAGTGCTATTTGACACAGCCCTTACATTTAATAAACATGTGATACAAACAGCTAATAAAGCTTCTACAGCATATGGGTTTGTAATCCGCAATACATAGAATTTCGATGATATTCAGTGTATCAAATGTCTTTATGTAACATTTGTCAGAAGTATTCTGGAATATGCATCAATTATTTGGAGTCCATATTACAAAAGTCAACAATACAATATAGAAAGAATCCAAAATAAGTTTCTAAGATACATTTACTATAAATCAACATGGCATTATAACTGGAATATGTCCAAAAAGAACTTACTGGGATTGTTTAACTTACAAACATTGGAATCTAGAAGAAATGTAAACACTGTATTGTACCTGCATAAACTAGTACATGGGAAAGTAGATAACTCACATGTTTTGCAGTACATTAGCATATATGTTCCGACTTACCCCACTTGGTTACCTAGTACCTTTTATCTAGCAGAAACCCCTAGGACAAATCTTTTGATTAATTCACCACTACACACAATGTGTAGGTTGTACAATAATATAGCAAATCAGTGATATTTTTTGACTGTCCACAAGTAGTTAAGTAGCATGTTAATTAACTTGTTGTAATATTCTAGTTAGTACTATAGATATGTATTATAAGATATTTGTATGTGTCGTTACTCTATAATTGGGTTATTCGTGTTGAGTACGTAATAATAAATAAATAAACTACACTTAGTGATTTTGTCGCATGAAAATTTGGTTGTAGGAAAATAACGGTATATATTTAATTTTTTTAATTAATGTTATTAACTAAACGTCAATATATAAGTTGTATTAAGGTATTTTCTTTTGTCATGTTCTAAATTGCATACCTGGGTAAAATTTAACTTTGTTCTCTAAACCCCGAGATAGTCTTTTGCAATCTACCGCAGACACAAACGGTCGATGCTAGTCCCACCAGAGTTTTGTTTACACTGCTGTACACCCATTCCTACCTGTAAAAAGGAAGGGCGCAATATAACAGTGTTATAATTTTCTAACATCAAAATATTGAAATATCAAATGTCAACATATCTATATATTGATAAATATTAATATATCAAGATATTAGTGTGTTGATACAAGTAGTATAGTAAGGCCGGTCTGACTTCAAAACGGTGCACGCATATGTTCCATTGAAAGTTTCAATGTAGCATACATGTGGACACGTTTTGAACCCAAACTGGCCTTATATTACTTTCAATGTATCATACGTGTGGACACGTTTTGAAGTCAGACCGGCCTTATATTACTTTCAATGGAACACGTGTGTGACTTCAAAACGTGTCCACACGTATGCTGCATTGAAAAAATGTAAGTGCGTACAGAAAAATATGTGGAGCTGTTTTGAATTCGATTCTCTAGCGACAAGTTATAAAGTAGGTTATAAAGTAAGTCAATTGTATTTAATTAAAGTGGATTCTGATTTATGTTTTTTACTTTTGTTTAGAGGCTGCAAATACACATAGGCCGGTTTGACTTCAAAACATGTCCACACGTATGCTATGTTGAAAAAATGTAGGTGCATGCAGAAAAAATATGGAGCTGTTTTGAATTCGGTTCTCTAGCGAGAAGTTATAAGGTAGGTTACATGCAAAATGTCGCGTCTAAGTCAATTGTATTTAATTATAGTGGATTCTGATTTATGTTTTTTACTTTTGTTTAGATGCTGCAAATACACATACGCCGGTTTGACTTCAAAACGTGTCCACACGTATGCTACGATGAAAAAATGTAGGTGCATGCAAAAAATGTGGAGCTGTTTTGAATTTGCATTAGATGTTCTCTAGCGAGAAGTTATGACGTAGGCCAGAATCAAAATATCACATCTAAGTCAATTGTATAAAGAATGCTGTATTTAATTAAAGTGGATTCTGATTTATGTTTTTACTTTTGTTTAGAGGCTGCAAATACACAGAGGTCGGTTTGACTTCAAAACGTGTCCACACATATGCTACGTTGAAAAAATGTAGGTGCGTGTAAAAAATGTGGAGCTGTTTTGAATTCGCATTAGATGTTCTCTAGCGAGAAGTTATAAAGTAAGTCAGATTTAAAATATCACACACGTATGCTACATTGAAAAAATGTAGGTTCCTGCAGAAAAAATGTGGAGCTGTTTTGAATTCGGTTCTCTAGCGAGAAGTTATAAAGTAGGTCAAATGGGGAATTGTAAAAGACAAAGTTTATTCAGAGAAACCAACTGATATGCAACATTTAAGAGAACGTATTGAATCTGTATTTGAAGAATTATCTACCACAGGTATCACTGACACCAAATGCGCTTTTGTGCTTAAAAGATGTTATATGTGTATAGAAAATAATAGAGGACACATGAAACATTTACTTTAGGTATATGTACATTGTAAATATTTATACTTAACGTTTTTGTCAAGTGACTTATGGCCCACCCTGTATATCTACCAATCAGGTCACGTACAATAAATGAAATTTAGTTAATTTCAGAGGAGAATTGCTAACTGTAAGGCTGCACTTAAAAAAAATCTGCAATAGCCATGGGTATTAAGTATAATGCACGCAACATGTCAAGAATTGCTATAAATGTTGGAAATTTCAAAGCAATCGACACATGAAAAATTACAAATATGCATTTTTTTATAGTTGATCATGCAAGGGTATTCATATTAAAAAGAAATAGTAAAAACTGTCAGCAAGATTTCGAATTTGCTTTATTTTCTGAAAAAATTGCAAATGTCCAATTTTATAGCTAACCATAAAATACATTTTCATTAAATAAGAAACGGCATGTTAGCAAAAAATACTACTGCAAGCAATTACTTTATTTTATGTAAAATTGCATATTTTCTGTAAACAAGGTCGTGTCGACGCTACTGTTAATTAGATACTTTGCTTTTATATA
Organism: Platerodrilus igneus; assembly: GCA_036346225.1. Classification (NCBI taxonomy): domain Eukaryota; kingdom Metazoa; phylum Arthropoda; class Insecta; order Coleoptera; family Lycidae; genus Platerodrilus; species Platerodrilus igneus. The sequence goes on from JARFIW010001214.1 coordinate 74,574, forward strand.
TAGAACTAGATTTGTAAGTGCTTATGGTTGGAAATTATAAATTCCTTGCTACTTTTCGTCTGAACCTTCTTTGGGAATTAAACCACTCATGGTTGAAAATCGTCTTTATTTACCTTAGGTCATGAATCAAAACGTAAAATAAAAATAAAAGCAATTCGCTATGCAATTATTTTGATTGCATAGGAATAAATGCTCTTGCAATTTTGCATTTTTTTTTTGTATACATAAGAATAAAATCTTTTACAGTTGTTTTGCTTACGTCAGAACATATTTATGTATAAATACTCAATAAATCTCTACAGATATTAATTATTAAGTAATTTAGCTAGTGATTGTAAAGAACAACCATCATGAATTCTGAAATGGTAGCCGAAGTTAGTAGTGATATTTTAAAACGTATTGGACAAGAGATCGAAGCGATTGGAAGAATTTAGCGAAAAGGATTCAGGTTGGGCAATCAAAAATTTTTACACTTGAAGGTAAATATAACCACTCATGATCCACTTAAAGGAGGGTGTTCAACGTTTGTTCTGGTGATGTTTAAATAGTTTTAGTACAGCAGTATTACTTAAGCATCATTTGAATCATTGTGAAAAACAGAATACTTGCTGGATAAGATTACCCAGAAGAATCTGAAAAGTATCTAACGTTTAAACATTTCCACTATCAAGAAAAAGTATCATTTGTAGTTTATGCAGATCTCGAATGTATATTAGAGCCATGCAATGAGTCGGAGGTAATACTAAACACAGTCTCTTACCAAAGGCATATACCCTTTAGTGTAGCGTATTATTTGAAATGCTCGTATGATAATAAATATTCCAAATTTCAATTGTATCGCGGAAAGGATTGTGTAGAATGGTTTGTTGCTCAATTGAAACTGACTTCAGAAACGACTAATAAAATTTTCTGTAACCCAAAACCTATGAATCCTTTAACAGAAGAACAAAAGTCAGCATTTAAATTTGCCCTTCACTGTCACATTTGCAATAAACCTTTTAGTATAGATGATATTAGAGTTCGCAAACACTATCATTTTACAGGTGAATTTCGAGAAGAGGATCATCAAGATTGCAGCATCAATTATCATAATTCTTATATGATATCAGTAGTTTTTCATAACTTATCAGGCTACGATTTGCATTAACACGTTTGGCAAACATTTAATATAAAAACACTAAGGGACTATTCAGACCTATATTTAAAAACAGATGTACTGCTCTTGGTTGACATATTTGAAAACTTTAGAAAAAAAACTTGCATGTTCACGTATAAATTAGATTCACTTCACTACTTTACGACTCCTGGTTTAGCTCTAGACACAATGTTAAAAAACGACAAACGTTAAACTCGAGTTGCTTAATGATATTAAAAAAATTATGTTTTTTAGAACAAGGAATTCGTGGTGGCGTTTCTCAATGTTCGAATAGATATGCCAAAGCAAATAACAAATATACAAATGCAGATTATGATCCGAATTTCGATTCTAAATATTTAATGTATTGTGATGTTAATAATTTATATTGGGACTGCAATGTCTGAATATCTTCCATATGGAGAATTTGAATTTTTAGATGGCACCAGTCCAGATATAGTACGTTTAGACATACTTAATATTCTCAATGATTCTGATGTAGGATATTATTTTTGAATGTGATTTACACTACCCAGTATCTTTACATGAAATTCACAGCAACTTACCTTTGGCACCTGAACATATGTTGATATTGTAAAAAACATGTAAAATAATAAATAGACTGTGATTGCTAAATGATTTATTGTTTTTCTTTTTCATAATTTGCAAAGCTACAGTAATAAAGTAATTATAATACTCTTATGCAGTTTGAGAGCGGACTATCTTATCATGAAGTATAAGGCAATGATAAGATGTATTTGGCAAAACGTTTCTGCTAATTTCAGATTCTAATCTAATATCGACAGTACCAGATTTTAACGCTTCGTCTTGTCTAGACCATTCTATGACTACTAATGGCGCAATACTTCGTAAATCTTCAAGATTAAAAAGTGGTTCATTTTCCTTTTTGTAGTATGATTGTTGAAATTGGGCATACATCTCATATAACAACGCAGTCTGTTTATTCTCGAACTTCAAATTTAAGTTATCGTACGGGAAAATTTCTAAATTTAAATAGAGTTTCATGTTGGTTAAATAGCAATGATCAAAACGACTGTAGTTGCTCATGTATCTATTTTTTCGGTTGGTTTGGAAACCAACAATCACAAATTTGGTTATTCTAATTGTGTTGTTGTTTTAATGTTCCATGTATGATATTGCGTTTCTTGTAGAAGTTGATATTCATGCAACTCCCATCCTCTAAACGAAATATGCAACTACTGATTTTGTGCACCGCATTCTATTAAATTAATTCACTGAGCATCATCAATGGCTACATGTAGTATTTTCCATAAAACTTTGTTTAAAACAACTTTTATTTCTTCATCAGATGTAGAATTAATTATAGCATTAGTATCAAAACTAGAACGTAGTAAAACTAACTCATGGCAGAGGTTTAAAATAATTATTTAAAATCTTCGCATAATCCAAGAACCATTGAAAGGTTTATTGCAACGTTAAAATTCTCATTGGCATCAACTATTTGCGAATCATCCATAGGAAACCACCCAGCGTTTTGTAAATGTTTACTTTGATTGATATTATATGAAACATATCCCTTCAATATAGACGTTAATCCAGGATTCCAAACACGATCTACAATGACACCGCCAATTTCATATCTAATTTCATCAAAAACTAGCAAAACCCCATTATTTACAAACTTTGCTGTCTGAGACGGCGCTCCATCTGTTTTAATTAATTTGCCTTCTATGTACAGCATACTCTTAGATGATAAGGCTGATGAGTATGTTTTTCAATATTAACAATTGCATTGTCGAAGTAAACTTTTTCACGCACGTTCAGTATTTCACTATCCATTCTAATTTTTAATTAAATAAATGCAGTCCTAACGATTGTAGAAACCGCCGGTTTTGTGTTGTTAGCGGTCTTGAAACAATCAATCGAGTGTCGATTGCTTTGAAATTTCCAGCATTTATAGCAATTCTTGACATGTTGCGTGCATTATACTTAATACCCATGGCTATTGCAGATTTTTTTTAAATGCAACCTTACAGTTAGCAGTTCTCCTCTGAAATTAACTAAATTTCCATCTTGATCTAACACTTTAACTATTATTTCATTTATTATACGTGACCTGATTGGTAGATATATAATCGTAGGTGGGCACTCGACAATTTTAAAACCTGTAGGTACTTGAGGAAAAAATTCGTGTATTACATGGGCTGGTTTACTATTTAAATAGGATCCACTTGCAATATTACAATCGATTAAAACTGCATTCACTTTACAAATGTTGATCGCGTAGTCTGCTTGATGCGTGACATATGCTTGCAATTTTCGTGGATTAAAACCGAGAAGAGAACCAATTGAATCCTTTTTGGTAAAATCCACATATTCACTACATTTAATACTACATTTAAGTGTATTATTGTCAGCTGTAATTTCTATATACACTGGCGTTTTTCTAGTGCTTCGTGATTGTTCCATACGACCACGCCATCTTTTATCACCTAAAGCTTTTTGAAGATATTTATTAATTTCTCTAACTCATAAGCACCTTCAGGTATTTCTATGAATTCTCCGTTAGGTCCATAATAAAATTTATTATTTATTCCTTTTTCAACGTTTGGAATTGTGTTATAAGACTCAAAATTTGTTAATCCTAATACATACTCCGAATCATTATTCAAGTTTATAGGCGGATTAAAGTTGCTTGTTGAAACTGAAGTGTTTTCCGTTAGAGTAAAAGTGTACGACATGACAACTCATACGCAGTTCTATGTACTGCTTAGAAATTGTAAGCATAAATGTCCGCAAAACACAGTACCATACGATTGTTCTTGGTTAATGTTATAAAGAATTTTACATTTACCCCCACTATTCAAATAACTTATCAACTCTGTTGGCGGTCACAGGTTTCCGTAGCTGTCATAGTAAATAGCGCTACTACCGTACTTTTTATAAGAGGTCCAATGCGTGCCTAAATCTTCTATTCCATCTAAATTAATTATACCACATTCTTTTAAATCAACTTTCTTGGGAAGATTGTTTCTCATGAACACTCCATGGAAATATGGTACTTCTAATTGCTTAACAAACTCTAATAATTCTACATTGCTTAGTGCTCGATTAGGTAAAATCAAGTTGCGTTCCTTTGAGGTTTTGCAGGGGCTAAAAAAAGACCAAAACGTTTTTATAAGGTTTGATGTACATGCCGTTTCCGACTGCAATGTCCTCCATTGCCTTGTTATGACGTTGTTTTTCCGCTAGTTGTTCCTTAGCTATTTTAGTATCTGATACTGCTTTTGCAACAGCAGCTGCACCTCCAGTAAGAGTACCAAGGGCGCCTAGGCCTGCAAAAATTGGTATTAGAGGTAGAAAACTCCCTGTTTTAGGAATTGATATAATACGAGCTGATTTAATATGCTTCTTTTGATTTGCTGTATTGGCGGCCTTAATTGCTATGTTGATTGCATCCATAATATTAGATCCTTTAGCCTTTTATAAAGCTGTACGTGCTTGTTTGATAATACTTTTACGTTTCTTTATCAGTTTTCTTAATTTATTGATATTTTTTGTTCTCAGTGATGCACAGGCACCCATACCAAGTTTTACTTTAGCTTTCATTGCGGTAGCTACTCCAAATGCTGCTGCTTTTTCACCTAAAGCTGAGTCACCAGAATTTAGTCTTTCTGTAGCTAACTGAGCTAACTTCGAATGTGCTTGATGGCGTTTAGATAGATCCTTTTCTTTGGAGTATGCAATATCGTGCTCCTTACAAGCCTCGTCTAACTTGTTTATTCCCTTGTCTCCCCGAGCTAACCGTTTGATTAGTTTTGTACCCGGACCGCAAAATTTGTAATCCAGAATATGCGCTTCAAATGGTAAATTGTTAATTACATTATTTAACAGTCTGTTCCCAGTAGTTTTAGAATTATTATATGTAATCAATAGCGGACAACTGTCCTCTCAAGCTGTGCAGTAAATAAATAAAATATTGTGAATTAATGATTCTTTATATACTCGCCGTTTCTTATATATATAATTCCACTTTTTTACAATCGAATTTAGTACTTGCAAACATGCGTGTTGTGAAACAATCAACATCTTTAACCATAAACAATAATGACATTGGCGTGCAATCCTTAGCTAAAAAGAAAAAACATAGCGTTCTTCTGCCTTCATCTATTCGATGTCTAGTTGTTGGTCCATCCAATTGTGGTAAAACCAACGTTATGATTGGGTTGATAGAACATCCTAATGGTTTATAGTTTGAAAACGTATATGTTTATTTTAAATCACTTTATCAACCAAAGTATGAATACCTTGAAAGTCTACTGCGACCAATAAAAGGAATCAAATATTATACATTTTCCAGTTCTGATAATATTATGTCACCATCTGATGCTCGAAATAATTCTATATTTGTTTTTGATGATGTAGCTTGCAATAATCAAGGTATCATTAGGGAATACTTTAGTATGGGACGTCATAAGCAAGTAGACAGTTTTTACCTTTGTCAAAGTTATACTCGTATACCTAAGCACTTACTACGTGATAATGCTAATCTTTTAGTTTTATTTAAACAAGATGATTTAAACTTAAAACACATATATGACGATCACGTCAATACTGACATGAAGTATGATAAATTTCGTGAAATATGTGCTGCTTGTTGGCAAGACAAATACGGTTTCTTAGTTGTAGACAAAGATAGTGATCCAGGTCAAGGAAGGTACCGAATAGGTTTTGATCACTTCATACATATTTAAACCTTGAGAGACGCAAGTATCGATAGTATCCAAGAATTTTTATTACAATAAACTTTTTACGCAATGAACAATGAGGCGATAAAACTTAAAAGAATTTTAATTAAGAAAAGAAACATTATAAAAAACAAATTGCGCCAGTTAAAAGATAGTGAAGTTGTCCAAGTGGAATCAACCTTACCCATAACATTGCGATTAGAAACTATTGCTAATAAACTAGATGGGGAAAGTGTGGTAAAGAAAGAAAAATTTAAAGAAGAAGAAGAAGATCTGCCTCATAGCAGTGTAAAAAAAATTAAACCTAAATTGCTAGAAAGGAACGTTGACTATATTGATTCGCCGGTTATTGCTCAGCATATACCGAACATAAATGATGCCATAGATGAAGATGATGATGATGATAATGAATACGAAACAGAAGTTAATCGAAATGCTCAAGAAGCCCAGGAATATATACAAAGCTTTGTCGATTCACCTGGTATGACACATTATCTCAAACAGCTACATCCGATACCTCGAGAATATATTTACAATATGTTTAAAGATGTTAAGAACGAATTTGATTATAAATATGGTGTTAGGTATAACCCTTATTCAAATGGTCTTATGATAGGCAATTCTAATTTCGCGTTGGATGATGAAAATGTACTAATAAATGATTTGAAATATAAAGGTACTCCTGAATTATACGAACTAATGTTTAAAAAATATCCTGTCGGATACAGACCACAAGATCTAAAGTCATACCTTGATATTGTGAAAAGAACAAATGCTAATAGAAGATATTATTCTGAAACAGAACAAATTCAGGGTAATAGCTCATATAAATACAAAAAAAATAATATCTGCATTGGGCATACTTCCCCAAACACCTCGTAGACCTAGAACATTATCCCATAGAAAGTGTCTTGGAGACAATATGACAATGAAAGTATCAAATAGCGCCATAGATTATTTATATTGGAACGATCCTAATGAACTTGTTGATAGATTATGGCTTTTAGTTCATCTCAGACTGCTGGACACACAGGTCATGGTAACGAAATAAATTCGATCATTGAAGAATTGCGTGAGGCAAAAGTGATTAGATGATATGACAATTGACAAATTTGGAAGGCACTTAAATAACCGTGAAATAGATCTAAGTGAACAGGAATATGAAAAAAACAAAGGTTTTAAAACCTTGATTGAGTACAAGTTACATATGCTACATTACACGGTAGTAGCAACGTTTTACTCTAGTAAATTCCTCGATGGTTGCAAGACATTCCTTATTTTCAACATTAAGCATAATTATGAATTTCCTTATGAGGAAGCAGTCATTGAAAATATTAAAGGATACCCACAAGACATTGAAATTCTTATAAATGAAAAAAGTTATGTAATTGCACAGTTACAAGGATTTTTGCTTAGACGTATGGATGTAATCAGCTTCAGTGACAGCGGTGCTAGCATAAACAATATCACACTGTTTCTTGATTTTATATTAAAAGATCCTTTCAAAGCAAGTGGAGCCCTCGACATTCAAACGTAGAAGTATTTATTAATTGTATTTAATAAATTCTGATTAGAAAAAAAAGTATTATGATAGTTGCTCGATCAAACGTGAAAGAGGATATTGTATACGAAATTCATAAACCAGCAACAATAAATTTCAAGAGACGCAAGTGATAGAAAAAGGTTTAAATGACCTTCAGACCGATTTGATTGAAACGTTACCATATTCGCAAACAAACAATGGATTTAAATACATTTTAATAGTTATTGATTGTTTCTCCAAATATGTATGGGCTGTACCACTTAAAAGTAAAACGGGTATTGATGTTACTGCTGCAATGAAAACAATTTTAAATAAATTTAAGAATCCACCAAGAAATTTGCAGTCTGATTTTGGTAAAGAATATTATAACAAACACTTTCAATTCTTAATGCAGATATATGGCATAAACCATTATAGTGTTTTTTCTACAAAGAAAGCATGCATTGTGGAACGTGTAATTAGAACTTTAAAGGGAAAAATGTGGCGCTTGTTTAACCTGAACGGTTCTTACAATTGGATAAAAAATTTAAGCGATATTGTAAAACAATACAACAATACAGTACTATAGGAGTCAAATCTGTAAAAGTTGATAATTCTAATGAAAAAACTATTCTTAAATCATCATTTACCCGCATCAAACTTGCAACCAAAATACCAAAATATTCAATTAAAGATAGTGTTAGGATTAGTAAACACAGGGAAGCATTTACAAAAAGTTACACACCAAACTGGTCAAATGAAATTTATATATATTAGAAGATCAAGACGAGAAAGAAATCAAAGGTGCATTCTATGAAATGGAGTTGCAAAAGGTTAAACATCCAGGAATTTACCTGGCAGAAAAAGTCCTAAGAAAGAGTGGAAATAAAGTCTTTGTAAAATGGTTAGGCTTCTCTAACGTACACAATAGCTGAATCGATAAAAATAATGTTTGCTAGAAAACCATTCTTTTAATAACAAGGTATTTTGTTTTGCACATTGCAGACTTTTATTGCTGTGTCTATAACAATAGATGTTACATAGTAAACGATTTTTGATTTTTAACTCCGATAGCTTAGGACAACCTAGTGCAAGCATATCAGTTACATCATTTTGCATTAGGTAGGTTTCCATTCATTTCTTCTTTTCTAGACCCTTCACACATACTTCTTCACCGGGTCTGATAATTTGCTTCAAATAAAGCGCTATACAGTGTGTACAGTATAAAATGCAGTACATGGGGATTTTGGAAACTGTAGGAGATACGATCTTGGTTAAATGGGACAAAAGTTGCATAATCATGAGGGTATCTCAGATCGGTTTTCAAATTTCGAAAATTTTTCATAGGTTACTAGATAGAGGTAAAAAACACAAAATTGACGATTTCTTTATTTGCTTGTAGTTAGTCTACTAATTGAAATAGAATGTTCAACTTTGGTACATCATGGTAATTCCCCATTGCGCTTCACATTTTCAACTTAGATTTTGTCTAAGGCATTTTGCATGACGATGTTCAACTTTTTATTTTTAAATAGCCGCCATATTGGATTTTTACATTTTTGAAATGCTGACAAAAAAACCTTTCCAAAGAGGTATAACATGGCTATGTTTGATTGAATCAAAACAGTAAAAATCACATAATTATGTTTTGGTCATAGTAGGCTTTAATTTCCATTATGACAAAGAGAAACAATTGCTCAACATCTGAGAAACGTCAAAGTTTGTCCTTTATTTTATGTTTCAAGTAGTGCAGTTTAAAAAAACAGTTAATTAATTTACATAGAAATTTAAGCAAAGCATTTGCGCTTGAAATTGATCGCTTTACTAACTGTGATAAATATCAAATGTTAGAATGTTTTATTCTTTCTGGAAGGAATGATGTTAAAGCCGCTGAATTGTATTTAAATAAATACCCAGAAAAACATCAACCAAACAGATATATGTTTCGGAGATTACAAAATAATTTAATAAATTATGGTAGTTTTGGCTTATCTAAGAGAAATGGGCAAATTAAAAAAGATAATGAAAACAGCGTTTTACAAACAGTTGTCGACAATTTCAGAATATAACAGGTGTTGCTCATTCTACGGCAAAAGCTATTTTAAAACGTTTCAAGTACCATCCATATCATGAACGACCATGTCAGGGATTACATACTAAAGATCAAATTCGAAGAATGGAATTTTGTGCTTAGTACATCAGAAAGTGCAACGGAAATTCAAATTTTGCATATACAATTTTGTGGTCTGACGAAAGTCGATTTACGAATTGTGGTATGTTCAACCGCAAAAATACAATTTTTTGGTCAGATGAAAATCCACATTTGAACCGCCAAGTTAGACATCAAGTTAAATGGGGATTCAACGTCTGGATTGGTATTATTGGAAGGTACATTATAGGTCCGTTTTTTTATAATGCAAATTTAAACTCTGCGAGATACTTAGATTTTATGGCAGATAGACTAATGGAGCTTCCACTCGCTACTTTGCAAAATATGATTTTTCAAAATGATGGCGCTCCACCCCACAATGCTCTGATTATTAGAAATTTTTTTAATTCTGAGTATAATAAAAACTGGATTGGAAATCGGGGACCAATTAAGTGGCCGGCGAGATCACCAGATTTAACTCCTCTAGATTTCTTTATATGGGGCCATTTAAAAATTTGTGTGTACTCAAAAACGTATGATAATGTAGGCTAATTACAACAAGCAGTCCAAGAGGTCGTAAATAAAATAACTCCAACTATGATAAGACGATCTTGTAAAGATGTTTATAAAAGGTGTCGGTTGTGTGTTCAACAAAATGGGGGGTTATTTGAACATTTAAAATAAATAATGAATTCATGTGGCTGACTATTGTTATATTTTTTCCTTGATTGTTAATTTGCAATTGTCTGAACATGAATGACAACTAAAAACAGCTTAAATAATATTTTGTATTGAATAGATGCTAGTTTGTATTTATTCTTTGTTAATGCATAGTTATGTAAGTTCTGATTAATACAGATTTATTTTCAATTTTCTACGTTTTTACTGTTTTTATTACCACTGAAAATTGAGTTAAAAATTTTAGAGCAATTGTTTCTCTTTGTCATAATGGAAATTAAAGCCTACTACGACCAAAACATAATTATGTGATTTTTAGTGTTTTGATTCAATCAAACATAGCCATGTTATACCTATTTGGAAAGGGTTTTTGTCAGCATTTCAAAATGCAAAATACAATGTGGCGGCTATTTAAAAATAAAAAGTTGAACATCGTCACGCAAAATCTAGATGCCCTAGACAAAATCTAAGTTGAAAATGTGAAGCGCAATGGTGAATTACCATGATGTACCAAATTTGAACATTTTATTTCAATTAGTAGACTAACTACGAGCAAATAAAGAAATCGTCAATTTTGTGTTTTTTGCCTCTATCTAGTAACTTATGAAAAATTTTTGAAATTTGAAAACCGATCTGAGATACCCTCATGATTATGCAACTTTTGTCCCATTTAACCAAGATCGTATCTCCTACAGTTTCCAAGATCCCCATGTACTGCATTTTATACTGTACACACTGTATATATGATGACACCATTCCAGCCGTTGAAGATTCATCCCAAGAAATATCATGAATATTCCTTGTCACCCAGTCGTTGTTTTATATGATCTTGGCTCAAACAACTAGACTGTATTGGCAGTTTAAAAATTTGATGCCAAACAACACCTTCCAACAAGTTCAAAACCGCAATCTTTTTTGCATACAAACTCGTTTTCTTGTATTTAAATCCTTGAATATCAATTATATACATGTTTGTACATGTAGGTATGTAAATATGTAGTAAACTTCAACTAATTAAATTAATATTAGGAGCAATCTCCTTATATAGCAGATTACCACCATCTGTGTACTTTGCTAACCTACTTTTCAAACTATCACAAAAGTGAACACATTTTGAATTGAAACCGGCCTATGTGTATTAGCAGAGTGGTTGCACTTTGAATACAAACCGGCGCTAGGATATTTTGCATCTAACCTACTTTATAACTTCTCGCTAAAATTCAAAACAGCTCCACATTTTTTCTGCACGCATCTACATTTTCTCAATGTAGCATACGTGTGGACACGTTTTGAAGTCAAACCAGCCTATGTGTATTTGCAGCCTCTAAACAAAAGTAAAAACATCAATCAGTATCCACTTTAATTAAATACAGCATTCTTTATACAATTGACTTAGATGTGATATTTTGCATCTGACCTACTTTATAACTTCTCGCTAGAGAACATCTAATACGAATTCAAAACAGCTCCACATTTTTTCTACACACACATTTTTTCAACATAGCATAAATGTGGACACGTTTTGAAGTCAGACCGGCCTATGTGTATTTGCAGAGTGACCCATCTGACCTACTTTATAAGTTCTCGCTAGAGAACTGAATTCAAAACAGCTCCACATTTTTTCTGCATGCACCTACATGTTTTCAATGAAGCATACGTGTGTGATATTTTGAATCTGACCTACTTTATAACTTCTTGCTAGAGAACATCTAATACGAATTCAAAACAGCTCCACATTTTTTCTACACGCACTTACATTTTTTCAACATAGCATACGTGTGGACACGTTTTGAAGTCAGACCGGCCTATGTGTATTTGCAGAGTGACCCATCTGACCTACTTTATAACTTCTCGCTAGAGAACTGAATTCAAAACAGCTCCACATTTTTTCTGCATGCACCTACATTTTTTCAATAAAGCATACGTGTGTGATATTTTGAATCTAACCTACTTTATAACTTCTCGCTAGAGAACATCTAATGCGAATTCAAAACAGCTCCACATTTTTTCTGCATGCACTTACATTTTTTCAACGTAGCATATGTGTGGACACGTTTTGATGTCACACACGTATGTTCCATTGAAAGTAATATAAGGGCGGTCTGACTTCAAAACTACGCCCAAGGTCCCGGGTTCGCATCTCGACACGGTCCACTTGAAAATGTTAGGCGAGCATTTTCACAAAATACACCCTTGTTCGGATGAGAGGTAAAATGGAGGTCCCGTGTGTGTGTTGTCATGCACGTTAAAGATCCCTCTTGCTTGGAAGAGCTATGGTTCGACAAAATTCCAAATTTTCCATGTAAAAAAAAACATCGCTAAACTCGTTAAAAGCAAAATAAGGCAACTAAAAATTACGATATTGTCAGAGTCATTATAAATATTTAATTCGGTAGGGACGTGTCATATTATAAACTAAGATCGATGTTTCGCCCACTTTACTAAGAGTTCATCAGGACAAAAAGAAAATGAAATATAAATATTATTATTTTATATTTATATTTCATTTTCTTTTGTCCTGATGAAGCCTTACAAACGTGAGCGAAACGTCGACCTTAGTTTATAATATGACTCGGTTCCAACCTGGAACCATAAATATTTATAAAAATTAAGGTAAAAACCGGATGATGCCAATCCTTTTAAGACTTGTGAAAAGGAAATAAGTGATTAGATCAATCTCCGTTAACCTAGACGTACTGAAAAAATCGTACTACACCAACGAGTTTTTTAATATCAGTCAATATTTTTCAGATTCTTTTAACAAAATCGTTCCTAGATGCCGTCATGAAACACAGTGCTCTCTAAAACTATAAATTAAGGAATTTTTTTGTAACATCGTGGAGTTTTGTAAACAATTTTCAATTAGATTTTATGAGCAAAAATAACGTTAATTGCCAGAAAATATATAAATTAATCAGTAATGAACATCGTACATTTAAAGTTTTTATTTAATCAAAAACTCTTTCAAATTTATTTTTTAGCTAAAAATCGCAATTGTTTACGTAAATCTGTTAAGAGAGTATTGTGAAACTATTCAAATTAACAAATAGAGCATTTAACCTGAAATAAACTCGAAGAAGATTATTTATTCGATATGCATATATATCTATACCATGAGATCACTTTAACTACAGCGCCAAATTTGTTTAGTCAGCACTCCATTTAACTTCTTAAGTGCCTGCAAATATATCTAAGAATGGTAAAATATTTTCATAATACGCAGAACCAACTCAAAACAGGGCTGTAGTTGCAATAAATAAAACGTCGACATGTAATAGAATGTAGTAATAGCTCCATATTAAAAACTTACTTTTATAATAAAACTCATTTATAAAAGAAGATTTCCAACATTTAAAATTACATCCTAAACCACAGACGCATGCTATGCTAATCAACTATAACCTAAAACTGTTGAATCAGTTTAAGTACAAACAATGCAATCTCCTAGTTGGAACACAAACCACAGTTAATATTCCGATAATAATATAAAAATGCTTTCAAAAATATAGGCAACAGTGTTGGAAGTAAAAACTTAGCATAGATATCATGTTTCGACTCATCTACATATATATAAAAGGAAGTGGCTACGTATCTTGAGTAGGCGAACATATACAAATGAAAATTAAAATCAAAAATCCTTTCCCCTTGTTTGAAAATTGTAATCAGAAAGTTCCCCTCATTAAATATATGCCAACAAAATAAAATTTCGAGTTTTGGAAAATGCGGAAGTAAGGTAGTCTCTTGCGTGCTACGGAAGTACAACTTAACAACTATCAATATACACACACATGCATGCATGCACGCACGCATGCATGCACACACACACACATGGAAATTGATGGAAAAAGTATAGTGTAAACTCTTCACACGAGCGGGGTCCTGCACAGTGACTTACGGTAAATACTGCATCAAGAAAAGGAAAATTGCAGTAAATAAACAAAGGTCATGAGGATTAAATGAAAAATTAAATGGTTTTCTTATAGTACATACAGTACATTTATAACAATAGTCTATAAAAGTCCTACAAAGAGAACATTGAATAAAAGTTAAATTTAATTTTAATTTGACCTAATTGACAAGTAATGAAGTATTTACGGTAGAAACCAAAATGAACAATATCAATTTCAATTTATTCACTATCAATAGAAATTATGTTCAAATAAAAAACATGGACAGTATTTTATATTTTCCTGGTACAATAAGTGATGATAATAAAGTCAAAAGATAAGTATTTAAAATTGTATTATAATTATTACGAAATTTTAAGATAATTTAGCGACCCTATATTTGAAGGAGCTGAAAGTAATATAATAAAAATCTGTACATTTAGTTACACAAATTGGAACACTATACAACTATTAAAGTCTAATTTTACCACATAAAATAAATATTAAAGTAAGAGCTCACAAAACAACATCCTAAAAGTTACAATAACAACAACATTCTGTTAGGAAATTTGCAAATCTTCTTATGAAATGTTCACATACACTAAATAAAGTAAAGTGTTTATCTTAATGAGTCCAATGCTGACATTAGATACATAAAATACCTGGCTATCTTCATCAGGACCAAGCACACTGCATGACCTTGGATAACGACAAATAACAATGGCTGTTTACCCAATCAGCAAATAATGCGTGTTTCTATTACAAATTTAATCAAACTTCATTCTTGCATTTCAAAATTCCGTTTCCATAAACTAACTACTATGGGTGCTAACCTAACAAATTTTTCATGCACCACATGCTACGATCTATATCAAACAAAAAGCATCAAACCACTCTTCAACCAGCAATAATCAGGAATCTAACTACCTCCAATTATTGGGAACACCTTGTTTGACCGGGACCTAAAAATATATAGCCAAGCAATCCATCTTAAACCCATATTAGTCAGGTTATTATCGCACCAACATCATAAGAACCAACAAACTAGTCCATCTGTATACAACTGAATATACCCTCACATCTGCATTATCTATTGCATGACTAGAACAACTTATAGACCAATAAGCACACATTAACCTTGAATACAATTACTAAAGGAAATGTACGAAAATATTTAAAGGTACATCTACGTTAATGATAATTCATTTTCCCTAACAAATATTTGGGCATTTGTGATTGGTTTATAAACAAAAAGGAAACATCACATATAATATATATATATATATATATATATATATATATATATATATATATATTATAGTGGTTTTAAAAGATTAAAAGTAAATAAATATAAACGAAGCAATTTCAAAACACCCTGTATAAAGGAACAACCAGAATTTACAGGCAAAATTTATTCCAGTTAGTTCATTTTTAAGTAACAGGTATTAACGAAATTTTACAAATAATGAATAAGATTCAGTAGGTTTGCAAAAGAAATAAAATGTTAGAAGCCAATGCCATTAATTTATTAATTTAATTGAATTTAATTAAACGGTTATTTACGTATAATATGCATAAAAGCGTGTAAAATCCAATAATACCTAGGTGAAACGTGTTGCTAAACAACAAATATATCGGTGGGGTTGAAATACGTGGAAAATCCAACTCGTAGAAGTGTTATTTAAAACGCTCGTTAAGATTAAACACCTGCAGAATTTTAAATGTCAAGTTCCAATTATTTTTGTAGATAAAGCTACAAGTTTCAAAGGATATCGGTAAACCGTCGCATGTGTTCGCAGTAAATTCTAACGAGGGGTGATTTAAAGCACGTAACAGTCCACGTGGGGTTAGATAGCAGATGGTCAAGAATATCGATTTTCTACCACTCACACCAGGTTAGAAAGAGACGTAGAAAACGCATAAGCAAGGGACAGCGTGAGATAGGCGGGACTTGTAGGACGTCAGTAAATATACGATTGGGTGATATTGTTAGTTGGACGCGACACAAATACGAGCGTAGTGTATATTAATTTTCTGAAACATATCGTATCGACGTGCTGAAATTCGCGGACTTAGAAATCGGTTGAGCTCGAAATTTTAAGAACGTGTTGTTGTAGATGAAGGATTTCGAATGAAATGCGGCCAGGAGGTGGCAGCCTAAAGTATAAATACTTTTCGATAATATAATAAAAGCCCTTAAGATTTCGACCGCTTCAGACGACGTATGAAAGTTATTACAAGCTTGTGAGTATGATAAAATCATTTTTAAAGTATATTGCATGGTGAATTGCTCATAATTTGTACGCGGTTTTTGTGCCGAGATTACATTTCTTTTAATTGAGGTATCACCTATAATTTTTTTAACAAGCTCGTGTCGTGTCGTTAAGTAACGTGGATTAAAGTAAATAATTGTGAAAGACGTATAAGTAATTTGGATTTGCAAATTGGAGACAACGTGAAGGCAGCGCTAGCAGCTCAACGTACATGGGGTTCTTCGTCTAATAGCTAGAAGCGACCTGCAGACCTGAAAGAAGCAAACACATGGCATCGTCCACGGAGCAGTGATCTTCTAGAAATTCCAGGTAACGCTTTTGAAAATTGTATTGTTATAAACTATGAAATGATGAATATTGAGTGACGTATGAGAGTGATTTTGAAGGTATTGTGCATTATTTTGTGTATTGAACATAATACATATAACTAACTTTATTATGGTATTTAAATAGAAATCTGAAGGTGTATATAAAGCTTATTAACGTTCCATCAGGAAGTTACAATTTGTGAAGAGTACATGGGTGTTTTTTTTGTTTGTTGTAAGAGTATGCAAAGTATAAGGGCATACATTATTCATAATTAACTGGGTTATCATGAGCTCACCATACTCCACAGTTTACTTAGATTTAAAATAAATTAGATAAAACGAATGAGAAATAAAATATTATTCAGGGCCCATTTACTCCGGGTACATTTTATGTGTTTCATAATTTAAATTAAAAATACAGGACATTACAAAATAGGATTTATTTAGGTGTAACTAGATCACTGAAATGTGGATAATAATGAATTTTATATGTAAATAGTGAAAAATAAAAGATTGTATGTTTGTTGTATTTTGTGGTTTTATTGGGAGTGTGCGTGAATGATAGAATATGAGAGTGAATCTAGATATCCAAGAGGAGGTCCAACTGAGCTAGCCGGAAGCAGTTGAAGAAAGCAATTCAACCGAGGAAGAGAGGAAAACGGGTAAGAAATTATATTTGATTTTGGAAAATTTTTCTAATATGTGCAATTTTCGAGTTTTGAAAATTAAAAAAAAAAAGTTCGAATATATTTTTATTGGCGAGGCTTTTACCTGAGATCCATGGCAATCTTATGACGACCCAACGTAGGGGCTCGAATGTTTTTTGAGAAAGTACTAAGTTAGAACGAGTACCACGGCAATAAATATGGCGCCCAACGTGGTGCTCGAGTTTCAAGTAAAATTTTAGTGATTTTATTCCAGGAAACTGGCGATCTGAGAGAGAGAGTGTTTGTTTTGTATAAATTTAAGAATATTTTGAGTGTGTGTGGGTGTGATTTGAACGTATGCAGAGAAAGGAGTGGTTAAGAAGTCAAGGAGTGGAAATTGGAAGTGACGATAGTGCCTTGTGTGATAAAAATACGAAAATGGAGGAAGCTGGAGGTAGTAGGGATCAGTCGAGGACGGAATCAGGAGAAACTGGGAATGAATTGATGATGAGAATGTTAGAGGAAATGAGATTAAGCAGAGACAAATCGAACAAAAAGTTTGAGCAAATTAGTCTGAAAATCGATAATTCACGAAAGAATTGGTTGAATTTAAAATAGTCTGACGGTAAAAATGGGGAAAGTTGAAAATAGGGTTGATAAAAATGAGCGCGATATTAGAAGTTTAAATCTGGAAATGGGACAATTAAGAACTGATGTAAGAATTTTCTGTGAGGACGAGATAAATGCAAAAATGACTGAGGTAACGGACTCGTGTAAGGATCAGTTAGGTCGGGTTGAGAGAGAAATGACCGGGATTAAGCCTAATGTAGCGACATTAATGGGGGATGGTCCAAGGTTTGTAACAGGTAATGTGTCTTTAGAGCAGCAAATGAAATTTTATGAGGATAGTAGAGTTAACCCGCAAATATTTATTAATAACGTTAGAGGTTTAATAAATAACTTATACGATGAACAGGCAAAATTGAATGTTGTAAAAGCTTTACTAAAAGATCATGCTGAAGCATGGTATAATTTAATAGGACAGGAAATTGACACCTACACGGACTTTGAAGACAGATTTTTAAAGCATTATTGGAGTGACCATAGACAAGACCAGGTACGAGACGACTTAATCACGGGAAAATTTAAGGGAGAATTTTTAGGAAGTAGGGAGCAATATGCTATACGAAAGTATAGCATAGCGAAGCAACTAAACCCACCACTGACGGACCGACAGATTATAAAATACTTGTCGCGACACTTCGAGGTTGAGGTAAGATAACACGTAGCACTACAAAACATAGTGGACAGAGAGATGTTTCTGGAGTACCTGCAGAGGTACGATGACGTAAGTAGTGGACGACCTCGGGAACATAGGGAAAGACAGATCAACACGGTTAGATTCGACAGCAGACGGGACAATTACGCTAGACGGGGGAATTATGCATATTAGCGACAAAATTGGGAACCGCGACGGCCATATTTTAGAAGCAACAGTTTAGGAAGGGGACCTGCACCGAGACCGGGACCTACAAGACAGAACAGTTCACAGGACATGAGAGGGACTGCTAATACAAACACGGAACAAGTGGAAACGCCTAGGACATATGCTGAAGTGACAGCTAGACCAGGACCGAGTAGGGAAAACAGACCTGCACAGGATTTTTAAAGAAGGACAAACCACTAGACATCACTGTGTACAAATATGAACATCCTAGGGAATTTTTGAAAATTGAAGAAGAAATTGAGCCAGAAATAGTAGAAAAATTTTGTTTGCCCATAATTGAAATTAAAATTTTTGAGGAAAATTTAGGAGCATTATTAGATTCAAGAGCTGAGGCGAGTTTGGTATCGGAGGAATTTGTCAATGAAATTAAAAATAAAGTGTATGACAGGATAATGCCAATAAAAAGAAGTCACCTGGTTGCGCCGAATAAAAAACGATTTGCTGTTGTAAATAGCATAGTTATTTTGAAAGTAGAGTTAGGTTCAGTAAGCTGTGAACAAGAATTTATAATTGTACCTGGGTTAAAGTTTAAAGGGATATTAGGGGTCGATTGGATGATGAAGTTAGGGGTTATAATATATATGGAGAGGAAAATAGTTAGGATTGGAGAAAGGATATTGCCCTGGAAGGCAAGTTATGATGTCACAGAAGATGACATGGGGTTATGTATAAATAGTATAGAGGGAGATGATGAAGAAGTGAGAGAGATCGACTCAGGGGAATATAGTGAGGAAAAGTTAGATGAGGTACAAGTAATAGTGAAGGGAGAAGCTGAACAAGTAGAAGTAGAGTCAGGCGCAGAGTTAATCGTGGATAATGAATCAGAATTAAAAAGGTTAGAAGTAAAGACAGCATTATGTGACACACAAGAGATAAATATAGGGATAAGTGAGTTAAGGTGCAAAGATAATTTTGGCAATTCGAATTTGAAGTTGAAAAATGTTTGTGAAATGAATATTGTACATAAAAGGTCTAGAAGAAATAAAAAGTTTTGTATAGAGGGGAGATATAAAGATGTTGAAGTAGTATCGTTTGGTTTGTCCACAGAAAAAGAAAGTATAATAAATGAGAAACAGACAAGTGTAGGCACTGAAGAAGAAGAAATATTTAAGAGTCAAAATAATAGGGATAAGTTTATTTTATGTGAAGTAACAGGGATGATAAGTATAGAAATAGAAGGAGGAGAAATAGGGATGAAGAGTATTAGGATAGTTAGAAGAAAGACTTGGAGGATCAAGAAAAGAATCAGACTTAAATAAAAAGGAAACTTGATGAACAAAAGATAGAGATGATTGAATTTTAGTGTAGAAGTAGAATAGTTGGAGATAGAAATAGGTATATAGGAAAGTAGAAGTAGAAATAGGATAAATAGGGATAGGTGTATATAGAAAGTAGAGATAGGTGTATAATAGAGTAAAATTTAAATGCATAGTTATGTAAGTTCTGATTAATACAGATTTATTTTCAATTTTCTACGTTTTTTACTGTTTTTATTACCACTGAAAATTGAGTTTAAAATTTTTAGAGCAATTGTTTCTCTTTGTCATAATGGAAATTAAAGCCTACTACGACCAAAACATAATTATGTGATTTTTAGTGTTTTGATTCAATCAAACATAGCCATGTTATACCTATTTGGAAAGGGTTTTTTGTCAGCATTTCAAAAATGCAAAAATACAATGTGGCGGCTATTTAAAAATAAAAAGTTGAACATCGTCACGCAAAATCTAGATGCCCTAGACAAAATCTAAGTTGAAAATGTGAAGCGCAATGGGGAATTACCATGATGTACCAAATTTGAACATTTTATTTCAATTAGTAGACTAACTACGAGCAAATAAAGAAATCGTCAATTTTGTGTTTTTTGCCTCTATCTAGTAACTTATGAAAAATTTTTGAAATTTGAAAACCGATCTGAGATACCCTCATGATTATGCAACTTTTGTCCCATTTAACCAAGATCGTATCTCCTACAGTTTCCAAGATCCCCATGTACTGCATTTTATACTGTACACACTGTATATATGATGACACCATTCCAGCCGTTGAAGATTCATCCCAAGAAATATCATGAATATTCCTTGTCACCCAGTCGTTGTTTTATATGATCTTGGCTCAAACAACTAGACTGTATTGGCAGTTTAAAATTTGATGCCAAACAACACCTTCCAACAAGTTCAAAACCGCAATCTTTTTTGCATACAAACTCGTTTTCTTGTATTTAAATCCTTGAATATCAATTATATACATGTTTGTACATGTAGGTATGTAAATATGTAGTAAACTTCAACTAATTAAATTAATATTAGGAGCAATCTCCTTATATAGCAGATTACCACCATCTGTGTACTTTGCTAACCTACTTTTCAAACTATCACAAAAGTGAACACATTTTGAATTGAAACCGGCCTATGTGTATTAGCAGAGTGGTTGCACTTTGAATACAAACCGGCGCTAGGATATTTTGCATCTAACCTACTTTATAACTTCTCGCTAAAATTCAAAACAGCTCCACATTTTTTCTGCACGCATCTACATTTTCTCAATGTAGCATACGTGTGGACACGTTTTGAAGTCAAACCAGCCTATGTGTATTTGCAGCCTCTAAACAAAAGTAAAAACATCAATCAGTATCCACTTTAATTAAATACAGCATTCTTTATACAATTGACTTAGATGTGATATTTTGCATCTGACCTACTTTATAACTTCTCGCTAGAGAACATCTAATACGAATTCAAAACAGCTCCACATTTTTTCTACACACACATTTTTTCAACATAGCATAAATGTGGACACGTTTTGAAGTCAGACCGGCCTATGTGTATTTGCAGAGTGACCCATCTGACCTACTTTATAAGTTCTCGCTAGAGAACTGAATTCAAAACAGCTCCACATTTTTTCTGCATGCACCTACATGTTTTCAATGAAGCATACGTGTGTGATATTTTGAATCTGACCTACTTTATAACTTCTTGCTAGAGAACATCTAATACGAATTCAAAACAGCTCCACATTTTTTCTACACGCACTTACATTTTTTCAACATAGCATACGTGTGGACACGTTTTGAAGTCAGACCGGCCTATGTGTATTTGCAGAGTGACCCATCTGACCTACTTTATAACTTCTCGCTAGAGAACTGAATTCAAAACAGCTCCACATTTTTTCTGCATGCACCTACATTTTTTCAATAAAGCATACGTGTGTGATATTTTGAATCTAACCTACTTTATAACTTCTCGCTAGAGAACATCTAATGCGAATTCAAAACAGCTCCACATTTTTTCTGCATGCACTTACATTTTTTCAACGTAGCATATGTGTGGACACGTTTTGATGTCACACACGTATGTTCCATTGAAAGTAATATAAGGGCGGTCTGACTTCAAAACTACGCCCAAGGTCCCGGGTTCGCATCTCGACACGGTCCACTTGAAAAATGTTAGGCGAGCATTTTTCACAAAAATACACCCTTGTTCGGATGAGAGGTAAAATGGAGGTCCCGTGTGTGTGTTGTCATGCACGTTAAAGATCCCTCTTGCTTGGAAGAGCTATGGTTCGACAAAATTCCAAATTTTCCATGTAAAAAAAAACATCGCTAAACTCGTTAAAAGCAAAATAAGGCAACTAAAAAATTACGATATTGTCAGAGTCATTATAAATATTTAATTCCGGGTAGGGACCGTGTCATATTATAAACTAAGATCGATGTTTCGCCCACTTTACTAAGAGCTTCATCAGGACAAAAAAAGAAAATGAAATATAAATATTATTATTTTATATTTATATTTCATTTTCTTTTTTTGTCCTGATGAAGCCCCTTACAAACGTGAGCGAAACGTCGACCTTAGTTTATAATATGACTCGGTTCCAACCTGGAACCATAAATATTTATAAAAAATTAAGGTAAAAACCGGATGATGCCAATCCTTTTAAGACTTGTGAAAAGGAAATAAGTGATTAGATCAATCTCCGTTAACCTAGACGTACTGAAAAAATCGTACTACACCAACGAGTTTTTTAATATCAGTCAATATTTTTCAGATTCTTTTAACAAAATCGTTCCTAGATGCCGTCATGAAACACAGTGCTCTCTAAAACTATAAATTAAGGAATTTTTTTGTAACATCGTGGAGTTTTGTAAACAATTTTCAATTAGATTTTATGAGCAAAAATAACGTTAATTGCCAGAAAATATATAAATTAATCAGTAATGAACATCGTACATTTAAAGTTTTATTTAATCAAAACTCTTTCAAATTTATTTTTAGCTAAAAATCGCAATTGTTTACGTAAATCTGTTAAGAGAGTATTGTGAAACTATTCAAATTAACAAATAGAGCATTTAACCTGAAATAAACTCAAGAAGATTATTTATTCGATATGCATATATATCTATACCATGAGATCACTTTAACTACAGCGCCAAATTTGTTTAGTCAGCACTCCATTTAACTTCTTAAGTGCCTGCAAATATATCTAAGAATGGTAAAATATTTTCATAATACGCAGAACCAACTCAAAACAGGGCTGTAGTTGCAATAAATAAAACGTCGACATGTAATAGAATGTAGTAATAGCTCCATATTAAAAACTTACTTTATAATAAAACTCATTTATAAAAGAAGATTTCCAACATTTAAAATTACATCCTAAACCACAGACGCATGCTATGCTAATCAACTATAACCTAAAACTGTTGAATCAGTTTAAGTACAAACAATGCAATCTCCTAGTTGGAACACAAACCACAGTTAATATTCCGATAATAATATAAAAATGCTTTCAAAAATATAGGCAACAGTGTTGGAAGTAAAAACTTAGCATAGATATCATGTTTCGACTCATCTACATATATATAAAAGGAAGTGGCTACGTATCTTGAGTAGGCGAACATATACAAATGAAAATTAAAATCAAAAATCCTTTCCCCTTGTTTGAAAATTGTAATCAGAAAGTTCCCCTCATTAAATATATGCCAACAAAATAAAATTTCGAGTTTTGGAAAATGCGGAAGTAAGGTAGTCTCTTGCGTGCTACGGAAGTACAACTTAACAACTATCAATATACACACACATGCATGCATGCACGCACGCATGCATGCACACACACACACATGGAAATTGATGGAAAAAGTATAGTGTAAACTCTTCACACGAGCGGGGTCCTGCACAGTGACTTACGGTAAATACTGCATCAAGAAAAGGAAAATTGCAGTAAATAAACAAAGGTCATGAGGATTAAATGAAAAATTAAATGGTTTTCTTATAGTACATACAGTACATTTATAACAATAGTCTATAAAAGTCCTACAAAGAGAACATTGAATAAAAAGTTAAATTTAATTTTAATTTGACCTAATTGACAAGTAATGAAGTATTTACGGTAGAAACCAAAATGAACAATATCAATTTCAATTTATTCACTATCAATAGAAATTATGTTCAAATAAAAAACATGGACAGTATTTTATATTTTCCTGGTACAATAAGTGATGATAATAAAGTCAAAAGATAAGTATTTAAAAATTGTATTATAATTATTACGAAATTTTTAAGATAATTTAGCGACCCTATATTTGAAGGAGCTGAAAGTAATATAATAAAAATCTGTACATTTAGTTACACAAATTGGAACACTATACAACTATTAAAGTCTAATTTTTACCACATAAAATAAATATTAAAGTAAGAGCTCACAAAACAACATCCTAAAAGTTACAATAACAACAACATTCTGTTAGGAAATTTGCAAATCTTCTTATGAAATGTTCACATGCACTAAATAAAGTAAAGTGTTTATCTTAATGAGTCCAATGCTGACATTAGATACATAAAATACCTGGCTATCTTCATCAGGACCAAGCACACTGCATGACCTTGGATAACGTACAAATAACAATGGCTGTTTACCCAATCAGCAAATAATGCGTGTTTCTATTACAAATTTAATCAAACTTCATTCTTGCATTTCAAAATTCCGTTTCCATAAACTAACTACTATGGGTGCTAACCTAACAAATTTTTCATGCACCACATGCTGCGATCTATATCAAACAAAAAGCATCAAACCACTCTTCAACCAGCAATAATCAGGAATCTAACTACCTCCAATTATTGGGAACACCTTGTTTGACCGGGACCTAAAAATATATAGCCAAGCAATCCATCTTAAACCCATATTAGTCAGGTTATTATCGCACCAACATCATAAGAACCAACAAACTAGTCCATCTGTATACAACTGAATATACCCTCACATCTGCATTATCTATTGCATGACTAGAACAACTTATAGACCAATAAGCACACATTAACCTTGAATACAATTACTAAAGGAAATGTACGAAAATATTTAAAGGTACATCTACGTTAATGATAATTCATTTTCCTAACAAATATTTGGGCATTTGTGATTGGTTTATAAACAAAAGGAAACATCACTATATATATATATATATATATATATATATATATATATATATATATATATATTATAGTGGTTTTAAAAGATTAAAAGTAAATAAATATAAACGAAGCAATTTCAAAACACCCTGTATAAAGGAACAACCAGAATTTACAGGCAAAATTTATTCCAGTTAGTTCATTTTTAAGTAACAGGTATTAACGAAATTTTACAAATAATGAATAGGATTCAGTAGGTTTGCAAAAGAAATAAAATGTTAGAAGCCAATGCCATTAATTTATTAATTTAATTGAATTTAATTAAACGGTTATTTACGTATAATATGCATAAAAGCGTGTAAAAATCCAATAATACCTAGGTGAAACGTGTTGCTAAACAACAAATATATCGGTGGGGTTGAAATACGTGGAAAATCCAACTCGTAGAAGTGTTATTTAAAACGCTCGTTAAGATTAAACACCTGCAGAATTTTAAATGTCAAGTTCCAATTATTTTTGTAGATAAAGCTACAAGTTTCAAAGGATATCGGTAAACCGTCGCATGTGTTCGCAGTAAATTCTAACGAGGGGTGATTTAAAGCACGTAACAGTCCACGTGGGGTTAGATAGCAGATGGTCAAGAATATCGATTTTCTACCACTCACACCAGGTTAGAAAGAGACGTAGAAAACGCATAAGCAAGGGACAGCGTGAGATAGGCGGGACTTGTAGGACGTCAGTAAATATACGATTGGGTGATATTGTTAGTTGGACGCGACACAAATACGAGCGTAGTGTATATTAATTTTCTGAAACATATCGTATCGACGTGCTGAAATTCGCGGACTTAGAAATCGGTTGAGCTCGAAATTTTAAGAACGTGTTGTTGTAGATGAAGGATTTCGAATGAAATGCGGCCAGGAGGTGGCAGCCTAAAGTATAAATACTTTTCGATAATATAATAAAAGCCCTTAAGATTTCGACCGCTTCAGACGACGTATGAAAGTTATTACAAGCTTGTGAGTATGATAAAATCATTTTTAAAGTATATTGCATGGTGAATTGCTCATAATTTGTACGCGGTTTTTGTGCCGAGATTACATTTCTTTTAATTGAGGTATCACCTATAATTTTTTTAACAAGCTCGTGTCGTGTCGTTAAGTAACGTGGATTAAAGTAAATAATTGTGAAAGACGTATAAGTAATTTGGATTTGCAAATTGGAGACAACGTGAAGGCAGCGCTAGCAGCTCAACGTACATGGGGTTCTTCGTCTAATAGCTAGAAGCGACCTGCAGACCTGAAAGAAGCAAACACATGGCATCGTCCACGGAGCAGTGATCTTCTAGAAATTCCAGGTAACGCTTTTGAAAATTGTATTGTTATAAACTATGAAATGATGAATATTGAGTGACGATGAGAGTGATTTTGAAGGTATTGTGCATTATTTTGTGTATTGAACATAATACATATAACTAACTTTATTATGGTATTTAAATAGAAATCTGAAGGTGTATATAAAGCTTATTAACGTTCCATCAGGAAGTTACAATTTGTGAAGAGTACATGGGTGTTTTTTTTGTTTGTTGTAAGAGTATGCAAAGTATAAGGACATACATTATTCATAATTAACTGGGTTATCATGAGCTCACCATACTCCACAGTTTACTTAGATTTAAAATAAATTAGATAAAACGAATGAGAAATAAAATATTATTCAGGGCCCATTTACTCCGGGTACATTTTATGTGTTTCATAATTTAAATTAAAAATACAGGACATTACAAAATAGGATTTATTTAGGTGTAACTAGATCACTGAAATGTGGATAATAATGAATTTTATATGTAAATAGTGAAAAATAAAAGATTGTATGTTTGTTGTATTTTGTGGTTTTATTGGGAGTGTGCGTGAATGATAGAATATGAGAGTGAATCTAGATATCCAAGAGGAGGTCCAACTGAGCTAGCCGGAAGCAGTTGAAGAAAGCAATTCAACCGAGGAAGAGAGGAAAACGGGTAAGAAATTATATTTGATTTTGGAAAATTTTTCTAATATGTGCAATTTTCGAGTTTTGAAAATTAAAAAAAAAAAGTTCGAATATATTTTTATTGGCGAGGCTTTTACCTGAGATCCATGGCAATCTTATGACGACCCAACGTAGGGGCTCGAATGTTTTTTGAGAAAGTACTAAGTTAGAACGAGTACCACGGCAATAAATATGGCGCCCAACGTGGTGCTCGAGTTTCAAGTAAAATTTTAGTGATTTTATTCCAGGAAACTGGCGATCTGAGAGAGAGAGTGTTTGTTTTGTATAAATTTAAGAATATTTTGAGTGTGTGTGGGTGTGATTTGAACGTATGCAGAGAAAGGAGTGGTTAAGAAGTCAAGGAGTGGAAATTGGAAGTGACGATAGTGCCTTGTGTGATAAAAATACGAAAATGGAGGAAGCTGGAGGTAGTAGGGATCAGTCGAGGACGGAATCAGGAGAAACTGGGAATGAATTGATGATGAGAATGTTAGAGGAAATGAGATTAAGCAGAGACAAATCGAACAAAAGTTTGAGCAAATTAGTCTGAAAATCGATAATTCGACGAAAGAATTGGTTGAATTTAAAAATAGTCTGACGGTAAAAATGGGGAAAGTTGAAAATAGGGTTGATAAAAATGAGCGCGATATTAGAAGTTTAAATCTGGAAATGGGACAATTAAGAACTGATGTAAGAATTTTCTGTGAGGACGAGATAAATGCAAAAATGACTGAGGTAACGGACTCGTGTAAGGATCAGTTAGGTCGGGTTGAGAGAGAAATGACCGGGATTAAGCCTAATGTAGCGACATTAATGGGGGATGGTCCAAGGTTTGTAACAGGTAATGTGTCTTTAGAGCAGCAAATGAAATTTTATGAGGATAGTAGAGTTAACCCGCAAATATTTATTAATAACGTTAGAGGTTTAATAAATAACTTATACGATGAACAGGCAAAATTGAATGTTGTAAAAGCTTTACTAAAAGATCATGCTGAAGCATGGTATAATTTAATAGGACAGGAAATTGACACCTACACGGACTTTGAAGACAGATTTTTAAAGCATTATTGGAGTGACCATAGACAAGACCAGGTACGAGACGACTTAATCACGGGAAAATTTAAGGGAGAATTTTTAGGAAGTAGGGAGCAATATGCTATACGAAAGTATAGCATAGCGAAGCAACTAAACCCACCACTGACGGACCGACAGATTATAAAATACTTGTCGCGACACTTGAGGTTGAGATAAGATAACACGTAGCACTACAAAACATAGTGGACAGAGAGATGTTTCTGGAGTACCTGCAGAGGTACGATGACGTAAGTAGTGGACGACCTCGGGAACATAGGGAAAGACAGATCAACACGGTTAGATTCGACAGCAGACGGGACAATTACGCTAGACGGGGGAATTATGCATATCAGCGACAAAATTGGGAACCGCGACGGCCATATTTTAGAAGCAACAGTTTAGGAAGGGACCTGCACCGAGACCGGGACCTACAAGACAGAACAGTTCACAGGACATGAGAGGGACTGCTAATACAAACACGGAACAAGTGGAAACGCCTAGGACATATGCTGAAGTGACAGCTAGACCAGGACCGAGTAGGGAAAACAGACCTGCACAGGATTTTTAAAGAAGGACAAACCACTAGACATCACTGTGTACAAATATGAACATCCTAGGGAATTTTTGAAAATTGAAGAAGAAATTGAGCCAGAAATAGTAGAAAAATTTTGTTTGCCCATAATTGAAATTAAAATTTTTGAGGAAAATTTAGGAGCATTATTAGATTCAGGAGCTGAGGCGAGTTTGGTATCGGAGGAATTTGTCAATGAAATTAAAAATAAAGTGTATGACAGGATAATGCCAATAAAAAGAAGTCACCTGGTTGCGCCGAATAAAAAACGATTTGCTGTTGTAAATAGCATAGTTATTTTGAAAGTAGAGTTAGGTTCAGTAAGCTGTGAACAAGAATTTATAATTGTACCTGGGTTAAAGTTTAAAGGGATATTAGGGGTCGATTGGATGATGAAGTTAGGGGTTATAATATATATGGAGAGGAAAATAGTTAGGATTGGAGAAAGGATATTGCCCTGGAAGGCAAGTTATGATGTCACAGAAGATGACATGGGGTTATGTATAAATAGTATAGAGGGAGATGATGAAGAAGTGAGAGAGATCGACTCAGGGGAATATAGTGAGGAAAAGTTAGATGAGGTACAAGTAATAGTGAAGGGAGAAGCTGAACAAGTAGAAGTAGAGTCAGGCGCAGAGTTAATCGTGGATAATGAATCAGAATTAAAAGGTTAGAAGTAAAGACAGCATTATGTGACACACAAGAGATAAATATAGGGATAAGTGAGTTAAGGTGCAAAGATAATTTTGGCAATTCGAATTTGAAGTTGAAAAATGTTTGTGAAATGAATATTGTACATAAAAGGTCTAGAAGAAATAAAAAGTTTTGTATAGAGGGGAGATATAAAGATGTTGAAGTAGTATCGTTTGGTTTGTCCACAGAAAAAGAAAGTATAATAAATGAGAAACAGACAAGTGTAGGCACTGAAGAAGAAGAAATATTTAAGAGTCAAAATAATAGGGATAAGTTTATTTTATGTGAAGTAACAGGGATGATAAGTATAGAAATAGAAGGAGGAGAAATAGGGATGAAGAGTATTAGGATAGTTAGAAGAAAGACTTGGAGGATCAAGAAAAGAATCAGACTTAAATAAAAAGGAAACTTGATGAACAAAAGATAGAGATGATTGAATTTTAGTGTAGAAGTAGAATAGTTGGAGATAGAAATAGGTATATAGGAAAGTAGAAGTAGAAATAGGATAAATAGGGATAGGTGTATATAGAAAGTAGAGATAGGTGTATAATAGAGTAAAATTTAAATAGATAGGGATAGAAATAGGTGTATATAGAAGATTAAAAGTAAGGATTTATAGAAAATAAGATTAGGTATAGGATAAATATAGGAGACAGTTAGATATAGGTATAGAATTAGGTATGTATAGTTAGGATAAGAATAGATAGTGATAATAGGCGAGGTGAAAAGTTATGAAGACTAAAAATAAAGGGAAAAGTACAAAAGGATGTACGTAAAGAGTCAATAAAGGACCGAAGGGGAAAGTAAAAGAAGAAAATATAATGAAATAAGAGGGTGAATAGTTAATAATAGATAAAAATAGTTAGGTAAAAGATAGTGATAGGTATGAATAGGTGATTAGAAATAAAGATAGGTGTAGATAGATAGAAATAATTAGAGATAAGTGTAGAAATAGATAGAAATAGGTAGATAAGTAGTGATAGGTTGGATAAATAGGTATAGGTAGTGTTAAGTGAGTAGATAGGTGTATAGAAATAGCAGATAAAATCAAATTATAATATAGGTATTTAAATTCAGAAAAACAGGAAAGGGTTTTTCTTAGAATTAAAATAGGGGGATTATATAGTGGTTTTAAAAGATTAAAAGTAAATATAAACGAAACAATTTCAAAACACCCTGTATAAAGGAACAACCAGAATTTACGGGCGAAATTTATTCCAGTTAGTTCATTTTTAAGTAACAGGTACTAACGAAATTTTACAAATAATGAATAAGATTCAGTAGGTTTGCAAAAGAAATAAAATGTTACAAACCAATGCCATTAATTTATTAATTTAATTGAATTTAATTGAACGGTTATTTACGTATAATATGCATAAAAGCGTGTAAAAATCCAATAATACCAAGGTGAAACGTGTTGCTAAACAACAAATATATCGGTGGGGTTGAAATACGTGGAAAATCCAACTCGTAGAAGTGTTATTTAAAACGCTCGTTAAGATTAAACACCTGCAGAATTTTAAATGTCAAGTTCCAATTATTTTTGTAGATAAAGCTACAAGTTTCAAAGGATATCGGTAAACCGTCGCATGTGTTCGCAGTAAATTCTAACGAGGGGTGATTTAAAGCACGTAACAGTCCACGTGGGGTTAGATAGCAGATGGTCAAGAATATCGATTTTCTATCACTCACACCAGGTTAGAAAGAGACGTAGAAAACGCATAAGCAAGGGACAGCGTGAGATAGGCGGGACTTGTAGGACGTCAGTAAATATACGATTGGGTGATATTGTTAGTTGGACGCGACACAAATACGAGCGTAGTGTATATTAATTTTCTGAAACATATCGTAACGACGTGCTGAAATTCGCGGACTTAGAAATCGGTTGAGCTCGAAATTTTAAGAACGTGTTGTTGTAGATGAAGGATTTCGAATGAAATGCGGCCAGGAGGTGGCAGCCTAAAGTATAAATACTTTTCGATAATATAATAAAAGCCCTTAAGATTTCGACCGCTTCAGACGACGTATGAAAGTTATTACAAGCTTGTAAGTATTGTAAAATCATTTTTAAAGTATATTGCATGGTGAATTGCTCATAATTTGTACGCGGTTTTTGTGCCGAGATTACATTTCTTTTAATTGAGGTATCACCTATAATTTTTTTAACAAGCTCGTGTCGTGTCGTTAAGTAACGTGGATTAAAGTAAATAATTGTGAAAGACGTATAAGTAATTTGGATTTGGAAATTGGAGACAACGTGAAGGCAGCGCTAGCAGCTTAACGTACATGGGGTTCTTCGTCTAATAGCTAGAAGCGACCTGCAGACCTGAAAGAAGCAAACACATGGCATCGTCCACGGAGCAGTGATCTTCTAGAAATTCCAGGTAACGCTTTTGAAAATTGTGTTGTTATAAACTATGAAATGATGAATATTGAGTGACGTATGAGAGTGATTTTGAAGGTATTGTGCATTATTTTGTGTATTGAACATAATACATATAACTAACTTTATTATGGTATTTAAATAGAAATCTGAACCTATATAAAGCTTATTAACGTTCCATCAGGAAGTTACAATTTGTGAAGAGTACATGGGTGTTTTTTTTGTTTGTTGTAAGAGTATGCAAAGTATAAGGGCATACATTATTCATAATTAACTGGGTTATCATGAGCTCACCATACTCCACAGTTTACTTAGATTTAAAATAAATTAGATAAAACGAATGAGAAATAAAATATTATTCAGGGCCCATTTACTCCGGGTACATTTTATGTGTTTCATCATTTAAATTAAAAATACAGGACATTACAAAATAGGATTTAGTGAGGTGTAACTTGATCACTGAAATGTGGATAATAATGAATTTTATATGTAAATAGTGAAAAATAAAAGATTGTATGTTTGTTGTATTTTGTGGTTTTATTGGGAGTGTGCGTGAATGATAGAATATGAGAGTGAATCTAGATATCCAAGAGGAGGTCCAACTGAGCTAGCCGGAAGCAGTTGAAGAAAGCAATTCAACCGAGGAAGAGAGGAAAACGGGTAAGAAATTATATTTGATTTTGGAAAATTTTTCTAATATGTGCAATTTTCGAGTTTTGAAAATTTTAAAAAAAAGTTCGAATATATTTTTATTGGTGAGGCTTTTACCTGAGATCCACGGCAATCTTATGGCGGCCTAACGTAGGGGCTCAAATGTTTTTTGAGAAAGTATTAAGTTAGAGTGAGTACCACGGCAATATATATATATATATATATATATATATATATATATATATATACACACACAAACATCTTGCTTACAAATAGCATTGGAAAACTGAAATGCTACAGCTTTTTGGCCCATATTTTAAGGAATTGTTTAATTTTGAAGTGACGATTAACATATAGTTCAAAAACTTGCAAATGGTAAATATTTCTTTCATAAAATTTAAAATACTAGTTGTGTCAACAATGTTGGGAGCCCGAATATACAGATCTATAAAGGGACATCGTAAATTATTTGTATAAAAAGTTACTGCGTTTATATGAATTTAGTAGAAAAAATATACACCATTAAAATTAAATTTGCTGCTGCTTTCTGAAAGCTTTTCCCTTTTTAGGAGCTTTTGTAGTATATTTTGTAAATGAAATTATTAAACATAACAAAGAATACAGATTTATTAAACAAATAATTTAAAATAAATTGCCTGTTTTATTTGATCTATATTTCTATATCAATGAGATATTAATGGTGACTTATTGGTAATCATTTTTACAGTATTCCCTAGCAGGTTAGGTCAGTAATACTACTGGGTTTTTATATTAGATAAGTTTATAACATGCTCTTTTGTAGTCTTGTCTTACAGTAATCCTCAAATACCTTCAATAGTGTGGTTTGATAACATATATTTTATTACAGGAAATGATTTTAGTTTCTTTTGCACTAGCAAGATAGTACACTCATGCTCTCTCTTTGTCTTAACTATATTGTTTTATTTACAGATGCTACACATTCCATTGTGATAACTGTGTTTACACAGCGAAAGTCACTATACCAAAAAAGAAAGGCGCGGATAGATGTGAAAATTTTCAAACAATAAGTTTGACAGCACATATGTTAAAAATATTAACCAGAATTGTACAAAGACGGATGGAAAAACGGGCCGAAGATGTACTAGGGGAAGATCAATTGGGTTTCAACGAAACAGGGGAACACGAGAGACTATTTTAGCTCTAAGTGTGATAATGGAGAAAACAATAGAAAAAGGAGAAAACGTGTATATAGGGTTTGTAGATCTGGAAAAAGCATTCAACAATGTAAAATAAAAAAAAATGTTCAAAATATAAAAAAGATTGGAATGAGTTTTAGGGATAGACATATAGTGCATAGCTTATACAGAGCAAACAGTGGTAATAGAATTAGAGCAGAGTAACATAGAGAAGTAAATATTACAAAAGGGATGAGACAGGGATGTGACCTATCCCCATTAGTTTATTACTTCTACATCAAAGATGCAATAAATAATGTCAATGCAGGAAGACACTTGGAATTATTATGCAGGAATAAAAGATTGATATGCTTAAATTTGCATATGATATAGCGGTATTAGCATCTAGCAAGGAAGGGTTAGAAGCTGCTTTTAATGAAATGGAAACAGTTCTAACAGAGAGATATGGTATGGAAATTAACAACAATAAAACTAAAGTACTAGTATGTAAAGGAGGAGTAAATAAATCAAAAACTAGAATACAAATAGGTAACGAGAACTTACAAGAGGTTAAGTATTTCTGCTACCAACAAAGCCAAATAACACAAGATGGGAAGAGTGAAAAATATAAAACAAAGATTAGCACAAGGTTGTGCTACATTTAACAAGAAAAAGCAACTACTATGTTCAAAGACAACAAACATAGAAACAAAGAAAAATCGCTTAAAACATATGTGTGGAGCATAGCACTGTAAGGCTGTGAAACAAAGAGGTTCTAGAAATGGTAGGGGAAGAAAAAATATGTGGAAAACAGCAAAAAACAGGAAAGATAGGATGATAGGTCACACAATAAGGCATGAGGGAATTGTGCGGAATATATTAGAAACAGAGATGAGAAAAATGAAAGGTAGATGTAGACCTAGGTTAAACTACTGCACACAGATAGTGAAAGATGTAGGCTGCGAGAATTTCAGGGAAATATAAAGACTAGTCAGAATAGAAATCAATGGAGGTACGCATCCAACCTGTTCCAAGATCGAAAACCTAATGACGAAAAAATAATCGTATTTAATCCTAATGATTATAAGCAACCACAGGTATGGTTTTGCAATATTCTCAACTAATGTTAATTGTGTGAAAGGATTTACTGGAAAACTACTAATTTGGCAAATGTCTAAGTGTTGGGGGATCTGGGTAGCCACATGTTGCTTAACCCCCTTCACATACCACTGAACCTCGGTGAAATAGGGCATATAACTAGAAAATAATAGAAGGGGAACCAAACTGTATCTAGGCTGTAAGAATTTCAGGGAACTGTGTTGGCTAGCTCAGAATAGAAATAAATAAAGATGCGCATCCAACCAGTTTCTAGACAGAAAATCTAATGACGAAAAAAATAATTGCACTTAAATCTGATGATTATTATAAACAACTACAGGTGTTGGTTTTGAAATATTTCCAACTAATGTTGATTGTGCGAAATGATTTACTGAAAAACTTGGTAGCCACATGTTGCTTAATCGCCTTCACATACTACTGAATATCAGGTAAATAAGATATATAACTGTAAAACAATTGAATGAAAACCGAACTGCATCTAACAAGAAAGAGCAGCGACTATGTTCGCAAACAACAAACATAGAAACAAAGAGAAAATTGTTGAAAGCATATGTGTGAAGCACAGCACAGTACGTCTATGAAATAGAGACAGTAGGAGAAGCAGACAGAAAAACGATAGAAGGTTTTTGGTATGTTGTGCTTCAGATGTTTGATGATGATAACATTGACAGACAAAGTTAATAACAAAGAGGTTATAGAAATAGTAGAGGAATAAATATATCTGTGGAAAACAACAAAAAATAGGAGAAATAGCAAAGCAGGATATGTTTCAAGGCATTTTTGGGAAATAGTGCAGGATATATTACAAGCAGAGATAGGAGAAAAAATAAGTAGAAGTTGACCTAGATCAGCTATTGCACGCAGATAGTGAAAGATGTAGACTGGAAATTTCAGGGAAACATGTAGGTTAGCTCAGAATAGGAAACAATGAGGGTACGCGTCTAATCGGTTCCAAGACTGAAGACCTAATGATGATGATGAGAGACTTTTTAAAACTGTTCTATTTTTTTCTGATGAATAACATTTTTGAAACAAGCATCATAATCTCTTGATACTTTTACTGGATATTGTGTTTTTCATAAGTAATAGACAAGAACTGCAGCCCTTGTATAAACATTATTAATATCTTTATTATTGCAATCGTTACCATTACTATTGCTGACATCGTCAGCACTATTCATAATACTTTTAAGGATATTAAGATTTTTCACTAGTGTTATTATCGCCTACTATTGTTATTGCAATTCTTGCCATTACTAAGATGGTCAAATTTGCTTTTATTTAACTAGTATCCAATTCAAAGCTCTTTATATTCTATTAGACTAACGATTACATGTTCTCATGCTAGACGCTATTATAAAAAAATGATACATTAAAACAGAGGTGACTATATGTAATAAAAAAATTTTTAGTCATATAAAAAAAACATTATTAGACAATACCAAATAATCTGAAGTCTTTCCAATTTATGAATAGCAAACATCTTTTAAATCTTGCTAATAAAAAGTATGCTAAAATGTGTAAAAAGCAGAATGCAAAATTTCTTATTTTCGTCACACAAATATTTAACCCGTCATTAATATAAATTTATTAAAAATCAAAGAAGTATAGATATTGCACATTTTATTAATTCATTTAAAAGCTTACCTGTAGTTCGTGTAATTCATTACTATACTTTCCATATTCAAGCATACCACCATATACAAGTATGCGACTACCATCAACAACAAAACCATAGGCTGCACATCCCGGTGGAATATCGCCTTTGATAATTGGTACAAACCATTGATTTGTAGCTGCAAATAAACACTATTACTTCAAATATTAAAATTAATTAAATAATTAAAGCTCAAAAGTATACTGACACACTATATATACAGGGTGAGTTTTTAGTGTGGCAACAATCGATAACTCCGTTATTATAAAAGCTACGTAAACCAAATTTGGAGGCATATTAGGCATGCCTAAAGTGCACATTTTAAAAATATTTGGAAGCATACAGGGTGTTTCATAATTCCAGGGCATATTAAACTTATAATTTTTTAAATAGAACACCCTATATATTATTACATTTTTGAAAAGCCCATAAAAAGTGCTTTAATTTGATATCAAATTGTATCTATCTATTCCTTTTAGTTTTTGAGATATTCAACTGTTTTTAGAAAAAATTACCCTGATTAGATACATTGTCACTGCACTAATACACAACTTATGTTAATTTTCAAGATGCAGAAAATTTTACCATATACCATAGTATATTTGTAAATATCACTTTTTTGAAATTTCTTCCCTTCAGGTTTCGCAAAATACAATTTAAAAAATTTTTTTTAAATGGCACCCTACCAATTTTATTGCTACAATGGATAGTTCATTAAGTGTCCTTTCATTTTTGTTAAGCATTCCCTATACCTAAATCCATTACTTTCTGAGATATTTTTGATTTTATGCAAATTTTATGAATGTTTTTAATTTACATAACTAAAAATAACTTACTATTGGAGAATATTATAAAACAATACATTTTGATTAACAATCAACTACAGTTATCCAATAACAATTTTCACTAAAGATATAACAACCTACAATAATACGCTATCAACAGAATTCTGCCAGATCAACAATATGCATTTTATAGAAAATGTTCAAGCAGGAAATCAGGCAGGCTTTGAACAAAATAACTAATACATGTAAAGTGTCATTTAGGTTTATTAATTGTAGTGTGTTGTCATTTAACAGGATATCTCTCTTGGTATATTCTTGATGCAAGTAGGAAATTTTTTAAACTTGCTCCCAATACCCAAATCATATTTATTTGTTTTTCCACTGTAAAATTCATTTTGAAAACTCCTTCAAAGATTACATTTAAAAGAGAACTGATAATGTGTTAAATGACAACACACTACAATTAATAAACCTAAATGACGTTTTGATTGTAATTGTTATTTTTTTCAATGCTTGCCTGATTTCCTGTTTGAACATTTTCTATAAAATGCATATTGTTGATCTGGCAGAATTCTGTTGATAGCGTATTATTGTAGGTTGTTATATTTTTAGTGAAATTTGTTATTCGATAAGTGTAGTTGATTGTTAATCAATATGTATTAATTGTTTTATAATATTCTCCAATAGTAAGTTATTTTTAGTTATGTAAATTAAAAACATTCATAAAATTTGAAGAAAATAAAAAATATCTCAGAAAGTAATGGATTTAGGTATAGGGGAATGCTTAACAAAAATGAAAGGACACTTAATGAACTATCCATTGTAGCAATAAAAATTGGTAGGGTGCTATTTAAAAAAATTTTTTTAAATTGTATTTTGCGAAACCTGACACACCCTGTATTTCAAAAAAGTGATATTTACAAATATACTATGGTATATGGTAAAATTTTCTGCATCTTGAAAATTAACATAAGTTGTGTATTAGTGCAGTGGCATTGTATCTAATCAGGGTAATTTTTTCTAAAAACAGTTGAATATCTCAAAAACTAAAAGGAATAGATAGATACAATTTGATATCAAATTAAAGCACTTTTTATGGGTTTTTAAAAATATAATAATATATAGGGTGTTCCATTTAAAAAAATATAAGTTTAATATGCCCTGGAATTATGAAACACCCTGTATGCTTTCAAATATTTTTAGAATGTGCACTTTAAGCATGCCTAATATGTCTCCAAATTTGGTTTAAGTAGCTTTTATAATAACGGAGTTATCACTTACAAAAACTCACCCTGTATATATATATATATATATATATATATATATAAAGAGAGAGAGAAAGAGAGAGAGAGGTAAGTTGATAAATACTAAAGTATTATAGTTAATAAGATAAAATAATAACTTAGATCTTTATGCAAAGCCCAAATGATCATTTCAAATCAAGTTAGTAATTAAAAGATGGAAAATATAAGGTCCCAGTCAGAATTTGAACCTGTGTCTTCAGCTGTTGCGGCTGACGTATTTACAAACTACATTACCGGGACTGGTGGTAAAAATTAAAAAATTTCACATACATCAACCTAACTTCCAATTACTTTTAGCATTTTTGTCAATCATATCTGACAGTGGCAAACTTTTGACATGTCAGATATAGACAGAAAGTAAAGCTTAAAATTACAGCTATAAGCATTTAGCATTTTTGTCAATCATATCTGACAGTGACAAACTTTTGACATGTCAGATAAAGACAGAAAGTAATGCTTAAAATTACAGCTATAAGCAAACTATTAAATATACACATGTAGTAGGTTAATTTAATTACACAAGGTAAGTTGATAAATACCAACATATTATTAATAAGATGAAATAATAACATGGACTTTTATTCTAAGCCCAAATGATCATTTCATATCGAGCTAGTAATTGAAAGATGAAAAATATAAGATTCCAGACAGGATTTGAACCTGTATCTTCAGCTATAGCGGCTGACGTATTTACCAATTACACTACCAGGACTGGTAGTGAAAATGGAAAACTTCACAAATCTAAATCATGTGTGTCACCATCCATCAACCTAACTTTCAATTACTTTTAGCAACTTTGTCAATCATATCGGACATTGTCAAGTTTTTGACTTATGTCATCATAAAAACACATTTTTAGTGAAAGCAAAACATACGTTCCATGTATTTAAAAGGGCCTATATATATATATATATATATATATATATATATATATATATAGGCCCTTTTATATACATGGAAAGTACTACAGCCATGTAACCAGTATAAGTAAAAATAATCAATCGTTAAGAAAGAATGTAAAAACGCATTAAATGCGAACCTTATGCTTTATGAAAATCAATCAATTTCAAGCGTTAATACAGAGACATTAATTATCATAAAAATTACATTTCCCATTGCATAATTTCGCATAGGAACCATATCAATTTTGTTAAAAAACTAACCCTTTAATCTTAATTTTGTGTATTAAGACACATCTTACCATGAAAGCAAATATTTTCTATCAAAAATGGAACTTGTTTGCATTATAAAGCCATTAACGCTTTAAACTAATCATATAAATTAACTTTTGTATTACATAAATTCATTTTAAATAAAGAATTCTCCAGAATATACGAGATTAAGAACAAATTTTTGGGAGAAAACGTCAGTTAATAAGAAATATGGTATAAACTCATTAATAAACAAAACGTTTATTCTAGGAAACATTAAAAACCCATAAAATTTAAGAAAAATGTGGATAAGGACATGGTTTAATAGCCTTAGGTATTAGTGAGGGAGACCACGAACCATTAACGGTAGTTGCAACAGAAAAATGGACAGTGCACACATAAATCAACAATAACGAGGTAATAAAGCACGCGAGTCGACGCTAATGAGAAATTCCTAAAGATTTTACATCATTACTGTGTAAAATGTTCTGCACGGAGCTAGAACAATATAGAAAAGAGATAATTTTTGTATATAAATAAAAGCAATCGACATTAAAAATAGAATTGACAAATTCGCGTCTACCAAGCAATATGTAAAGAATTTGGAAGATGTTATTTTGGAATATGCAGTGCAAATACCATAATCTAATAATTACAATGTAACAGTAAATATAGAAGTCATGCTTAAAATGCTGTTACTTGAATTTGTAATATACAACAAAGAGAGAAATTCTTCAATAAAACGCTACTTAAAAATTAACTTAAATAATTAAATTTAAGATGAACTTTGAAAACTGATGTTTCTAAATGAAGATTTAAGCAAATGGATGATTTTGTATACTGGGATTAGACGTTAATTTAAAATAAAAGCAAAAGACATTTAATACTGTTAATTACAAATTGGAGAAGCACTTTGTAGATCTTTGCAAGTATTACTTCTAAAATATTTTGTTTGTAACTGATATTTGAGTATTTGTTATTTAGTTTAAGTTAGCATAATTCTTAATCATATAATTTTTTTAGAGGAAAGATATTTGCCAGGAAAGTTTATGATTAGAATTCAAAACACTCTGACTTTTAAATAGACTATCTGTCAAAGATTTACTATATTTACTATATATTTACTATATCGACGTAAGGTAGACCTTTTAACTTTTTGGCATTATTGACATCGAATTTCTTTGCCTAAGATGTTTATAAGGAAGAAGCTCAAATTGGTAAGGTTGGGAATATATCAAAGTAATGGATTTTTGTACAAACTTTTATTTTAAATATTTAAGAAATGCAAAGCGGCTGCAAAATTAATAGGAAAATACACAGAAATCGTTAATTTTAGTCTATCGACTTTCCGTTAAGGACGCCACGAAATATATTTTAATATGCATAATAGTTTATTATGTTATCTTTACATCCGTTAAATGGCAACATAGTGTGGTGTCAGTTAGTCTGCTTAAATGATAGGGCAAAATAGTTTCATAGAAGATGCATCCATATAGGTTGAGAGAATGCAAACTTTTATTCACTAATATATATCAAATGCTTGAGGATTTAATAATTTTTTGTTTATTTTTTGGGTTGCAGAATCGTATAAATGATGTGATATATTTCTACATTTGTATGATGTTTTTCACCGTTTTCCAGCAACGATTTCGTAAAGCTTAGAAAATATAATATAAATATTTTATAACAAATATTTACATATAGCATTTCAAATTTTGCAAATTGTTTCTGAATACACCGTACTTATAATTCTGCACATAATTCTCGCTCACCATACTTAAGGAGTGTTACAACCCCTATACTGAATAAATTATAGCTTATAAATAATACAGTAGAAAATATTCAAAATGTTTCAATCCAATCCTCTAATTATTTATAATAAAAACATCCATTCGCAAAGGTGCACAAAAGGCAGTCTTGGGGGTGGCAGCAACCCCTATACTACAAAAATTGTAGCTCGTAAATGGTTAGATAAAAATTTTTAAAAATTTTCATATACAATCCACTAATAGTACATTACAAATCATCAGTTAGCAACGTTGCAGCAAAGTCAGTCTCGAGGGCGGCAGCAACCCCTATTTTAACGACTCGCTAGAAAAATTAAAAATTTTCATACTGTTTAATGGTATATAAGATAATCATCCACCAGCAATGGTGAGCAAAGCCAGTCTAAGGGTGGCAGCAACCATAAACTAAATAAATTGTACCTCGTAAAGGGCTGGTTAAAAAGAATGTTAATTTTCACATGAAATCCTCTAACACTATTACAAAAAGGAGCTAGTTTTGGAAGTAGAAGCCCTACATTAAAAGAAATTGTAATTCGTAAATGGTGCGATGTAAAGTTTGCAAAATTGTCACATGCAATCCTATAATTTAATACACTAGCAACTGTGCATTAAAGCCAGTTTTAGGGATAGCAGCAACCCCTATACTAAAAAACAGTTCGTAAACGGCACAATAGACAATTTTTTTAATTTTCACATGCAATCTTCTAATATTCTCCTTCAAAACTATTCTCAAGCAATGCAGTGCCAAAGCCAGTATTGGGGATAAGCAGCAACCCTTAAACTGAATAAACTGTACCTCGTAAAGGGGTGGAAAACAAGTTTCACATGCAATCTCCTAAACCTAATTGTATATTATAAACAAAAAAAAAAACACTAAAAATACACAAAGATCAGTCTTAGAGGTGGCAGTAACTCAAACCAAATAAATTGTACCTCGTAAAGGACCGGATAGAAAATTTCCACATGCAATTCTCTGATGGTCTATTACAAAGATAAACACCATCAACGGTGGGTGAAAGCCAGTCTTGGGAAGTTGCAGCAACCCCTATACTAAAAAACATTATTGCTCGTAAATGGATCGATAAAAAATTTTTATAATTTGCATATACAATGATTAATTGTGTATAACAGAAACATCAACCAACAGCGGTATGCCAAAGTCAGTCGACCCTTAAACTAAACAAATTGTACCTCGTATAAAGTTGGAAAAAATGTTCACGTGCAATCCTCTAATAGTCTATTACAAAAATAACAACCACCGACGGCGCACGAAGGTCAGTAACTCTTATACAGGAAAACATTATAGCTCATAAATGGTTCAATAGAAAACTTTTAATATTCTCCAATGCAATGCTTAATAGCCTACAACAAAAACATCCACCAGCAATGGTATGTCAGAGTTAGTCTTAAAGGAAGCAGCAACTCTTAAACTAAATAAATTGTAGCTCGTAAAAGACTGGAAAGAATTTTTCACACGCAATCCCGTAATAGTCTATTACAAAAATAAACAGCATTAACAGTGCACAAATGTGAGTCTTTGTGTAACAGCAACCCCTATACTAGAAAACTTTGTAGTTCGTAAACTGTTCGATAGATAACATTTCAAATTTTCACATGTAATGCTTAATAGTCTACAACAAAAGCATCCAGCAGCAATGGTGTGCCAAAACTAGTCTTGGGGATAGCAGCAACCCTTAAGTTAAATAAATTGCTTTTACTAAAGTGTTGAATAAAAGATTTTCAAATGCAATCGTCTAGTAGTCTAGCACAAAAATCAACACCTCCAACGGCACGCTAAAGCCAGTCTTACGAGTGGCAGCAACCCTATACTAAAACACACTGTAGCTCGCAAACGATTTGATTAAATTTTTTTTAACATTTCCACATGGAATACTTAATAGTCTATAACAAAAACCATCCACAAGCAATGATGTGCCAAAGTCAGTTTTGTGGGTAGCAGCAACCCTTAAACTAAATACATTGTATCTCGTAGAGGGCTGGATTGATATTTAATTTTCACATGCAATCTTCTAATAGTTTATTACAAAAATAAACACCACCAACAGTGGTGAAAGTCAGTCTTGGACGCGACAGCAACCCCTATACTTAAAGAACATTATAGTTCGTAAACAACTTAATAGAAGATTTTAAAAATTTTCACACGTAATTTCCAAGTAGTTCTCTACAAAAATATACTTAAATAATACTGTGCTAAAGCCAGTTTTGAGAGTAGTAGTAATCCCTATACTGAAAAAAAAAGTAGCTCGTAAATGGCACGATACAAACTTCAGAAATATTCACAAATAATCCTCAAATAGCCTATTACAAAAACATCCGTCAGGATCGATATGCCAAAACCAGTCTTCAGAAGTGCAATTACTCTCTATTAGAATGCATTATAGCATGTAAGCGGCTTGACAATGAATTTTCAAAGCTTTTATTTATAGTCCTCGTATAGTGCGTTACAAAAGTATCTGATAGACTTGAAAATAACAGCAATCTATCATCATCATTAGGTCTTCAGTTCTGGAACTGGTTAGACGCGTACCCTCATTGTTTCCTATTCTGAACTAACCTACACATTTCCCTGAAATTTGAACAGTCTGCATCTATCACTATCTGATCTAAGTCTACATCAACCTCCTTTTTCCTATCTCTGCTTGTAATACAGTATTGCCCAAAATAAACAGTACTGAAACTAAGTTGGCGGTGTTTTTATGCGTGCGCTGTCACACTCAAGTTAGCTAGTATAGACCTGTCAAGTAAACCTCAAACAAGTAATTAGTAGGGCCTAATTGTTAAAAATGGTGTTAAGTACAGAGGAGAAAGTGTTTCTGGTAGAGCATTATTTTCGTTCATACGGAATCGGCCGACATAATGGTGCAAGTTTGCTATACGTGTCTGATCAATTCACACAAAGGTTTAAT
Organism: Platerodrilus igneus; assembly: GCA_036346225.1. Classification (NCBI taxonomy): domain Eukaryota; kingdom Metazoa; phylum Arthropoda; class Insecta; order Coleoptera; family Lycidae; genus Platerodrilus; species Platerodrilus igneus. The sequence continues at coordinate 119,104 of JARFIW010001214.1, forward strand.
AAACGTTCTCCAAGTAATGCTGTAATTTTGAAGGTTATTGAAAAGTTTAGAAATACAGGTAGTGTATTGTGCCAACGAAAAGGAAACTCGGGGCGTCCCAGGACAGTTAACAACAACAATAACCATGAACGTGTTTTTGAGCAAATCTTAGAAAATCCGAAAGTCAGCCAGGCAAGGACAGCGTTACAACTTGATTTAAAAAGAACTTCCTTTCAAAGAATCCTGAAGGAGCTGGGTACATTTTCGTATGTGATTCAGGTACATCAACAACTACATCCTCGGATTATCGCAGTAGAGTGGAATATTGCGCCAGAATTCTCGCGTTACAGTATGAAAATCCTGAATTTTTGAAAAATGTTTGGTTTTCAGACGAAGCACATTTTCACTTGTCAGGCTATGTGAATCGTCGCACAAATCGATTTCTGGGCTTTGCCAGACCCGATGAGGTTCAAGAGGTTCCTTTACATAGTGAAAAAGTGAGTGTCTGGTGTGCTATTTCCGGACACAGAATCATTGGTCCGTGCTTTATCGAAGAGAATGGTAGGCAAGTCACACTTAATCAACAGAGGTACAGACAAATTTTAACACGATTTATCCTGATCTACGTCAATTCTGTCGTGCACGTAACTTGGCATTTGAAACCAATTTTTTCAGCAGGGCGAGGCAACTTGCCATACTGCTGCCGCAATTGTCAATTTCTTCAAGAACATTTTCCAAGCAAATTCATATCACGATTTACTGACTTCCCTTATCCTTCACATTCTCCAGACCTCACACCTCCAGACGCATACATTTGGGGCATGGCTAAAAATGCCGTTTTCAAACGGGCACCACAAACCATCGATGAATTAAAGGATGCCGTTAGAGTCTTCTTCGCAGCCCTGAGACAACCCTTATTCAATAACATGACCAGAAACTTAGAACATCGTTATGAAGTCTGTCTCGAACGAGGAGGTGCACATTTAGAACATATAATAAAGTGTCAATAATATGTATTTTTTAAATATACAAAACAATTACAATTTCAGTACTGTTTATTTCGGGCAATACTGTATATCCCTTGCTATTCCCCAAAAATGCCTTAGAAAGTATTCTGCCCTTCTATTTCTCCTATTTTTTTCCCCACAGATATCCGTGTTCCTCTCTATTTCTATAACCTATTTGTTATTAACTTTGTCTGCCCATGCTATCATCCTCATACATCTGAAGCACAACATTTCAAAAGGCTGCAACCGTTTTTCTGTCCACTTTTCCTACTGCCCGTATTTCATAGGCATACTGTGCTGTGTTCCACACATATGGTTTCAACAATTTTCTTCTTGTTTCTATGTTTGTTGTCTTTCATCATAGGCACTGTTCTTTCTTGTTAGATGCAATTCGATTCCCTTCTATTGTTTTACCATTATATACCCTATTTCTCCGACATTCAATGGTTGTGAAAAGAGGTAAGTCCTGCCAAGTCCCCCCAGCACTTGAACATTTGCCGATTTAATATTTTTTCCAATATATCTTTGGTCGCGGTTTACATTACGTGACCTCAGCTAGAGACTTCTACCTTGCGGTAAATACTTTCAAATACGTCTAAAACAACAAATCAACAGAAAAAAATGCGGGTTTTTGCGATTTATGCGTAAAAAACGAGATTTTTGTACCCAATTTTGAGGTTATGTAACCCGATTACATGTTATTTTAATTTTGCTTTAATTATGTTTAGGGTATTAATTGTGATATAATAAAAGGACGAAACACATTTGGAAAGTTATTTTTGATAATCTGCTTTGAATACAACTCACACAAGGTTGAAATATTTGCCAAAAAAATTTTTGCTTAACCTTTTCTGAGAATGTGTTAGGAGTATAACTTAGTTATTTTGATTGTTTTACTTTTATCACAAATACACACCACTAAACTATTAAATACTTACATTTTCGGTTACTATTATTGCTCATTACCATTTTATTATAAAAATAAATTCTATTTTTATTTTGTGAAGGATTAAAGCAAATTGCATAATTATTGTCCCATTCTGAGATGTTAGTGCATAAGAAAAACAAGGATGTGCAATGATTAGGCAAAACATTGTTGAATATTATTACTTCACTAATATTATTTGTTGCGAGGTTATCATTACGGTTATTGATATAGTAGTTGTACTAACATTATTCGAGGCTGACTGTCAAAGAAACAATATAAACACACTTGATGTGCGGCGGGGTTAGGTTTCTGTAATAATTAGAAGAGATTATGTTATCGTTTTAATAGTTGCATTAATATTATTCCGAGCTTCAGGTAGAGCAGAATTTATTTATGCAGAGCCTGAAAGTCATTTGACATATGCGCAAACCTTGAAAGTCAGTGGCGTAGCGGATTTAATAATTTTTATCAAACTCCATAGAGTAAATATTCTAAAATCAAGTTTTATATTGTTGGTGGTTTAAATTTACATTGCAAATACGCGAATAAGCAACGCATAAAACACAAAGAAACAGAAAGAAAACTATGAAAACGTAAGAAATAAATATAGAATATCAAAGTCACAAATATTAATTGACATTTAGTAGCAAATTATCTATGTCAATGAACGAACACGCCTATTTATAAGCAATGGATTAATCTGACACCATTTTACCTGTGTGCGCATGACGACGTACGGGCTCTTCTTAAATAAATTTTATTATACGAGATAATCGAATGGGTGAATGAGTGGAAATAGTGTTGAAGTATAAATAATGCCGACGCGAAAATTGATGTTACAGGTTAGATTAGTAGTCGAAATGTTTTACTACTAAAACGCAATAATCAAACGAGTGTAAGAGCAGAAATAGTGTTGAGGTATAAACAGTGCTGAAGCAGAAATAGTGCTAATGTTTCAACTTAAGTTAGTAGTCGAAACGTTATATTACTAAGACAAAATAATCGAGCATATAGCGTTGGGGCATAAATAATGCTGAGACGAAAACAGTGCTGTGGTTTCAACTTAGGTTAGTAGTCGAAATGTTTTACTACTACGACAAAATAATTGGGCGGGTATAGCAGTTAAAATAGTGTTGAGGTGTATACAGTGCTGGAGCGAAAATTGTGTTGAGGTTTCAACTTAGGTTAGTAGTTGAAATGTTTTACTTACTGAGGTATAAAAGTGCTGAAGCGAAAATAGTGTAGTTTCAACTTAGGTTAGTAGTCGAAATGTTTACTACTAGAAATAGTGTTGAGGTATAAATAGTGCTGAAGCGAAAATAGTGTTGAGGTTTCAACTTAGGTTAGTAGTTGAAATGTTTTACTACTAAGACAAAATAATCGGACGAGTGCATGCGCAGAAATAGTGTTGAGGTATAAATAGTGCTGAAGCGAAAATAGTGTTGAGGATTGAACTTAGGTTAGTAGTCAAAATGTTTTACTACTAAGACAAAATAATCGGACGGGTGCATGCGCAGAAATAGTGTTGAGGTGTATACAGTGCTGGAGCGAAAATAGTGTTGAGGTTTCAACTTAGGTTAGTAGTTGAAATGTTTTACTACTAAGACAAAATAATCGGACGGGTGCATGCAGAAATAGTGTTGAGGTATAAATAGTGCTGAAGCGAAAATAGTGTTGAGGTTTCAACTTAGGTTAGTAGTCAAATGTTTTACTACTAAGACAAAATAATCGGACGGGTGCATATGCCGGAAATAGTGTTGAGGTATAAATAGTGCTGAAGCGAAAATAGTGTTGAGGTTTCAACTTAGGTTAGTAGTTGAAATGTTTTACTACTAAAACAAAATAATGGACGGGTGCATGCGCAGAAATAGTGTTGAGGTATAAATAGTGTTGAAGCGAAAATAGTGTTGAGGTTTCAACTTAGGTTAGCAGTTGAAATGTTTTACTACTAAGACAAAATAATCGGACGGGTGCATGCGCGGAAATAGTGTTGAGGTGCATACAGTGCTGGGGCGAAAATAGTGTTGAGGTTTCAACTTAGGTTAGTAGTTGAAATGTTTTACTACTAAAACAAAATAATGGACGGGTGCATGCACAGAAATAGTGTTGAGGTATAAACAGTGTTGAAGCGAAAATAGTGTTGAGGTTTCAACTTAGGTTAGTAGTTGAAATGTTTTACTACTAAAACAAAATAATAGGACGGGTGCATGCCAGAAATAGTGTTGAGGTAAAAATAGTGCTGAAGCGAAAATAGGTTGAGGTTTCAACTTAGGTTAGTGGTTGAAATGTTTTACTACTAAAACAAAATAATAGGAGTGCATGCGCAGAAATAATGTTGAGGTATAAACAGTGTTGAAGCGAAAATAGTGTTGAGGTTTCAACTTAGGTTAGTAGTTGAAATGTTTTACTACTAAAACAAACTAATAGGACGGGTGCATGCGCAGAAATAGTGCTGAGGTATAAATAGTGCTGAAACGAAAATAGCGTTGAGGTTTCAACTTAGGTTAGTGGTTGAAATGTTTTACTACTAAAACAAAATAATAGGACGGGTGCATGCGCAGAAATAGTGCTGAGGTATAAATAGTGTTGAAGCGAAAATAGTGTTGAGGTTTCAACTTAGGTTAGTGGTTGAAATGTTTTACTACTATAACAAAATAATAGGACGGTGCATGCGCAGAAATAATGTTGAGATATAAATAGTGTTGAAGCGAAAATAGTGTTGAGGTTTCAACTTAGGTTAGTAGTTGAAATGTTTTACTACTAAAACAAAATAATAGGACGAGTGCATGCGCAGAAATAGTGTTGAGGTATAAATAGTGTTGAAGCGAAAATAGTGTTGAGGTTTCAACTTAGGTTAGTAGTTGAAATGTTTTACTACTAAAACAAAATAATAGGACGGGTGCATGCGCAGAAATAATGTTGAGATATAAATAGTGTTGAAGCGAAAATAGTGTTGAGGTTTCAACTTAGGTTAGTAGTTGAAATGTTTTACTACTAAGACAAAATAATCGGACGGGTATATGAGCGGAAATAGTGTTGAGGTGCATACAGTGCTGAAGCGAAAATAGTGTTGAGGTTTCAACTTAGGTTAGTAGTTGAAATGTTTTACTACTAAAACAAAATAATAGGACGGGTGCATGCACAGAAATAGTGTTGAGGTATAAACAGTGTTGAAGCGAAAATAGTGTTGAGGTTTCAACTTAGGTTAGTAGTTGAAATGTTTTACTACTAAAACAAAATAATAGGACGGTGCATGCGCAGAAATAGTGTTGAGGTATAAATAGTGTTGAAGCGAAAATAGTGTTGAGGTTTCAACTTAGGTTAGTAGTTGAAATGTTTTACTACTAAAACAAATAATAGGACGGGTGCATGCCAGAAATAGTGTTGAGGTAAAAAGTGTTGAAGCAAAAATAGTGTTGAGGTTTCAACTTAGGTTAGTAGTTGAAATGTTTTACTACTAAAACAAAATAATAGGACGGGTGCATGCGCAGAAATAGTGTTGAGGTATAAAAGTGTTGAAGCGAAAATAGTGTTGAGGTTTCAACTTAGGTTAGTAGTTGAAATGTTTTACTACTAAAACAAAATAATAGGACGGGTGCATGCGCAGAAATAGTGTTGAGGTATAAATAGTGTGAAGCGAAAATAGTGTTGAGGTTTCAACTTAGGTTAGTGTTGAAATGTTTTACTACTAAAACAAAATAATAGGACGGTGCATGCGCAGAAATAGTGTTGAGGTATAAATAGTGTTGAAGCGAAAATAGTGTTGAGGTTTCAACTTAGGTTAGTAGTTGAAATGTTTTACTACTAAAACAAAATAATAGGACGGGTGCATGCGCAGAAATAGTGTTGAGGTATAAATAGTGTGAAGCGAAAATAGTGTTGAGGTTTCAACTTAGGTTAGTAGTTGAAATGTTTTACTACTAAAACAAAATAATAGGACGGTGCATGCCAGAAATAGTGTTGAGGTATAAATAGTGTTGAAGCGAAAATAGTGTTGAGGTTTCAACTTAGGTTAGTAGTTGAAATGTTTTACTACTAAAACAAAATAATAGGACGGTGCATGCAGAAATATGTTGAGGTATAAATAGTGTTGAAGCGAAAATAGTGTTGAGGTTTCAACTTAGGTTAGTAGTTGAAATGTTTTACTACTAAAACAAAATAATGGACGGTGCATGGCAGAAATAGTGTTGAGGTATAAATAGTGTTGAAGCGAAAATAGTGTTGAGGTTTCAACTTAGGTTAGTAGTTGAAATGTTTTACTACTAAAACAAAATAATAGGACGGTGCATGCGCAGAAATAGTGTTGAGGTATAAATAGTGTTGAAGCGAAAATAGTGTTGAGGTTTCAACTTAGGTTAGTAGTTGAAATGTTTTACTACTAAAACAAAATAATAGGACGGGTGCATGCGAGAAATAGTGTTGAGGTATAAATAGTGCTGAAGCGAAAATAGTGTTGAGGTTTCAACTTAGGTTAGTAGTTGAAATGTTTTACTACTAAAACAAAATAATAGGACGGGTGCATGCCAGAAATAGTGTTGAGGTAAAATAGTGTTGAAGCGAAAATAGTGTTGAGGTTTCAACTTAGGTTAGTAGTTGAAATGTTTTACTACTAAAACAAAATAATAGGACGGTGCATGCGCAGAAATAGTGTTGAGGTATAAATAGTGTTGAAGCGAAAATAGTGTTGAGGTTTCAACTTAGGTTAGTAGTTGAAATGTTTTACTACTAAAACAAAATAATAGGACGGTGCATGCGCAGAAATAGTGTTGAGGTATAAATAGTGTTGAAGCGAAAATAGTGTTTGAAATGTTATGTTAATTTAAAAAAAGGGAATGAAATAAAATGTTATGTGTAATTTAAAAAAAGGGAATGAATAAAATGTTATGTTAATTTAAAAAAAGGAATGAATAAAATGTTATGTTAATTTAAAAAAAGAATGAATAAAATGTTATGTGTAATTTAAAAAAAGGGAATGAATAAAATGAGGTTTCAACTTAGGTTAGTAGTTGAAATGTTTTACTACTAAAACAAAATAATAGGACGGGTGCATGCGCAGAAATAGTGTTGAGGTATAAATAGTGTTGAAGCGAAAATAGTGTTGAGGTTTCAACTTAGGTTAGTAGTTGAAATGTTTTACTACTAAAACAAAATAATGGACGGGTATGGCAGAAATAGTGTTGAGGTATAAAAGTGTTGAAGCGAAAATAGTGTTGAGGTTTCAACTTAGGTTAGTAGTTGAAATGTTTTACTACTAAAACAAAATAATAGGACGGGTGCATGCAGAAATAGTGTTGAGGTATAAAAGTGTTGAAGCGAAAATAGTGTTGAGGTTTCAACTTAGGTTAGTAGTTGAAATGTTTTACTACTAAAACAAAATAATAGGACGGGTGCATGCAGAAATAGTGTTGAGGTATAAATAGTGTGAAGCGAAAATAGTGTTGAGGTTTCAACTTAGGTTAGTAGTTGAAATGTTTTACTACTAAAACAAAATAATAGGACGGGTGCATGCGCAGAAATAGTGTTGAGGTAAAATAGTGTTGAAGCGAAAATAGTGTTGAGGTTTCAACTTAGGTTAGTAGTTGAAATGTTTTACTACTAAAACAAAATAATAGGACGGTGCATGCGCAGAAATAGTGTTGAGGTATAAATAGTGTTGAAGCGAAAATAGTGTTGAGGTTTCAACTTAGGTTAGTAGTTGAAATGTTTTACTACTAAAACAAAATAATAGGACGGGTGCATGCCAGAAATAGTGTTGAGGTATAAATAGTGTTGAAGCGAAAATAGTGTTGAGGTTTCAACTTAGGTTAGTAGTTGAAATGTTTTACTACTAAAACAAAATAATAGGACGGGTGCATGCGCAGAAATAGTGTTGAGGTATAAATAGTGTTGAAGCGAAAATAGTGTTGAGGTTTCAACTTAGGTTAGTAGTTGAAATGTTTTACTACTAAAACAAAATAATAGGACGGGTGCATGCGCAGAAATAGTGTTGAGGTATAAATAGTGTTGAAGCGAAAATGTGTTGAGGTTTCAACTTAGGTTAGTGGTTGAAATGTTTTACTACTAAAACAAAATAATAGGACGGTGCATGCGCAGAAATATGTTGAGGTATAAATAGTGTTGAAGCGAAAATAGTGTTGAGGTTTCAACTTAGGTTAGTGTTGAAATGTTTTACTACTAAAACAAAATAATAGGACGGGTGCATGGCAGAAATATGTTGAGTATAAATAGTGTTGAAGCGAAAATAGTGTTGAGGTTTCAACTTAGGTTAGTGTTGAAATGTTTTACTACTAAAACAAATAATGACGGTGCATGCCAGAAATAGTGTTGAGTATAAATAGTGTTGAAGCGAAAATAGTGTTGAGGTTTCAACTTAGGTTAGTAGTTGAAATGTTTTACTACTAAAACAAAATAATAGGACGTGCATGCGCAGAAATATGTTGAGTATAAATAGTGTTGAAGCGAAAATAGTGTTGAGGTTTCAACTTAGGTTAGTAGTTGAAATGTTTTACTACTAAACAAAATAATGGACGGGTATGGCGGAAATAGTGTTGAGGTATAAGTGTGAGCGAAAATAGTGTTGAGGTTTCAATTAGGTTAGTAGTTGAAATGTTTTACTACTAAAACAAAATAATAGGACGGTGCATGGCGAAATAGTGTTGAGGTATAAATAGTGTTGAAGCGAAAATAGTGTTGAGGTTTCAACTTAGGTTAGTAGTTGAAATGTTTTACTACTAAAACAAAATAATAGGACGGTGCATGCAGAAATAGTGTTGAGGTATAAATAGTGTTGAAGCGAAAATAGTGTTGAGGTTTCAACTTAGGTTAGTAGTTGAAATGTTTTACTACTAAAACAAAATAATAGGACGGGTGCATGCGCAGAAATAGTGTGAGGTATAAATAGTGTTGAAGCGAAAATAGTGTTGAGGTTTCAACTTAGGTTAGTAGTTGAAATGTTTTACTACTAAAACAAAATAATAGGACGGGATGGCAGAAATAGTGTTGAGGTATAAAAGTGTTGAAGCGAAAATAGTGTTGAGGTTTCAATTAGGTTAGTAGTTGAAATGTTTTACTACTAAAACAAAATAATAGGACGGGTGCATGCAGAAATAGTGTTGAGGTATAAAAGTGTTGAAGCGAAAATAGTGTTGAGGTTTCAACTTAGGTTAGTAGTTGAAATGTTTTACTACTAAAACAAAATAATAGGACGGGTGCATGCAGAAATAGTGTTGAGGTATAAATAGTGTTGAAGCGAAAATAGTGTTGAGGTTTCAACTTAGGTTAGTAGTTGAAATGTTTTACTACTAAAACAAAATAATAGGACGGGTGCATGCGCAGAAATAAGTGTTGAGATATAAATAGTGTTGAAGCGAAAATAGTGTTGAGGTTTCAACTTAGGTTAGTAGTTGAAATGTTTTACTACTAAAACAAAATAATAGGACGGGTGCATGGCAGAAATAGTGTTGAGGTATAAATAGTGTTGAAGCGAAAATAGTGTTGAGGTTTCAACTTAGGTTAGTAGTTGAAATGTTTTACTACTAAAACAAAATAATAGGACGGGTGCATGCGCAGAAATATGTTGAGTATAAATAGTGTTGAAGCGAAAATAGTGTTGAGGTTTCAACTTAGGTTAGTAGTTGAAATGTTTTACTACTAAACAAAATAATGGACGGGTATGAGAAATAGTGTTGAGGTATAAGTGTGAGCGAAAATAGTGTTGAGGTTTCAATAGGTTAGTAGTTGAAATGTTTTACTACTAAAACAAAATAATAGGACGGTGCATGCAGAAATAGTGTTGAGGTATAAATAGTGTTGAAGCGAAAATAGTGTTGAGGTTTCAACTTAGGTTAGTAGTTGAAATGTTTTACTACTAAAACAAAATAATAGGACGGGTGCATGCAGAAATAGTGTTGAGGTATAAATAGTGTTGAAGCGAAAATAGTGTTGAGGTTTCAACTTAGGTTAGTAGTTGAAATGTTTTACTACTAAAACAAAATAATAGGACGGTGCATGCGCAGAAATAGTGCTGAGGTATAAATAGTGTTGAAGCGAAAATAGTGTTGAGGTTTCAACTTAGGTTAGTAGTTGAAATGTTTTACTACTAAAACAAAATAATAGGACGGGTGCATGCGAAATAGTGTTGAGGTATAAAAGTGTTGAAGCGAAAATAGTGTTGAGGTTTCAACTTAGGTTAGTAGTTGAAATGTTTACTACTAAAACAAAATAATAGGACGGTGCATGCCAGAAATAGTGTTGAGGTATAAAAGTGTTGAAGCGAAAATAGTGTTGAGGTTTCAACTTAGGTTAGTAGTTGAAATGTTTTACTACTAAAACAAAATAATAGGACGGTGCATGCAGAAATAGTGTTGAGGTATAAATAGTGTTGAAGCGAAAATAGTGTTGAGGTTTCAACTTAGGTTAGTAGTTGAAATGTTTTACTACTAAAACAAAATAATAGGACGGGTGCATGCGAAATATGTTGAGTATAAATAGTGTTGAAGCGAAAATAGTGTTGAGGTTTCAACTTAGGTTAGTAGTTGAAATGTTTTACTACTAAAACAAAATAATAGGACGGGTGCATGGCGAAATAGTGTTGAGGTATAAATAGTGTTGAAGCGAAAATAGTGTTGAGGTTTCAACTTAGGTTAGTAGTTGAAATGTTTTACTACTAAAACAAAATAATAGGACGGGTGCATGGCAGAAATAGTGTTGAGGTATAAATAGTGTTGAAGCGAAAATAGTGTTGAGGTTTCAACTTAGGTTAGTAGTTGAAATGTTTTACTACTAAAACAAAATAATAGGACGGGTGCATGGCAGAAATAGTGTTGAGGTATAAATAGTGTTGAAGCGAAAATAGTGTTGAGGTTTCAACTTAGGTTAGTAGTTGAAATGTTTTACTACTAAAACAAAATAATAGGACGGGTGCATGCGCAGAAATAGTGTGAGGTATAAATAGTGTTGAAGCGAAAATAGTGTTGAGGTTTCAACTTAGGTTAGTAGTTGAAATGTTTTACTACTAAAACAAAATAATAGGACGGGTGCATGCGCAGAAATAGTGTTGAGGTATAAATAGTGTTGAAGCGAAAATAGTGTTGAGGTTTCAACTTAGGTTAGTAGTTGAAATGTTTTACTACTAAAACAAAATAATAGGACGGGTGCATGGCAGAAATAGTGTTGAGGTATAAATAGTGTTGAAGCGAAAATAGTGTTGAGGTTTCAACTTAGGTTAGTAGTTGAAATGTTTTACTACTAAAACAAAATAATAGGACGGGTGCATGCGCAGAAATAGTGTTGAGGTATAAAATTGAAGCGAAAATAGTGTTGAGGTTTCAACTTAGGTTAGTAGTTGAAATGTTTTACTACTAAAACAAAATAATAGGACGGGTGCATGCGCAGAAATAGTGTGAGGTATAAATAGTGTTGAAGCGAAAATAGTGTTGAGGTTTCAACTTAGGTTAGTAGTTGAAATGTTTTACTACTAAAACAAATAATAGGACGGGTGCATGCGAAAATAGTGTTGAGGTATAAATAGTGTTGAAGCGAAAATAGTGTTGAGGTTTCAACTTAGGTTAGTAGTTAAATGTTTTACTACTAAAACAAATAATAGGACGGTGCATGCGCAGAAATAGTGTTGAGGTAAAATAGTGTTGAAGCGAAAATAGTGTTGAGGTTTCAACTTAGGTTAGTAGTTGAAATGTTTTACTACTAAAACAAAATAATAGGACGGTGCTGGCAGAAATAGTGTTGAGGTATAAATAGTGTTGAAGCGAAAATAGTGTTGAGGTTTCAACTTAGGTTAGTAGTTGAAATGTTTTACTACTAAAACAAATAATAGGACGGTGCATGCAGAAATAGTGTTGAGGTATAAATAGTGTTGAAGCGAAAATAGTGTTGAGGTTTCAACTTAGGTTAGTAGTTGAAATGTTTTACTACTAAAACAAAATAATAGGACGGGTGCATGCCAGAAATAGTGTTGAGGTATAAATATGTTGAAGCGAAAATAGTGTTGAGGTTTCAACTTAGGTTAGTAGTTGAAATGTTTTACTACTAAAACAAAATAATAGGACGGGTGCATGCAGAAATAGTGTTGAGGTATAAAAGTGTTGAAGCGAAAATAGTGTTGAGGTTTCAACTTAGGTTAGTAGTTGAAATGTTTTACTACTAAAACAAAATAATAGGACGGTGCATGCAGAAATAGTGTTGAGGTATAAATAGTGTTGAAGCGAAAATAGTGTTGAGGTTTCAACTTAGGTTAGTAGTTAAATGTTTTACTACTAAAACAAATAATAGGACGGTGCATGGAGAAATAGTGTTGAGGTAAATATGTGAAGCGAAAATAGTGTTGAGGTTTCAACTTAGGTTAGTAGTTGAAATGTTTTACTACTAAAACAAATAATAGGACGGGTGCTGCGAAATAGTGTTGAGTATAAATATGTGAAGCGAAAATAGTGTTGAGGTTTCAACTTAGGTTAGTAGTTGAAATGTTTTACTAAAACAAATAATAGGACGGTGCATGCAGAAATAGTGTTGAGGTATAAATAGTGTTGAAGCGAAAATAGTGTTGAGGTTTCAACTTAGGTTAGTAGTTGAAATGTTTTACTACTAAAACAAAATAATAGGACGGGTGCATGGCAGAAATAGTGTTGAGGTATAAATAGTGTTGAAGCGAAAATAGTGTTGAGGTTTCAACTTAGGTTAGTAGTTGAAATGTTTTACTACTAAAACAAAATAATAGGACGGGTGCATGCGCAGAAATAGTGTGAGGTATAAATAGTGTTGAAGCGAAAATAGTGTTGAGGTTTCAACTTAGGTTAGTGTTGAAATGTTTTACTACTAAAACAAAATAATAGGACGGGTGCATGCGCAGAAATATGTTGAGGTATAAATAGTGTTGAAGCGAAAATAGTGTTGAGGTTTCAACTTAGGTTAGTAGTTGAAATGTTTTACTACTAAAACAAAATAATGGACGGGTATGCGCAGAAATAGTGTTGAGGTATAAATAGTGTTGAAGCGAAAATAGTGTTGAGGTTTCAACTTAGGTTAGTAGTTGAAATGTTTTACTACTAAACAAAATAATAGGACGGGTGCATGCGCAGAAATAGTGTTGAGGTATAAATAGTGTTGAAGCGAAAATAGTGTTGAGGTTTCAACTTAGGTTAGTAGTTGAAATGTTTTACTACTAAAACAAAATAATAGGACGGGTGCATGCGAGAAATAGTGTTGAGGTATAAATAGTGTTGAAGCGAAAATAGTGTTGAGGTTTCAACTTAGGTTAGTAGTTGAAATGTTTTACTACTAAAACAAATAATAGGACGGGTGCATGCAGAAATAGTGTTGAGGTATAAATAGTGTTGAAGCGAAAATAGTGTTGAGGTTTCAACTTAGGTTAGTAGTTGAAATGTTTTACTACTAAAACAAAATAATAGGACGGGTGCATGCAGAAATAGTGTTGAGGTATAAATAGTGTTGAAGCGAAAATAGTGTTGAGGTTTCAACTTAGGTTAGTAGTTGAAATGTTTACTACTAAAACAAATAATAGGACGGGTGCATGCGAGAAATAGTGTTGAGGTATAAATAGTGTTGAAGCGAAAATAGTGTTGAGGTTTCAACTTAGGTTAGTAGTTAAATGTTTTACTACTAAAACAAAATAATAGGACGGGTGCATGGCAAAATAGTGTTGAGGTAAAATAGTGTTGAAGCGAAAATAGTGTTGAGGTTTCAACTTAGGTTAAGTTGAAATGTTTTACTACTAAAACAAAATAATAGGACGGTGCATGCGAAATAGTGTTGAGATAAATAGTGTTGAAGCGAAAATAGTGTTGAGGTTTCAACTTAGGTTAGTAGTTGAAATGTTTTACTACTAAACAAAATAATGGACGGTGCATGGCGAAATAGTGTTGAGGTATAAATAGTGTTGAAGCGAAAATAGTGTTGAGGTTTCAACTTAGGTTAGTAGTTGAAATGTTTTACTACTAAAACAAAATAATAGGACGGTGCATGCAGAAATAGTGTTGAGGTATAAATATGTGAAGCGAAAATAGTGTTGAGGTTTCAACTTAGGTTAGTAGTTGAAATGTTTTACTACTAAAACAAATAATAGGACGGTGCATGCAGAAATATGTTGAGGTATAAAAGTGTTGAAGCGAAAATAGTGTTGAGGTTTCAACTTAGGTTAGTAGTTGAAATGTTTTACTACTAAAACAAATAATAGGCGTGCATGCGCAGAAATAGTGTTGAGGTATAAATAGTGTTGAAGCGAAAATAGTGTTGAGGTTTCAACTTAGGTTAGTAGTTGAAATGTTTTACTACTAAAACAAAATAATAGGACGGGTGCATGCGCAGAAATAGTGTTGAGGTATAAATAGTGTTGAAGCGAAAATAGTGTTGAGGTTTCAACTTAGGTTAGTAGTTGAAATGTTTTACTACTAAAACAAATAATAGGACGGGTGCATGGCAGAAATAGTGTTGAGGTATAAATAGTGTTGAAGCGAAAATAGTGTTGAGGTTTCAACTTAGGTTAGTAGTTAAATGTTTTACTACTAAAACAAAATAATAGGACGGTGCATGCGCAGAAATAGTGTTGAGGTAAAATAGTGTTGAAGCGAAAATAGTGTTGAGGTTTCAACTTAGGTTAGTAGTTGAAATGTTTTACTACTAAAACAAAATAATAGGACGGGTGCTGCGCAGAAATAGTGTTGAGGTATAAATAGTGTTGAAGCGAAAATAGTGTTGAGGTTTCAACTTAGGTTAGTAGTTGAAATGTTTTACTACTAAAACAAAATAATAGGACGGTGCATGCAGAAATATGTTGAGGTATAAATAGTGTTGAAGCGAAAATAGTGTTGAGGTTTCAACTTAGGTTAGTGTTGAAATGTTTTACTACTAAAACAAAATAATAGGACGGGTGCATGCGCAGAAATAGTGTTGAGGTATAAATATGTTGAAGCGAAAATAGTGTTGAGGTTTCAACTTAGGTTAGTAGTTGAAATGTTTTACTACTAAAACAAAATAATAGGACGGGTGCATGCGCAGAAATAGTGTTGAGGTATAAATAGTGTTGAAGCGAAAATAGTGTTGAGGTTTCAACTTAGGTTAGTAGTTGAAATGTTTTACTACTAAAACAAAATAATAGGACGGGTGCATGGCGGAAATAGTGTTGAGGTATAAATAGTGTTGAAGCGAAAATAGTGTTGAGGTTTCAACTTAGGTTAGTAGTTGAAATGTTTTACTACTAAAACAAAATAATAGGACGTGCATGGCAGAAATAGTGTTGAGGTATAAATAGTGTTGAAGCGAAAATAGTGTTGAGGTTTCAACTTAGGTTAGTAGTTGAAATGTTTTACTACTAAAACAAATAATAGGCGGGTGCATGGCAGAAATAGTGTTGAGGTATAAATAGTGTTGAAGCGAAAATAGTGTTGAGGTTTCAACTTAGGTTAGTAGTTGAAATGTTTTACTACTAAAACAAATAATGGACGGGTATGGCGAAATAGTGTTGAGGTAAAAGTGTTGAGCGAAAATAGTGTTGAGGTTTCAATTAGGTTAGTAGTTGAAATGTTTTACTACTAAAACAAAATAATAGGACGGGTGCAGAAATGTTGAGGTATAAATAGTGTGAAGCGAAAATAGTGTTGAGGTTTCAACTTAGGTTAGTAGTTGAAATGTTTACTACTAAAACAATAATAGGACGGTGCATGCAAATAGTGTTGAGGTAAATATGTGAAGCAAATAGTGTGAGGTTTCAACTTAGGTTAGTTGAAATGTTTTACTACTAAAACAAATAATGAGTGCATGCGCAGAAATAGTGTTGAGGTATAAATAGTGTTGAAGCGAAAATAGTGTTGAGGTTTCAACTTAGGTTAGTAGTTGAAATGTTTTACTACTAAAACAAATAATAGGACGGTGCATGCAGAAATAGTGTTGAGGTATAAATATGTGAAGCGAAAATAGTGTTGAGGTTTCAACTTAGGTAGTAGTTGAAATGTTTTACACTAAAACAAATAATAGGACGGGTGCATGCGCAGAAATATGTGAGGTATAAATAGTGTTGAAGCGAAAATAGTGTTGAGGTTTCAACTTAGGTTAGTAGTTGAAATGTTTTACTACTAAAACAAAATAATAGGGCGGGTGCATGCGCAGAAATATGTTGAGTATAAATAGTGTTGAAGCGAAAATAGTGTTGAGGTTTCAACTTAGGTTAGTAGTTGAAATGTTTTACTACTAAACAAAATAATGGACGGGTATGAGCGGAAATAGTGTTGAGGTAAATAGTGTTGAGCGAAAATAGTGTTGAGGTTTCAATTAGGTTAGTAGTTGAAATGTTTTACTACTAAAACAAAATAATAGGACGGGTGCATGCGCAGAAATAGTGTGAGGTATAAATAGTGTTGAAGCGAAAATAGTGTTGAGGTTTCAACTTAGGTTAGTAGTTGAAATGTTTTACTACTAAAACAAACTAATAGGACGGTGCATGCCAGAAATAGTGTTGAGGTATAAATAGTGTTGAAGCGAAAATAGTGTTGAGGTTTCAACTTAGGTTAGTAGTTGAAATGTTTTACTACTAAAACAAAATAATAGGACGGTGCATGCGCAGAAATAGTGTTGAGGTATAAATAGTGTTGAAGCGAAAATAGTGTTGAGGTTTCAACTTAGGTTAGTAGTTGAAATGTTTTACTACTAAAACAAATAATAGGACGTGCATGCGCAGAAATAGTGTTGAGGTATAAATAGTGTTGAAGCGAAAATAGTGTTGAGGTTTCAACTTAGGTTAGTAGTTGAAATGTTTTACTACTAAAACAAATAATAGGACGGGTGCATGCGCAAAAATAGTGTTGAGGTAAAATAGTGTTGAAGCGAAAATAGTGTTGAGGTTTCAACTTAGGTTAGTAGTTGAAATGTTTTACTACTAAAACAAAATAATAGGACGGTGCATGCGCAGAAATAGTGTTGAGGTATAAATAGTGTTGAAGCGAAAATAGTGTTGAGGTTTCAACTTAGGTTAGTAGTTGAAATGTTTTACTACTAAAACAAAATAATAGGACGGGTGCATGCGCAGAAATAGTGTTGAGGTATAAATATTGTGAAGCAAAATAGTGTTGAGGTTTCAACTTAGGTTAGTAGTTGAAATGTTTTACTACTAAAACAAATAATAGGACGGGTGCATGCGCAGAAATAGTGTTGAGGTATAAATAGTGTTGAAGCGAAAATAGTGTTGAGGTTTCAACTTAGGTTAGTAGTTGAAATGTTTTACTACTAAAACAAAATAATAGGACGGTGCATGCGCAGAAATAGTGTTGAGGTATAAATAGTGTTGAAGCGAAAATAGTGTTGAGGTTTCAACTTAGGTTAGTAGTTGAAATGTTTTACACAAAACAAAATAATAGGACGGGTGCATGCCAGAAATAGTGTTGAGGTATAAATAGTGTTGAAGCGAAAATAGTGTTGAGGTTTCAACTTAGGTTAGTAGTTGAAATGTTTTACTACTAAAACAAATAATAGGACGGGTGCATGCAGAAATAGTGTTGAGGTATAAATAGTGTTGAAGCGAAAATAGTGTTGAGGTTTCAACTTAGGTTAGTAGTTGAAATGTTTTACTACTAAAACAAACTAATAGGACGGGTGCATGCGCAGAAATAGTGTTGAGGTAAAATAGTGTTGAAGCGAAAATAGTGTTGAGGTTTCAACTTAGGTTAGTAGTTGAAATGTTTTACTACTAAAACAAATAATAGGACGGGTGCATGCGCAGAAATAGTGTTGAGGTATAAATGTGTGAGAAATAGTGTTGAGGTTTCAACTTAGGTTAGTAGTTGAAATGTTTTACTACTAAAACAAAATAATAGGACGGGATGCCAAATAGTGTGAGGTAAAATAGTGTTGAAGCGAAAATAGTGTTGAGGTTTCAACTTAGGTTAGTAGTTGAAATGTTTTACTACTAAAACAAATAATAGACGTGCATGCGAATAGTGTTGAGGTATAAATATGTGAAGCGAAAATAGTGTGAGGTTTCAACTTAGGTTAGTAGTTGAAATTTACTACTAAACAAATAATGACGAGGAATGAATAAAATGTTATGTTAATTTAAAAAAAGGGAATGAATAAAATGTTATGTTAATTTAAAAAAAGGAATGAATAAAATGTTATGTTAATTTAAAAAAAATGAGTGCATGGCAGAAATAGTGTTGAGGTATAAATAGTGTTGAAGCGAAAATAGTGTTGAGGTTTCAACTTAGGTTAGTAGTTGAAATGTTTTACTACTAAAACAAAATAATAGGACGGGTGCATGGCGAAATAGTGTTGAGGTATAAATAGTGTGAAGCGAAAATAGTGTTGAGGTTTCAACTTAGGTTAGTAGTTGAAATGTTTTACTACTAAAACAAATAATAGGACGGGTGCATGCAGAAATAGTGTTGAGTATAAATAGTGTTGAAGGAAAATAGTGTTGAGGTTTCAACTTAGGTTAGTAGTTGAAATGTTTTACTACTAAAACAAATAATAGGACGGGTGCATGCCAGAAATAGTGTTGAGGTAAAATAGTGTTGAAGCGAAAATAGTGTTGAGGTTTCAACTTAGGTTAGTAGTTGAAATGTTTTACTACTAAAACAAAATAATAGGACGGGTGCATGCGCAGAAATAGTGTTGAGGTATAAATAGTGTTGAAGCGAAAATAGTGTTGAGGTTTCAACTTAGGTTAGTAGTTGAAATGTTTTACTACTAAAACAAAATAATAGGACGGGTGCATGCGAGAAATAGTGTTGAGGTATAAATATGTGAAGCGAAAATAGTGTTGAGGTTTCAACTTAGGTTAGTAGTTGAAATGTTTTACTACTAAAACAAATAATAGGACGGGCGCATGCGCAGAAATAGTGTTGAGGTATAAATAGTGTTGAAGCGAAAATAGTGTTGAGGTTTCAACTTAGGTTAGTAGTTGAAGTGTTTTACTACTAAAACAAATAATAGGACGGGTGCATGCGCAGAAATAGTGTTGAGGTATAAATAGTGCTAAAGCGAAAATAGTGTTGAGGTTTCAACTTAGGTTAGTAGTTGAAATGTTTTACTACTAAAACAAAATAATAGGAAGGGTGCATGCGCAGAAATAGTGTTGAGGTATAAATAGTGTTGAAGCGAAAATAGTGTTGAGGTTTCAACTTAGGTTAGTAGTTGAAATGTTTTACTACTAAAACAAAATAATAGGACGGGTGCATGCGCAGAAATAGTGTTGAGGTATAAATAGTGTTGAAGCGAAAATAGTGTTGAGGTTTCAACTTAGGTTAGTAGTTGAAATGTTTTACTACTAAAACAAAATAATAGGACGGGTGCATGCGCAGAAATAGTGTTGAGGTATAAATAGTGTTGAAGCGAAAATAGTGTTGAGGTTTCAACTTAGGTTAGTAGTTGAAATGTTTTACTACTAAAACAAAATAATCGAACTAGTGTAGGGCGGAAATAGTGTTCAGGTATATATAGTGCTGGTACGAAAATAGCGTTGAGGTTTCAAATTAGGTTAGTAGTTGATATGTTTTACTACGAAGTCAAGATAACCGAATGTGTGCATAAACGAGTATAGTGTTGAGGCATATATAGAGCCAAGGTGAAAATAGTGTTGAGGTGTCTACTTACTTTAGTAGTCATAGCGTTTTACTACTATGTTGAAATGATGAATTTGGTACATGTGTGAAAATACTGTTTTGATTTAAATATAGGTCACTAGGCATAACATTTTACTACAAGGCAAAATCCAAGTGGGTTCAACACTAACTGCATGGTAAGCAAAACCCAGCATTACATCTACGATTATGCTGTATAAAGCCCTTTCGTTGCAAGTCCTCGACGATAACGGCTTTATCGTGTCGAGAATACTTATATATAACTATGCCAATGAGAACTTGCACAGCAGCGACGAAGGTATCGTTCGGCAATTGATTTGTTTTGTAAAACGTTCGGAATAGTTAATACAATAAGTGAATATCGAATGAAAACATAAAACAAGCAATTGCAAAAGATACATCATTATACCAGAACAATTGCAACACAATTAGGAAGCAGTGCCAATTCATACGTTTGACATTTAATTACTGTGATGTTTGTTATATTCGTCTGGTTGTTGACGTTACATTAGTAACACTATTGTTGGATAAAAAGTACGTATTTATTTTAAAGAAGAAACCATACATGTATAAAATCTGCAAAAACTCTTAGCATTTCATTTTATGGTCTGCTGTATTAGTTTTCAACTTTAGGCGTGGTCTGTGATTCCATTCAATAACCCGCAAAACTTCAATCGTATTATCAATAGCGAAATAAAATCGACAATTTCAGAACGAAAGATTGAACTGAATGCAGCCATTATTTTTTCACAAATTATGCTACGCCAATGATCTGTTCGAAAACTGACAATCTGTGTTTAAGGGTTATAGTTATTATATGTTTATAAATCAATTTTGAGAGCCTTCGTTGTTGTGACGCGCATTGATATTTAAATTACAATTTCATACTGCAAGGAATATGTTAATGTTCTGTCTCAAATAGTGTCAAAAGCTCTTCCAACCCTCAAAACTTATACAATGCGAGGTTATTCTTATAATAGTATCAAGCGTGCTTTGTATATTCATTCGCGATCTGCGGTCGAGTGACATTTCAGTAAGAAGTAGTTAAGTTTTTGGAATTTAATTAAACCAAATTTACTGAAAAACCCGCAAATTTTTCATTAGTATTTGAAAATGTACGTGTTTTTGTATGGTTTCTAATAATTTTTAATTATTTTTGACAGGTCACGTAATGTAAACCGGCACCATATCTTTTTGCACAGTCAACATTTGTTTGCAGATGTTTCACAACCAACACCTGTAGTTGTGTATAATAATCATCAGATTTATCTGCGCTTATTTTTTCGTCATTAGGTTTTCCGTCTCAAAACTGGTCGGACACGTACCTGCACTTTTTATATTCTGAGCTAGCCTACACAGTTCCCTAAAATTCTTACACAGCCTATATACAGCTCGGTTCCCCTTCTATTGTTTTCTAATTGTATGCCCTAATTCACCAAGATTCAGTGAAGGGGGTTAAGCAGCCTGTGGCTGCCAAGATCCCCCAACACTTAGACATTTGCCGAATTAATAGTTTTCCAGTAAATCCTTTCACACAATTAACATTATTCGAGAATATTACCCAACCAATACTTGTAGTTGCTTATAATAATCATAATGTTTAAGTACAGTTACTTTTTCGTCATTAGTTTATCCATCTTGGAACAGGTTGGATGCATACCTCCATTGATTTCTATTCTGAGCTAGCCTACACATTTCCCTGAAATTCCTACAGCCTGCATCTTTCACTATCTGTGTGCAGTAGTCTAACCTAGGTCTACCTCTACTTCTCTTTTTTCCTATCTCTGCTTCTAATATATTCTGCACTATTCCCTCATGTCGTAGTATGTGGCCTATCATCCTATTTCTCCTATTTTTTACCGTTTTCCACAAATTTCTTTCTTCCCCTACCATTTTTAGTACCTCTTCGTTCTTAACTTTGTCTGTCCATGATATCTTCATCATACGTCTGTAGCACCACATTTCAAAGGCTTCTACCTTTTTCTTGTCCGCTTCTCCTACTGTCCAGGCTTCACAGCCGTATAGTGCTGTGGTTCACACATGTTTTAAGCAATCCTTTCCTTGTTTCTATGTTTGTTGTCTTTGCACACAGTAGTTGCTTTTTCTTGTTAAATGTGGCATGACCTTGTGCTAATCTTTGTTTTATATCTTTTGCGCTTTTCCCATCTTGCATTATTTGGCTTCCTAGGTAGCAGATATCCTTAACCTCTTGTAAGTTCTTGTTATATATTTGTATTCTTGTATTTGATTTATTTTCCCCTCTTTTGCATACTAGGACTTTAGTTTTATTTTTGTTAATTTTCCCACAGATTGTAGCAATTTTATTTTCCACCTAATATATATATCTGTATAATCAATCCTTTTATTAAATATTAAATAATATAATACATTATAATGTTATCCAATCCACTTAATTTAATAACATCGATTGTCCAATAAAGAACTAGTATTTAGTTCATGTTAAAAGTTAAATTCTACGGAGACAATATAAAAGCTTTTGTTTGGTATCCTTCTTAAAGCCCCCTCTACTCAATAACTGCGAGGTAATTTTGTTACTGGGCAGCAACAAGCTCGGCTGGTACTTCTAACACAGCTGGGGTTCAAGCAGGTCGAAAATTGTTCTTAGGAGCGATGTCCGTCATTGATTTTTGCTGTTGGAAGCATTCACGGTGGAAGATTGCTCGTGTAAGCTATCTTCATAAATTGTTTTGGATGGTCCATTTGTTTGTTGAAACCAGTCGTGAAGAACGATGAAGTTTTTGTTAAAAGACCATTAGGAACAGTAAGTGAATTTGTTTCTATAATAATATTAATTGAAATTTTCAGTGTAACTTTGGGAATAATAAAAATTAAATTTAAATTATATTGCAACGTAAATTATAAATAATCAACTTTTCTGAATGGTATTCATGCGAAATTGATGGAAAACAATTCTATCCTTGTATAATATGGAATCACATATATAAATTTATTCAAGTTAATTACAAACAACATTAGCTTTCTCGTGGTGAGAATTACGCCTGGAACATCTGTAAATTGAAACGCAGATAATGGAAGCCAAGTGACGTGTTTTTCAGTATGCAGCGCAGCTGTTTGTTTGGAATGGAATTTTCCGTTGTTAAAACATATGTCAGCTTTCAAGCAAGTATTTAGGTGCAAATTGGAGTTCTGGTATGTACAAAAAATTATGTTCGTATGTTGTTTGAACTGTCGACGTAGTAACGAGATAAATTTTACTTTATCGACTTGTGTTAACTTTGAACAGGTCAAGGACAGACCTCAATTATATTTTTCGTAGTCATACGATATGAATCTGTAATTTGTTCCTACAAATTCTTTTATTAACTCAATGAAACATCAGAAGATGTCACTACTAATTAAATAAAGTAAATTCTTACAACTTTAATTTTTAGAAATTAGATTTCTACATTTGATATTTTATGAACAAGTTATCTGTAATTATCTACTGTGAAATTAAGGTAAATTTACCATAATTAACGCTTTCTATAAATAAGCAATTTTATGCTTTGTCAATTTGTTACATAAACCTCATCACATAGTAATTGGTACGGATATATTCAGTACCATTGTAATTAACTCTTCCTAATTCAAATTAACTTATAAAGGAAGACATATTTTTTGTAGAAAATTACATTATTGAATACCAGTTGAATAGATTCTTATTTTCGGACTAAAGACTATCTTTTATTTAAGAGGAATGAAAATCGATTCTGATTGTATTTAATTATTTTTGAGTTTGAATGCACAAACAGTGTTTTTCTTTGTTTAATTTGTTCACAGGTGCAATGGAGGATTGCTAAGGTCAAGGTCGAGCCATAAGGTAAGATACTTTAAAGATTAGGAGGTCTTTAAAAATTATATAGCGGTTATAGAAAAAAGGTTTCCGCATTAGCCTTGTACAAGGGACTTGTATTAGGTCTTCTCAGTATAAAAAAATACGGTGGCGCCTTATTTTTATTGTTAGTGGTTGCAATTACACCCCGACCCACAGCTCATTCTCTACCCAGAGCATATAGTTCGACTAGCCGCTTGCCTTTGAGATTTCCTCAACTTAGAGCCACCTTCCATCTTAATTTGCCGTGGGCTCCATTTCTAATTATCGGAATTTCTCGTTAAACTAAATCGGAATTTAAAAGGCTACAAATAGCGCCCAGCGTGTAGGCTTCGATTGCTGTACCAATTGTATAAGCACATAAAGTATAGGCTTCGATTGACTTTGGTTGTTTACACTTGTGATTTGTAATTCATTTACCTTCAGGTTGGTTTAGTCTATTGATGTTGTTGTTTAATTGAGTTTAATTTGTAATTAGTTAGTTAGTCTATCCCATGATGGCTGAGACGTATCAAGTAGTTTATTTGCATAAAGATGAGTTGGATTATGAATTGAGAATTCGTGGAGTTGTTAGCAGCAGACCGATGCAGGATAAGAGGAAAATGTTAGGCCGATTATTAGCTAAAGAAACAACAGTACCTGGTCGTTTAATTGATCCTTCCTCATATGTCGTAGATTATTCAGATGAACGAGATGAAATAGAGGCTTCGATAGAGTCAGTAAGAAATGTTTTATTAGAATTTGAGGGTGAATTAGCAGACCCTACATTTAAGAGGATACAGTCGAGATTGATACATCTTGATGGCCGAGTCAGGAGAATAAAAATCCCTTTAGATAATTCAGATGAAGTAACTTTATTTAAGAATGAATCATTGGCAACTATTCTTACTATGGAGGCAGAGCTACATGAAAAGCTTAAGAAGAATGAGATGTAAACGCATATGGTGAATTTTCTATGAGAGAAACCATTCCAGCTGTTGTCAGTGCTCCTATTCATACTGTTTCATATTTAGTACCCCCTATTCCAATTGGTTCGTGGTCAGTAAAATTTTCTGGAGATCCAAAACAGGTTCATCAATTTTTAGATAGAGTAGCTGAGTTGGCACACTCGCGTAAAGTATCTGAAGAAGATTTATTTAATGCTTCTGTAGAATTGTTTACAGGTAACGGTTTAGAATGGTATCGTTGTGTTTGAAATTCTTTAACAAACTGGAATTCATTAGTTATTCGATTAAAGGAAGATTTCTTACCATCACACTCAGAGGACGAGATTTGGGAAAAGATTAGGTCGCGTCATCAACAAAAGGAGAATCTGTAGTCATTTATATAGCTCATATGGAGAATTTGTTTAGTAGGTTACCACAATCACCTGCGGAATGTACAAAAGTTAGAATGGTAAAGAAGAACCTATTACCTGATTTTATTTGTCAATTAGCTCTAACGGAAATTGATAGTATGTCTACATTGATAAAGTTGTGTAAGAAATTGGAAGAAGCATATGCATCCAAGCATAAATTAGTACAAAGTCCAGTAAAATATGTTCCGAAAACATTAGGAAATTCAAAATTTCAAGTTGAAAATAAGTGGTCAGTTCCTGTAAAAAACTTTTCAGCGCGAACTGGTCGTAGTTTTTATAATCAATCATTTCCCCCTCAAATACAATCTCTTGGTAACAATCATAGTAATAATAATAATCCCTCTAGTAGAGTCCCCGTAAATAAATATAAATTAAATAAACTTACATGTTGGAATTGTTTGGATGAAGGTCATACTTTTTGGAGGTGTAAGATTCCTCGTAAAATATTTTGTTATAGCTGCGGATATAGTGGAGTTAAGTCGATAAATTGTCCGTCGTGTTCAGGTTCGTTAGGTAGGCAGATGCAGAGTGGCCGGTATCATGCTTTCATGCAAAAGGCTACGGTTATGTTGTGTAAGCAGGAAAATTTTTTTGATATAGATGATTGGTCAAAATGGCTAGGCATCGTTAAAGATTTCTGTCAAGGGAACGTCAAGCCAAAAGCTGACGCGTTATTTTTAAGGAAACCTCAGGACAATCGTCCGTACATTATGGTAAAATTGTTAGATAGAGATGTCACAGGTTTGTTTGACTCTGGTTGTACTACTACCGTTGTTGGTTCATTAGCGTTTTCTGTTCTTGAAGAATTAAATTTGAAGGTTTTTAAAACTGAGAAGAGAATAGTTTCCACTGCTGATGGTGCTCTTCAAGAAGTTATTGGTTCAGTTGATTTACCTATTAGAATTGGGAGACAATATCGCATTGTTAACGCTTTGGTTGTACCATCTCTTCCTCACACATTTATTTTTGGTAGCGATTTCGCAAAATCCTTTGGTTTAATAGCAGATTTCAAAAACAATACATGGCACATTCAAGATTATGATAACAATAGTATTTCGTATATTGGTCATTCGTCAGTACCCTTAAGTTGTAGTAATCAATTACTTAGTTTGGATGATTTGTTAGAAACACAACAAGAAAAAGCACGAATAGCAATAGAATCTTTCAAGGAAATTAGCAGTGAAGAGAGACTAGGGCGTACCGATAAAATTGTTTTAGATATTGATACTGGTGAAGCAAAACCATTTCGTAAAAAACCATATGTCATGTCCCCCTTTATGAGCAGGATGTTAGATAAAGAATTAGATGAGATGCTGAGATTGGGAGTAGTGGAAGAATGTCAGAGTCCATGGTCATCCCCTGTACTGTTGGTTAAAAAACAAGACAGTGAGTACAGATTTTGTTTTGACGGAAGGGCGCTCAATGATATTACTAAACATGATAGTTACCCATTGCCAAATATCGATAGGATTATAAATTTACTTAGAGGTGCAAATTATATTTCTAGTTTAGACCTTAGAAAGAGTTTTTGGCAAATCCCACTTTCCGAAACATCTAAGGATAAAACAGCGTTTAGTGTTATTTCGAGAGGACAATATAGGTTTGTCACCATGCCATTCGGATTAAAGAATGCTGCTCAGACGCAACAGCGTTTGGTTGATTCAATTTTTGGACGAAGTTTGAGCCACATGTTTTTGTTATTTAGATGACATTATTTTGTGTTCATCATCTTTTGAGGAACATCTGAAGTTATTAGAAACGGTGAAGGAACGTCTTAAGGAAGCAAACCTTACGATTAATTTGAAAAAGTGTGAATTCTTTAAGAAATCGTTAAAATTTCTTGGTTATATTGTTGGATCGAACTCTCTTCGTACAGACCCGAAAAGGTTTCTGCGATGGTAAATTTCCCAGACCTAAGACAACTACTGAGGTCAAACGTTTTTAGGAATGTGTAGTTGGTATCGTCGTTTTATAAAAAACTTTTCATCTTTAGTGTCACCGATTAGTGATTTGGTAAAAGGAAGAAAAAAGGGTCAATCTATTGTTTGGACATCTGAGGCTGAGAACTCATTTGTACAGATTAAACAGGCTTTAGTTTCCGCTCCATTGTTATCGCAACCGGACTATTCAGTTCCATTTATTGTCGAATGCGATGCTAGTGATACAGGACTCGGAGCAGTTTTAGTTCAAAAATCGATGATGTAGAGCACGTTATCTCTTATGCCAGTAAATCACTTACCCGAACTGAGCGAAACTATTCAGTCACGGAGAAAGAATGTCTCGCTGTAATTTTCGCTATAGAAAAATTTCGACCTTGGGTAGAAGGTACCCGTTTACTGTTATCACAGATCACTTTTCTTTGTTATGGCTTAATAATATACAAAACCCAACCGGAAAATTAGCTAGATGGGCTGTCCGTTTACGACAGCATACTTTTGAGTTGGTTCATCGAAAGGAAGTTTAATGTAGTTCCAGATTGTCTTAGTCGCGCAGTTTCAGTCGTGAGTCATGTTGATAATTTAGTTGAGATCAAGTTAGATAATGTGGATCCCTGGTATGTGTCTCTTCGAGAGAAAATTTTAGCTTCACCTGATGATTACCCACAATGGAAGGTAGAAGATAATTATGTATTTAAATTTCTTTCATCAAATTTACCACTCTCGTCGAATGTAAGGGAATGGAAATATTTAGTCCCTAGATCACAGAAGGAAGAGGTTATTCGGATAAATCATGACCCTTCAGTGGCCGGTCATTTTGGTTTTTTTAAAACATTGTTTAACGTGTGGTGCACAGAAGGCATCGAATAGAGGACCCCTTGGTTTAATGGGAAAGGAAAAAGAAGTGAAGTTCCCCTTTCAGATTATCGCTATAGACCTCATGGGCCCATTTCCACGGTCCAAGGTTGGACACAAATGGTTATTAGTTATTGGTGATTGGTTCTCGAAATTTACGTTA
This sequence comes from Platerodrilus igneus, assembly GCA_036346225.1. Lineage (NCBI taxonomy): Eukaryota > Metazoa > Arthropoda > Insecta > Coleoptera > Lycidae > Platerodrilus > Platerodrilus igneus. The sequence goes on from JARFIW010001214.1 coordinate 146,783, forward strand.
TTGTTTCCGTTACGTAGTGCAAAAGCGCATATAATAGAACGTGTATTGGAGGAAAAAGTTTTTTTAGTTTATGGTGTTCCCAAATTTATTATTTGTGACAATGGCTCACAATTTAGTGGTAGAAATTTCAAGGCAGTATGTAAAAATATGACGTTCAAAAATTTGGTTTAATGCAGTTTACTCTCCCCAATGTAATTTTGTAGAGAGGATAAATAGAACGGTAGGAACAGCTATACGTTCGTATATTAAAGAACATGTTACTTGGGACATAGAGTTACCCCAAATTCAGTATGCGATTAATTCTGCAAAACATCATGCCACTGGTTATTCGCCAAATTTCTTAGTTTTTGGTAGACATGTTCCTGTGTCTGGAAAATTTTATGGTCTTGATGTGGAACCCTCAGTTGATATTGATTTTATTTCTAGTGATAGACCTTCGTATGTGTCAGATCATCAAGGACTATTTGATATTTTTATAGACGTACAGAAAAGGTTACATTTAGCTTACATGCAGTCTAGTAATTCTTATAATTTAAGGAGACGTAACATTTCTTTCGAAGTAGGTGACAAAGTTTGGAGGTCAAATAAAGTTCTTTCGAAAGCAAGTGATAAATTTACAGCTAAGCTAAGCGCCAAAATATGTTTTGAGCATTGTTAAAAGAAGGTTTCGAATTTAATTTATGAATTGATTAATGAAAATGGTTCAAGGGCAGGCAGATGGCATGTTAAGGACTTAAAACCTTATTCAGAGTTCAGTGGTGATATTGAAAATGAGAACGTTTCTGAACATTAATTAGTGTTGTTGATATATTTAATGGTTGATAGTAGGAATTATTTCTGTCTTATCTTTTAGTTAAGGATTTAATTATTGTATTGGAATACTGTTTGGTAGTCTAAAATTTTAGATGTTGGATAAGAAGTATAAAAGAATTTTTGTAGTGCAGTAAGGTTGATACTAGACTGTGCTGATATTGTTAGTTGCAAGTTATTCATTTGAGTCAAGATAAAAGTTACATGTTTCCGTTTGTCAAATGATTTCATTTGTCGTATGATTCTTTAGTTCAAGGTTATAAAGGAATGTTTAGGTATTTTTATGATTAAAGTGTTTGATAAATAAAGTTGTATATAGTTGGTTATTATTTTCTTTCGGATTTAAGATTAAAGTGTTTGATAATTATATTGGGAATCAAGTAGTTTGAGTCCATATTAAATATTGGTTGAAGGTCAATATTGTTAGTAACTTTGATAGTTATGTTTAATTATGAATATTGCGTGAGATAGCAATGTTCTATGTTTAGTATGAATATTGTGTGGGATAGCAATGTTCTATGTTTAATTATGAATATTGTGTGAGATAGCAATGTTCTATTTTGTTCATTCATGCGTGAGTGAGATTTGTGAGAAGTAAGACGTGGTGACGTTTTACTTGTCTCTTCTGGGAAAGAGATATTTCTACATTTTGGTTGCATATACATGCGGTAGATTGTTGAACGTTAGAGATTTCAAGACATGTTTGCTGTTTTGAAGTTATGTTTGGAGTGGATCTCAAAAGTAGTGAGAGTCCTTTTCTTCTTTTGTAAATATGTAAATTACGGTTAATATAGTAAAAATACGTTTGTCATGATAATTTGATATTTTCATTAAGGAATTATAATACGGCAGTATTATATATTTTGTTGTTTAAGTTTCGAGTATAAATGAGTGATAAAATAACCCCGAATATGATTAAACGATAATGACACCCTACCGATTAAGACTTCCCGAATTTGTCCCCTTGTGGCGTATAGTACGCGTAGTTACTCGTCACTCATTTTCAATTATGTTGTACCTTAAGTGGTAATTTTTGTTTTATTTTGTAAAAATTAATAATAATAAGTTGTGAATATGTAACAATAAATTCAAAAAATTCTTCGTATTTATTCCAGAATTTTTTCTCTTAGAAAGAGGCAGTGTAGCAATTTTATTTTCCACCTAATATATATATCTGTATAATCAATCCTTTTATTAAATATTAAATAATATAATACATTATAATGTTATCCAATCCACTTAATTTAATAACATCGATTGTCCAATAAAGAACTAGTATTTAGTTCATGTTAAAAGTTAAATTCTACGGAGACAATATAAAAGCTTTTGTTTGGTATCCTTCTTAAAGCCCCCTCTACTCAATAACTGCGAGGTAATTTTGTTACTGGGCAGCAACAAGCTCGGCTGGTACTTCTAACACAGCTGGGGTTCAAGCAGGTCGAAAATTGTTCTTAGGAGCGATGTCCGTCATTGATTTTTGCTGTTGGAAGCATTCACGGTGGAAGATTGCTCGTGTAAGCTATCTTCATAAATTGTTTTGGATGGTTCATTTGTTTGTTGAAACCAGTCGTGAAGAACGATGAAGTTTTTGTTAAAAGACCATTAGGAACAGTAAGTGAATTTGTTTCTATAATAATATTAATTGAAATTTTCAGTGTAACTTTGGGAATAATAAAAATTAAATTTAAATTATATTGCAACGTAAATTATAAATAATCAACTTTTCTGAATGGTATTCATGCGAAATTGATGGAAAACAATTCTATCCTTGTATAATATGGAATCACATATATAAATTTATTCAAGTTAATTATAAACAACATTAGTTTTCTCGTGGTGAGAATTACTCCTGGAACATCTGTAAATTGAAACGCAGATAACGAAAGCCAAGTGACGTGTTTTTCAGTATGCAGCGCAGCTGTTTGTTTGGAATGGAATTTTCCGTTGTCAATACATGCGTCAGCTTTCAAGCAAGTATTTAGGTGCAAATTGGAGTTCTGGTATGTACAAAAAATTATGTTCGTATGTTGTTTGAACTGTCGACGTAGTAACGAGATAAATTTTACTTTATCGACTTGTGTTAACTTTGAACAGGTCAAGGACAGACCTCAATTATATTTTTCGTAGTTATACGATATGAATCTGTAATTTGTTCCTACAAATTCTTTTATTAACTCAATGAAACATCAGAAGATGTCACTACTAATTAAATAAAGTAAATTCTTACAACTTTAATTTTTAGAAATTAGATTTCTACATTTGATATTTTATGAACAAGTTATCTGTAATTATCTACTGTGAAATTAAGGTAAATTTACCATAATTAACGCTTTCTATAAATAAGCAATTTTATGCTTTGTCAATTTGTTACATAAACCTCATCACATAGTAATTGGTACGGATATATTCAGTACCATTGTAATTAACTCTTCCTAATTCAAATTAACTTATAAAGGAAGACATATTTTTTGTAGAAAATTACATTATTGAATACCAGTTGAATAGATTCTTATTTTCGGACTAAAGACTATCTTTTATTTAAGAGGAATGAAAATCGATTCTGATTGTATTTAATTATTTTTGAGTTTGAATGCACAAACAGTGTTTTTCTTTGTTTAATTTGTTCACAGGTGCAATGGAGGATTGCTAAGGTCAAGGTCGAGCCATAAGGTAAGATACTTTAAAGATTAGGAGGTCTTTAAAATTATATAGCGGTTATAGAAAAAGGTTTCGCATTAGCCTTGTACAAGGGACTTGTATTAGGTCTTCTCAGTATAAAAAAATACGGTGGCGCCTTATTTTTATTGTTAGTGGTTGCAATTACACCCCGACCCACAGCTCATTCTCTACCCAGAGCATATAGTTCGACTAGTCGCTTGCCTTTGAGATTTCCTCAACTTAGAGCCACCTTCCATCTTAATTTGCCGTGGGCTCCATTTCTAATTATCGGAATTTCTCGTTAAACTAAATCGGAATTTAAAAGGCTACAAGATATGTATCTTTCTGTTAGAACCGTTTCCATTTCATTAAGAGCAGCTTCTAACTCTACATCATCTGCAAATCTAAGCATATCAATTTTTTGTCCCCGCATAGTAATTACAAATGTCTTACTGCATTTGACAGTATTCATTGCCTTTTCAATGTACAAGTTAAAAATTAACGAGGATAGGGCACGTCCCTGTATCACCCTTTTCCTAATGTATACATCTCTACGTTCCTGCTCTAATTCTATTACTGCTTTTTCAAGATCTACAAACCCTATATACACACTTAGCAATCTATATACTGCAAAAAAATAGTAACTAGTTGTTGGCGTGATACATAATCTTCAGAATTTTCACATGCAATTCATATTGCAGAAATATTCACCAGCAACGATGCATCAAGGCCATACTTGGGTGTTGCTGCTACCCATTTTGACAAACTGTCAGAGTCGTCAATCAATGAATCAAGGATGACATTAGTGACTTTAGCCCATCTTGATGGTATAATTCACCCCAAAAATTTATATGGAACTGGTATCGAATGAGATGCCATTTTAAAGCGTTTGCAATTATCTCTGGAGCAGCTGTTGAATTCTAAAATTTGGACCTATACTTTTTAAAAATTTGAGTTTAAGGGTTATAAATATTTAAATTTGATACTTATTATTAAGTGAATAATTTGCTGCTTTATTAGCACATTTAATTATTTATTATTTTCAAACAATTGGTAGTGGGTGAAGGCGCAAACAGGCCAAAATATTCTTTATATATAATATTAGAAAATATACTAAACGTTTGTACACCCAATTTGAATTTGAGGGATTTCCATTTCAGAATACTACAGCTCAGTTTATATAGCTGTAGCTAGGAGATATACCTAATTATGTGAAATATTGATTTTATTATGGCAATAAGAGCTACAGTGCTCACGTGCAGTGTTCAGTTATTCAATACGTTCACAAAGTCTAGTATATAGTAACCAGAGCCAGCACGAACGGAACCAAGATAGAGAAGTAAAGATTGATTCATAAATAAATAATAAAGTGTGTGGTAGAAAAAGGAGTGTATGAAAGTATTACTTAAAGAAAAATGATAGTTGTAAATCTCTACGAACAACTTGCAAAAATGTCGAAGAAATACAAGGATTAGTGGCAAGAATGAAAAAGCACCTAAAAAATGTGTAACAAAATCAAAAGTCGAGTAAAGTGAAGTGAATACAGTAATAGAGAAAGATAAACTTAACGGTGCGGTTATGTATTCATTTATTCTTTTTATTATTATTTTAAATATATTTCCGATATTATCATTTAGTAATTAACACAAAATTAAGAATCCTTAATATATACTTGTAACTATTAAATTTATTAACACGCAAAGGAGGACCGCTACCCAGAAGTCAGTGGCAATTGAAGACCACAGAGTGAGTAGAATACGAAGTACTTGTTTGTAACTTTAGTTTCATGTATCCTATTAGGTAGCTTTGAAACTTAGTGTATTTGGACAGCAGCTGTCCATTGTTTACTTTATTGTGTGCTTGTACTCAAAGGTAGTAATTAAATTAATGACAGGAGTACTGTAGAGAAATTATGGTTTGTTTTATTTATGTTGAATGAGCACCCAACGCTTAAATACTGCAAGTATCTATATGGTTTATGAACTAATTCATAGGCACCTTGGGATTGTTTAGAATAATTAGTGTTTTGTACTAATTCATAATAAAACCAAGAATCTTATTAGCTACAAGAAGGAGTGGTTCGTCCCGACCTGTCATAACCTTTTGATGGATCACTTGTTCCTAGGGAACTCTTGCAAAAAACTCATATAATTAACCATGGCCTGCCAGTTATAATTTAAAAAGTTGTGGCTTTAAAGAAGAATTAAATATTATCAAACAACTGTATACCACCACCGCATCATCTACAGGAACCGAAAAATCCTTTTTCTTCTTTTAATCGTGCACATAGCAAAACGCAGAATAAATTGGGAACATGAAAGTCAACGAAACTGATTTTTTACAAAGTGCCTGAATATCTAAACTTATTTTCATTTTGGAAAGGAAACATGGTTTTATGTATATAGTGTCCGGTCACCGATCTTGGAGACTTGAAGGGTATTATTCTATGGACAAATTTAATAAGAAAAAAATATAAACGCAGGGGTAACACCAGCCTTCTAGAAATGGCAGTCATTTAAATTTTTAGTTTGGTTCAATGTGATTGGATGCCTGAAAAAGGTATAGCTTTGGTTGTAGAGGCCCTACTATCATCAAACCAGATGAATACAATACATGATTTGACAATGTGTTTCGGAAAAACATAAACCAGCATATTTTAAAGTGCAATTAATTGTTATTACTTGCTATGCATTTTACTGCAAAAGGCAGCACAGTAGTCTACGACTATTTTAACATTTTTAGACAGCTTATAATATAACATTAAAAACAACACCAGATTTCAAGTTTAAAGTCTATTAGTTTAGATGTTATTGATGTTCAACCTTGATCCTAGAGCATCCCCAAACGATGATGTGAGCAGATTTAATCCGTTTTCTTCGTGCTATCATTTAAATATAAAATTTAAGTTTAGTTGTGAGTGGGGGGTAGACTATTGTCAAGGTTTCACTACAATACAAGCTCATTTATATTATAGATTATCAGGCAATCCTCGCTAAGAGTTGTTACTTCCCGAATTGACTATAGTCTTTGTATTGTTTACTTGTATAGTTTGAGAATTTGTTATGTTATTGTCTTAAATTTTGTACTTATTGGAAAAAGTAAAATATGGCCAATCGGTCCTATTCAAGTCAACAATTGCAGACATTAATTTTGTGTACGGTCTGTGCAACAGTAACGCGAATGTTGCAGAACATAACTACCGACTAAGATTCCCAAACAGGACTATGCTTAATGCCTGCAAGTTTGATGGTCTAGATGGACGGTGTGGATAATTTTAAAAAGAGAAGGGTTACATTCTTTTCATTTCAGAAGGATTCAAGATTTGCATGAACTTGATTACATCACCCGCTCAACATTTACTCGTGCTGGTATCACGAATCACCGCAATGCCCAACTGTAGCTTGACACTAACCCACTGGCGATGTGTCCAAGTTCATTTGTGTGGGCAGCCATGCTAGACGATCTGCAGATAGGGCCCGTTATTCTATCAGCCATAGTAAATGCACCCAGGTTTTTAGAGTTTTCAGAAGGAAAATTTTTCGTCTAAATCACTAACCTACGACTAACTTACAGAAGGAACATGTATTTACAATTGGATGGAGCTCTGGCGCATTTTGCTACAGCTGTAAGGGAACGCCTAAACACGTTATGTACCATGGATCGAACTTGGCAGTAGAATAGCCTGACCACAACATTCACCAGATCTAATCTCCTAGAACTACTTCCTATTGGGACGATGAAGCAAGGAGTTTACTATGATGTTCCAAACCCAAGAGAGATAGTCTTGGATCGGAACTGAACCATAGCAGAGGAAGTCAGATAAGATCAACAGACGATTCGAAAAGCCATACAAGTGGCCATATAAGCTACAGCTTGCCTGCAGCAAAACGGCAAACATTTGGAACAAGTTTTGTAAATTATATTATTTTGTAAGGTTAATTGTGTCAAATGTGTGTGAAATTTGCAAGCAAAACTCTTTTGATATTATTAATGTCATAAGTTTATTTTCGGTTTCCGCAAGTTCATACATCAATAACGCCTAAACTAATAGACTTTAAACTTGAAAATGGGTGTCATTTTTATTGTTAGATTGTAAACTGTCTGAAAATGTTAAAATAGTCTTAAACCACTGTGCTGATTTTTGGCAGTAAAATACATAGCAAGTAATAAAAGTTTATTTTTTAAAATTAACTGCACTTTAAATTTTGCTGGTCTCTTCACATCTCCAAGGTTGGCATCCGGACAAACTGTATATATAACTTACTTTTTATGGTTTTCATATGAGGTTTGTTTTATTACAGTTTTTTATATGGGGATAAGAAAATTGTTGATGTGTTTATATATATATATATATATATATATATATATATATATATATATACATTGCTTTGTATTTATTATATTGGTTTATTAGTTTTAGAATTTTAGGTTACTCATGTCTTGCCTTTGTAAGATTTTTATTTCTACATTTTATTTAATTTCTCGAGTTAAATTTTTATTTCAAAATTATTGATTGATACTGTAATAAATAAATCAACATAGCACAATTATTTAGTTTTCATTATTGAAAAAATCAGATTTAAATAAAAAATTAACTTTTATGGAAAACATCGTATTAAATAAAAAAACTTGATTTAAATCAAAACAACCTGATTTAAATAAAATATTCCCTATTTTTACTTTTTTAAGAAAATTTTATTTTTCAACCCCTATTCAAAATCGTATTGACATTGACTTCTTTTCCTTGTTATGTCCATATTAAGGTCTAAATCAGTAAAGCTTGGAATTTTTAATAGTGACAGCTTTTTGTAAAAGTTTATATTCTAATTATTAAAGCAACACAAAAAGGTTTTAGAATTGATATGGAACGTTCTTAAATCGTACAGTTTGTTCTACCAATATTCCGGTGAGAGCACCACAGAATATAGTTTGATATTTAGCATATTTTATTGTGATATTATCGTTATGACCACATAGCGTGCTTTTGGATAAATTGTTGAAACATTTCTTGTTTACTTGTAGTAATGCTACGAATGGCTCGTGTGGAGTTTGTCCATATACCAAAGTTGCTGTACGAGCAAAATTTAAAATCACCAATATCTAAAATGTTGGTTGAAAATAGAAATACTACATTGTTTAAAATGTCAGCAAGGACACAAAATTAAACAGTTAATTAGTAAATATTTTTTATTATTTATTGTGTTTTGTGTCTTGCATTTGTTTTTGTTATAGAAATGAAGATGACTCAGGGAATTAATATATCGAAACGAGAATCTGGATCAGCTAATGCAAAACCGGTAAGTATGTTTAAATCTATAACGTTATTGTATATAATTTGCTCCTGTTTGTGTTTGTATAATATAGCAAGTGACTGTTATAAGTGTCAGCAATTATTTTTGTATATCTCTACTGTTCACACGTAATATTACTCAACACCTCGATTTTTGATTTTAGTTTGTTATATTTTTCAGCCGTTAATTAATCGCCTTTGAACATATGACTTCAAGTATGGGGTCATCAGTAACTTTTTAATTGGGAGACATCTTGCGGTATCTCATTTTCAGGGTATTTTGTCATTTATTTAGCTTGTTCATATTAATCAATGGTCTTTTTAATATCATCTAATTAGCTATTTGTAAGGTAAGTTGCATCCATATTATTAAGTTAATCCTAATTGTAACAATTGAGACAAAACCCACCTCGAAACTCTCGAGTCTAGATCAAGGATGCAATACCGAGAACTTGACCAATGGCAAAAGGTAAAACCAAGACGATGGTCTTGCTCACGTCCATCACTGATTTTATTGTATCCTCAGTGTTGAATGCACATCTAAGGAAGGTTACACTAATGCCACATTTTTAAGCTCTGTATCCCAGCCTCTCATTAAACATAGATCGCATTTCAGATAAATCGACACTGGGTCTTCACATTTAGGATACCAATTACTAGTAATTCGTGTACAGGGTGGCATAGTTTTATGTCATTAAATTTAGGAGGTGATAGAGATTGACTAGTTAACAAAAACCTATAAAGCATTTTATTCTTGGACCGCTTTTTTAATTCCTGACCTAGGTCAACTTAAGTAAAAGTTTTAGGATTGCTGTCAAATGTTTTATAAGAAATAACTTACGTATACAAGTGCCATATCACATAATGCACTGAAATGATTTCACAATAAGTGTTCAAAATTTCCACCGCATCTGCAAGTTCGTTGTTGGTATAATTCTCAGGTTTTCGTATTTTCAAAAAACAACTCATTAAGCTACTAATGCAACAAAAACTCCAATTATCTAGATCCAATTACAAGTAAGTCCCAAGACCGCGTTTAAGTGCATTACCTAAGCATGTAGGTAAAGCACACAACACCAACACAAGCTTACATCTAACCCCGGTTACGAGCTATGTAATGAAAAAGTACATTCAACTTAAAGTAGGATATCGTATTCTGCATAAACGCTGAATTGTAACAACACAAAATTACATCAGACACACAATGACCACATCAGCATTATGGAAAATTACTTTTTGTTGTGATTATTATCTAACCATGCAAATTTTAGAAAAAAAATTTAAACTTATTTCTAAAGTGCCTTGAGTTATTTCGTTTGGCAGCAAAAATGCACTCTATTTCACTAATTTAAGTTTGCTGAAGGTCACAACTTAATTGATCAACTTTAAAGCACGATGTAATTGTATATTATATTTGTGACCTAGTCAATATTGCAGTGGTTTTAAAACAATTTTAATACTTTTCTTGTGTGTCCATTTGTAGCTAAACTGTTTGCTTTAGACACCAGGTTTGTAAACAATTTTTGTTTGTCTTATCAGTCTCTACAGCCCCTTTAAATTAAAGATATAAAACTAATGCCACCCCGTATATCCATAATCTTTTCATATCCTGTAAACTTTTACGAATCCATATACTTGTAGCAAAACATAATATAGTGAATCTGTTGCAGTAACTGGTTAATGCCATTCATCCAACAAATTTGATAAGGAAACATTTTCTATTTTTTGAATACTAATTACAAAGATGAATGTTTAATTTTCTTGATTGATCATCGATCTGGAATACAATTAGCATTAGAATGGTAAATCATTGTTAAATGTATAACTTTTCATTAATCTTAAAGCTGTAAACTAGATACGGAACTATAAAATGTTGACAATAATTAACTGCTAGGTATTAAAATGGAGACTAATAAAAATATATTGGTAGTTTCAATATTTATAGAAATATCAATCGCAATAACAATTAAAGTCAGAGCAGTGAAAATTGCATAATAAATGCAAGGGCAATAAAACAAAAGAATAGTAAATTCAGAGGTGCAAGGTACTTAAAATTACATCGAGAAAACAATTTCGTTAATGTCATGTCACGAAAGATGAGAGAATTAGCTAAAGTTTTAATAGAAATAATGAAATATGAAACATCCATTCGCTCAATGATTGACGCATTATAGCCACAGCATTTTAATTTATTTGTAGAAGCAACCAAAAGCATAGCTCGATATAACAAAGATAAGGATGTATGCGAGTAGCCGAAATTTGCATTGAACATTGCCACTGCCTTAAAACAGTGTTGCGACAGCAATCAATTTTGCGTTGAACAAGCAGGGATGTTAACTTAATATTTCCGCCGCAAAGACAGAAGCTAACCTTAAAACTATGGTTCATCTTGTTGCGGTATTCCGCGCAAACACGAAAGAAAACAGTATGAGTAAGTAAAGAAATCGCAACAAAACGAGGACAGAATGGTAGAATTAGGGCTACTAGCTCAAAAACGTCATAGAGTGGCGTGGGTAAAATAGAAAGGACACATTAGAAACCTCGGTAAAACTATATTGTCAACATACAATCTGGAAAGGTCATTTACAAAACAAAGAATCCAATAATTTGTGTAATCGTTTGTTACAGCGTGATAGTAAACAAAGCGTTATAACATAAAAATATAAAATTGGTAAGCAAATATAACATCTTAGAATCTAACTACTTACTTAATGGTTCAGTTTAAATACATATCAAAGAAAATTAAACATAAACTGTATAGTAATTCTAGGAAAAGAAATATACATAAATTATACATTCTGCATTTATGAAGTGCACCTCCTCAAGAAATAGTTTAACATTAAAATTATACACCCTAACTTAAATTAATCAAATATTAATCAAATATTAACTACTTTCAAATTGATGCGTAGATTCTTTATGTTAATGTCTATACCAAAAGGACAAAAGAAACAGTAAACGGACAAACTTTAATTGACTAATTTTTAACATAGCCGCTCGTACATTGTGATTGTGAGTTTTGTAACGTGGTGTTGATAATTTATTGGATAATCATGAATAATACCATTATGAACAGCATATGAAATGTCTATTCTTCACAGCAGCATAAAAAAAATTACGAAAACAGAAAACTGTACCTTGAGCTATTGGCTTCGTGGTGGTAACATCTTGTGGATGGAAAAATCCGGCTGCATTTCTTTATGGGCTGGATACTGAAACCACCAACTTAACTCATACTAGCACAGAAAGCATTGTAAAAGCGCGACTTTACAACATGTCTTTTCAGTAAGAAGATGTTGTATTCAATGTTACTTTCAAAGCACGATCTCTATTTTATAAGGACAGAATCATGTACGGGGTAGGTATTTGGTTTTCAAAAATATCGCCGATGAATCAAGTGTGCAAAATTCCCAGACAACAGCTGCCGAAATACAAACTTTAACAGCTTGCCAAGAAACAGATAACGCAATTAACAAAAGATTTTTAGACAACAAAAAATAATCTTATTACTTTGAAACATCTTAACAGCTGCAAAATAACCGTATACTTATAGATAACAAACCCATTGTAAGCAGATGTAAGCAGGTGATAAGTGGCCTTATCTTTTAGAAGAAAGTTGTGCATTTATGTGCAGCTTTTAATTAAAATGTAGTCACTGCAGGTGGTAGGAAATATTGCAACTACTTTGTAACATAACATTTTCTAAGCAGCTGTTTGATTTTAAAAGGCAAAATTTTATTGAGTAATTATTTGAGAAATTTTATAAAATAACACTAATTTCAAATGGCAGGAAATCGAGCTTGTTGAGTAATTTTAGGGTGTTCTAAAAATGAATGCAGAAAAAATTATTTGCAGGGTTTTGAACGTAACAATCTGTTCAGTTCAAACTGAAGATTTAAGATTTCAAACCAAGCCACAAACAACCTTCATATTCAAAAGTGGAACGAGATCATTATAATACCACTGATTAGTGATTATTTGTCCCAAAAGGCCGTTAACCTTATGCCTATCCTCCCAATTGATAATTATAATAATGACGTATCTCTAGGTATGTTGGAAACAGTATTTTGTCGTGTAATCTTATTGAACAGGAAGCATCCAAAGAAACTACAACGATTGTACCTCTATACATATGAAAATACATATAGTGAAGAAACCACTTATGAGGAATTTGATCAAATAATTTCTCCTGTAGAAAGAATTTTGCTTAAGAAATTTAAGAGGGTAGTTACGAGAGGTAAACGTGATCGTGGTGTTCCAATTCTGTTTAGTTCAGATGTACAAGATCATATTGAAATACTACATGCAACTCATAAAATTGTCATACGCAGAGATAATCATTTTCTTTTTGCACTTCCCAATGGCAAGAAAATGTCAACATTATGTGGTTATTAGGTTTTGAAAAAGTATGTGCAGCAAAAAACTCCAATGCTCTTTTACTCGACTAAGGAAGCACATTGCTACCTTAACCCAAATTTTTAGTATGAAAGAGGGGAAAGTCATACAGTTAACAACTTTCATAGAAATATGGTGAAAATACATAGAAATTCGTATAGATTGCCTGATGATGTTTATCAGACCGCAAAAACATCAAAATTGCTTCTGTTAATGTAAAGTGAACAAATATGAAGCTTTAAGGGACAGACCTGAGATGATATTGATCTTAATATGGAAGAAAACTTACTTGCTTAATCTAATTATAAGGATGCTGGTGATGATGATAGTAATGCAATTAAATCAACTATAATCAAGTCAGGGTTTCCTACTGATACAGATTGTGTATCCCATAAAACAACAAAATCCAAACATGTCGCCTTAAAGAAAATGAAGAGAGATTTAGTGCCATGGACTTTAGAACAAAAGCAACTAGTTAAAACTTTTTGATTCTCACACCAAAGTATGCAGACCAAAAAAAGGAGAATCTGATGAAGTGAAACAGAAGTATCTAAATACTTTTCAAAATAAAAACTGGCTAAAAATAAAAGTGCTAGAACAAAACGTTTATACAAAGAAATGTATAATTTATAGACGTGTATGTGTTTACCATTTCGAATGGACCTGCACCTTGCCGAAGTTCTAGATTACTAGAACAGGTGAAATGGCTTGCGTGTTCTAATGAGCTAAAGAGCCAAACTACAGGTCCAACCAAAGTAGTAGGGTCGTTAGTGAGGAACCAGACTAAGACAGGTCTCCGAAAGAGGGCAGCGGCTCTTTCGGTACTTAGATTGGCAGAGACCATAGGGGTCGGTATGGCAGTCTAAGACACACTACCGCGATGTGGAAGGCAACGGGAAACTACCACATTACCTCCCAAGTACACAGCGTACCTAAATTATAATAAAACGATGGCATTCTCTGGGGTAAAAGATTCCGGAGTTAAAATAGTCCCCCATTCGGATCTCCAGGAGGGGACTACTTTGGAGGATGCGATCGGAAAGTTAAGAATAAGAGTCGGGAACATTTTGCGAGTCGGAGCGTGGAATGTTAGAAGTATGAAGCAAGTGGGTAAGCTAGAGAACCTAAAAATCGAAATGAATAGGTTATCATTAGACATAGTAGGGATCAGCGAAGTTCGGTGGCCAGTGGCGGGGGATTTTTGGAGTGGAGACTTCAGGGTAATTCATACAGGTGCCGAGGAAGGAAATTTGGGTGTGGGGATAGTTATGCGGAAAAAGATAGGATACTGTGTAGAAAATTACTTACAAAAGAATGAAAGAGTACTCATGGTTAGATTAGAATCTAAACCGGTAAACACAGTAATAATACAAGTATACATGCCCACTTCTAGCTACAGTGACGAAGAGGTAGAAGCAACCTACAAAGATATTGAAGACATATTAAGACACGTAAAAGGACATGAAAATTTAATAATTACGGGGGATTTTAATGCAGTGGTAGGTGAGGGTAGGGAAGAGCACTAGAAACGACAGAGGAAATAGGCTGGTAGAATTTTGCGACAAGAACAATTTAATCATTACAAACACATTATTTCAACATCATGCTAGAAGACGATATACGTGGAAGATGCCAGGAGATATAGGAAGATATCAAATAGATTACATTCTTGTTAGACAACGGTTTAGAAATCAAGTAAAAGACAGTAGAAGCTACCCAGAAGCAGATATAGACACTGACCACAACATCGTAATTATGAAGGCCGCACTTAAATTTAAAAATTTGAAAAAAAGAAACGGAAAAAGGCACTTGGACCTACAGAAACTAAAAGAGAAAGATATTCAAGAAAGATTCGAAAAAAGGTCAAATGAACTGCTCAAAGATATCGGGAAAATATCTGATACTAAGGAAGTAGAAACAGAATGGAATAACATTAAATCCAGCCTCGACATGGCAGCCAGAGATATTCTGGGGTATACACAAAAAGTAAATAAGAAACCATGGATAACAAAGGATATCCTGAAGTTAATAGAAGAAAGACGAAAATACAAAAATAAATCAGACAAAACAGGAAAACAGAGATACAAAGCCATAAAATGGAAAATTATTCGAAAATGCAGGAAAGCTAAAGAACAATGGATTGATGAAAAGTGCAAAGAGGTACAAACTAAGATGGAAGTAGGAAAAACAGATGAAGCATACAAACTAATTAGAATCAATTTTAGGGATATAGAACCGTATAGCAAAAATATAAAGGACGCGGGAGGAAATGTCATTATAGAAAATGTAGAGAAAGTGGGTAGATGGCAAGAATATATAGAGAATTTATATGCAGGAGAAGAACTAACTGCATTAGAAAAGGAATCAGACATTGAAAATGATGACTTGGGATATCCTGTACTTAGAGATGAATTTGAAATAGCATTAAAGGGTCTGAAAAATGGTAAGGCGCCGGGTACAGATAAGGTGCAAGCGGAGACTCTAAAAGCCGCTGGGCTAGCAGTAACAGAACGTCTCTTCCAACTTGTAAGCTATATGTATGAGACAGGCGAGATGCCCAAAGATTTCAAACATAACATCATAGTAACTATACCAAAAAAGAAAGGCGCAGATAGTTGTGAAAATTTTCGAACAATAAGCTTGACAGCACACGTATCAAAAATATTAACTAGAATTGTACAAAGACGAATGGAAAAACGGGCTGAAGAAATACTAGGAGAAGACCAATTTGGGTTTAGGCGAAACAGGGGAACACAGGAGGCTATCTTAGCTCTGAGGGTGATAATGGAGAAAACAATAGAAAAAGAGGAAAGCGTGTATATAGGGTTTGTAGATCTGGAAAAAGCATTTGACAATGTAAAATGGAAAAAAATGTTCGAAATACTCAAAAAGATTGGAATGAGTTATAGGGATAGACGGATAGTACATAGCTTATACAAAGAGCAAACAGGAGTAATAGAATTAGAGCAGGAACGTAGAGAAGTAAACATCAGGAAAGGGGTAAGACAGGGATGTTCCTTATCCCCACTAATTTTTAACTTGTACATTGAGGAGGCAATGAATACTGTCAAATGCAGGAAGACATTTGGAATTACTATGCAGGGACAAAAAATTGATATGCTTAGATTTGCAGATGATATAGCGGTATTAGCATCTAGCAAGGAAGAGTTAGAAGCTGCTCTCAATGAAATGGAAACGGTTCTAACAGAGATACGGTATGAAAATTAACAAAAGTAAAACTAAAGTACTAGTATGCAAAGGAGGGAAAAATAAATCAAAAACAAGAATACAAATATGTAACACGAACTTACAAGAGGTTAAGGATTTCTGCTACCTAGGAAGCCAAATAACGCAAGATGGAAAAATCACAAAAGATATAAAACAAAGATTAGCACAAGGTCGTGCTACATTTAACAAGAAAAACAACTACTGTGCTCAAAGACCACAAACATAGAAACAAGGAAAAGATTGCTCAAAACATATGTGTGGAGCACAGCACTGTATGGCTGTGAAGCCTGGACAGTGAGAGAAGCGGACAAGAAAAAGGTAGAAGCCTTTGAAATGTGGTGCTACAGAGTATGATGAAGATATCATGGACAGACAAAGTTAAGAACGAAGAGGTACTAAAAATGGTAGGGGAAGAAAGAAATATGTGGAAAACGGTAAAAAATAGGAGAGATAGGATGATAGGCTACATACTACGGCATGAAGGAATAGTGCGGAATATACTAGAAGCAGAGACAGGAAAAAAGAGAAGAAGAGGTAGACCTAGGTTAGACTACTGCACACAGATAGTGAAAGATGTAGGCTGTAGAAGTTTCAGGGAAATGTATAGGCTAGCTCAGAAGAGAAATCAATGGAGGTACGCATCCAACCAGTCCCAAGATGGATAAATTAATGACGAAGAAAGTAGCTGCACTTAAACATGATATTTATTATAAGCAACTACAAGCATTGGAGGGGCAATATTCTCGAATTATGGTAATTGCGTGAAAGCATTTACTGGAAAACTATTATTTCGGAAAATGTCTAAGTGTCGGGGGATCTTGGCAGCCACAGGTTGCTTAACCCCCTTCAATAAATCTCTGTGAAATAGGGCATAATATTAGAAAACAATATAAGGGGAACCGAGCTGTAATGCTGTGTGAGAATTTCAGGGAACTATGTAGGTTAGTTTAGAAAAGAAATAAGTGCAGGTACATGTCCACCCAGTTTTGAGACAGGAAACCCAATGACGAAAAAATAAGCGCAGACAAATCTGATGATTATTATAAACAACTAGTTGTTTGTTGTGAAATATCTGCAACTAATGTTGACTGTGCGAAAAGACATATTGGAAAAAATATTAAATCAGTAAATGTTCAAGTGCTGGGGGAACTTGGCAGTCACAGGATGCTTACCCCCCTTCGCAACCACTGAATGTCGGAGAAATAGGGTATATAATTGTAAAACAATAGAAGGTGACCGAACTACACCTAACAAGAAAGAACGGCGCCTATGATGAACGACAACAAACATAGAACAAAAAGTTGTTGAAAGCGTATGTGTGAAGCACAGCACAGACAATATGCCTACGAAATACGAGCAGTCTGAAAAGCAGACAGAAGAACAGTAATGGCCTTTGAAATGCCGTGCTTCAGATGTTTGAGGATGGACAGACAAAGGTAATAACAAATAGGTTATAGAAACAGTAAGGGAACAAGGATATCTTTGGGAAAAAAATATGAGAAATAGAAGGGCAGAATACGTTCTAAGGCATTTTTGGGGAATAGTATGGGATATACGACAAGCAGAGATAGGAAAAATGAGGTGGATGTAGACCTAGATCAGATAGTGATAGATGCAGACTGTGCAAATTTCGGGGAAATCTGTAGGTTAGTTCAGAATAGTAAACAATGATGGTACGCGTCTAACCAGTTTCAGGACTGAAGACCCAATGATGATGATGTATGTGTTTAGCAATTGTGCATAGCTTTTCTTTAAATTATAAAACCAGTTCAGCAAAAAGGAATAATCATTTTACGCTTTATACAAGAAATCGTCTGATTCATTTTGTTCATTTTGTTTTCAACCTTACTTATTAAGGTCGGTTTGACGCAGCTCTAACTTCTTTTCTACTCTGTGCTAATCTAAAAAGTTCTACATACCCTTCACAACCTAAATTTCTAATAATTTGACTAATATAGATTGGTCTAGGTCTTCTTATACTCTTCTATCTTTTTCTTATCTACCTGGCTCTATATAGATATTAGCAACCTGATGGTTGTTAAAGAACTCCAACATGTTTACATGATTCCCATTTGTAAGGAAATGAAAGATTACCTGTTTATCCCCTCCAAAAAAGTAAAAGTGTTAAATTATATGTTATGGTAAGGCTTAAGCAGCGAATCGTCTAGTTAGTGCAAACTAGTAAAGTTATATTTTACAGTTTCATGAAACGCACTTTAGGGTTTTTGATATAGACTAAACAAAAAGTGTATTAGAAATAAATAAAACAATTATTTAATATGATGCATATATGGATTATGTGTAAAATCACTACAAAAAGGAAGATACCTATTTCACAAACGGTCAGGGATTTATGTTTCTCGATCCCTTCCCTTATCGCTGCTTCTGGAACAATATTTTCAGTATCCTATGAAATAGATTGTGTAACACCAACGAACATTTTAAGGTAAACTCAAAATTACAAACAAAATTTTTTGCCCATCACTCACAATTTTATTTAAGATATAACACAACACTAACCAGAATTAATATAGTTACCCAACCATAGATTGATTTTTGGTTACATTTTACAACATCAAAAACTATAACCTATGTCAACTAATATCTAGCATTCCTTAGAAATTGGAATTTTTAAATGCTATTTTGTTTTAGAAAATTCTAAACCAAAAGTGTTGCAATAATGGTTAATTTTTGGGATATCTATAAAAATATGAACAGGAAGTTATTTAGAATATTGAAGAATAACTTAAATTCAAATATAGAATGGTCGTCAATCGAAAATGGTAATAAAAAATGATGATTTAAGCAGTTAACCTGAAAGCACATGTAGGGATGATTTAAGATTGTAAAATATGTAGGGGTTCTGATTGGTCAGACCAGTCACATGTTGGAAAGTATAAAAATAAACGGTAGTACTGTGAGAGTGGTTAATGTTTTGTGACGGTTGTTGTAAGTGATGAGGGTCATTGATATAAGCCGTGAGGCATCACTTATAATTAACTTCAAATCAAAGTATATGTTCGTTTAATTAATTTGCAAGGCAAAGAAATTTTCACATAGTGTTTGAAACTTTAATAGTGAGGTTTCTGGTGATGAATCTTGTATTCGAAATGCAAATCGATCGTTTACCAAACCATTTATTTTCATTTATTAATCATCAATACATTGTTTGCTTTTGATTTGCTATAAATAGCAAAGAATAGTACTGGTTTTACGCATTTTGCATAAAAATAAATACTTTCGTGTATTTAAAAAAAACCATTCTAGTCTTAATTTTGTGTACTGAAACACGAAAGCAAATATTCTCTATAAAATGCAACCCCCTTTTGCATTAAAAAGCAATTAAAGTTTAAATTAATTACAATGTGGATTGCAGAAATCTATTTTAAATAAAGAATTTTCTAGAATATGAAAATATAAAAGGATGAGTCATTGGTGTTTAGAACTACATAAATATCTAATTAATAAATAAAACATTTTATTCCAAAAAGTGGCCCGGAATACTAAAACTCAGAAAATGTAATAGAAATTAATAAGAAATATTTATGATCTTCGCATTCAATGTACGATAGAAGGAGATCGCGTGCATTAATTTTAGGTATTAAACAAGGAAGAACAGCATGCATTACGGGTAAGTGGAACCAGATAACAAGGTAATACAACGCCGCGATTTCAAACGCTAATGAGTTTTTCAGAGAAACCTTGCATCATAATGTTCCATACTATTGTAGTAACATTTTAGAAAATAGATAATTTGTATATAAGGAAGCATTTATTAAAAACAGGATTCAAATTCATTCTTCATTCGATTGATTCGATTCATTTCTTAAATGCAATAACAAGCTGTTGCTTTACGAAGACGATATTTGAAGTATGCAGTAAGCATGCCTTAATCTAATAATTATTATGTATATAGAAGTGATGTTTTTAAACGCAAATTAGATAAAAAATAAAATTTATAAATTACAATAAAGAGGGAAAATTCTTCAAGATAACGCTATTTTAAAAATTTTATTAAATAATCGAAAGGAAGATTTAACCAAAAATGTACTTTGATAACTGCTGTTTGAAACGAGGATTTTAAATATGGAAAATATTGTAAGATGATTTGGGCATAAATTTAAAATAAGAACATAATTCAATTACAAAGAGCATTTTTGTGGATTCTGCAAGTATTACTTTAAGATTTAGTTTTTAACTGATATTGGAGTTTGTATCTAATTTAAGGTAGAATAATAAATGTTAATCATATAATATTTTTTTAAAGGATTTTTGCCAGGAAAGTGTGTTCAGAGTTCGAAAACTCTGACCCTTTAATAGATTATCTGTCAAGGAATTTTTGGCCAAACAAACCTTTTGTATGAGAGAAAAAATTTCATACTGTATAAATGCTTTGTGATATTGCTGTTTTATTTCATTTTGAAAACTCCGTCAATTCCGTTAAGCTAGTCAGGCAAAGTTAGAAAGAAAGATAAGTGAACAATTTCAAGTGTTACAAATTGCTGTATCTGTATCACAGCACTCTTTCAGCAACGCTCAACGCGAGGCCATTTTCATATCACCGTTTTAGTAATGCCCCAAAGCGAGCCTTACCACAACAATATATATATATATATATATATATATATATATGTATATATATATATATATGTATATATATATATAAAATTGACGTGATAAGGGGTCACGAGAGGTCATTGAAACCCTAATTCTAAAAATAAATCCCACAAAAATATAATAGAATCTGAAAAGAAATGGAATTTTCCGTAAATTCATGGTTACGCCCTGTATAATACAAAGGCATTTTTATTTATTGATGTACAATGCAAGGACGCAAATTGCGCATGTATAAATAATCACCCTGTATGATCTAAGCATGTTGTAAATAAATGGCAAGTGGCATAAGTCGTATATGTAATAGTAATTGGTTGTAAAATGCCGTAAAACACATTTCGATGCTAATGCAAATCCATACATTTTTGATAAAATTTGCTGAAAATAGCATAGATCGAGCTTTACGCATTTAGCATAAATATAAATAATTTCGTGTATTTACTATAAAACGCAAACCCTTTTGCATTAAAAAGCAATCAAGTTTAAATTAATTACCCCATGAATTGTAGCAATTGATTCTAAATAAAGAACTTTCTAGAATATGAGTCATCCGTATTTAAAACTACGTATAAACTCATTAAAAAAACATTTTTATTTCAAGAAGCAGCTTGAACATCGAAAAAACCTGCAAAATCCCTAGAATAATAGAATATTTTAGTATATTATATTATATGTGAGACAAGGACAGAGAACGCATCACGGAAAACTAGGACACATAAGAAGGTAATAAAATGTCGAAATTTTATACGCTAATTGGGCATTTCAAAAACCTTACATCATAATGTTCGAGATTATTCTGGTAAAATTCTAGAAAATAGACAATTTGTATATAAAGGAGCGCTTCTCGTTTCGAGGGGAATTCATTCATTAAATTTGATCCGATGCAGTCGATGCTTAAAGTAGATCAAGAAATGTTATTTTAAAGCGCTAGCCGTTGCGTTATAGAAATATGCAATAAAACATAGTTGTGAGGTTGCAAGGAATATTGAAGTGATGTTTAAGACCCAAATTACATACAAAAATAAAATTATTTTAATGAAACTGTTGAACCGTGTTATATAACTGTCTGGTAGAGGTAGTAAATTTCAAAATCCATTCTTAAGAAAAATATATTTTATGTAGGTAGGTCTAAGCTAATTATTGACAAATTTTGAAGAGCGAAGGTCGTATAGAAGATATTAAAAAAAATGTTTTTTAGTGAAACTGTTGTACCGTGTTATATAACTGACTGGTAGAGGTAGTAAATTTCAGAATCCATTCTTAAGAAAAATATATGTTATGTAGGTAGGCCTAAGCTAATTACTGACAAATTTTGAAGGGCAAAGGTGGTATAGAAGATATTAAAAAAATGTTTTTTTAGTGAAACCATTGTACCGTGTTGTATTGAAGGGCCTAATATACAGTATAGAGGATATTCAAAAGATGCTGTTATGTTAGCAAATTCTTAGGTACGTTTCTTCAAAATATGTTATGTAGAAATGTGGGACTTCATTTGGAAAAATTATTTTATATATGTTTGAAAATGTTAAAAAAAAAGTTAACTTTTGATTGTAATGTTGGACTTTATGTGTACTTATGCATAAAATATTTCTTTCTGCAAAGTAAATAATAAATTTTAATAAAATAATTACTTTCTGTCGATATTATTCCTTTATTGTCATATATAGGTACTGCAGAGTGATATTTCTGTGATTGAAAAATTGTGAGAATATTAATAATCCATAAAGAATATAAAGCAGACTGAAATAGCTTGCAAAATGTACTGATTACTAGGTGTAGCCTATAATGCATGGATAGAGTAGTAGACGTGGCTTAACAGAGAGGAGGCGTGTTCAAACTTAGCGGCCGCTTCGTAACAACCGGTAACTTCACATATGTTATTTCAAACACCTAAAGTATTTAATTTTGACGTTAGTGAAGCTAGCGACCACTATCTACCGGTCGCTAAATATGGATACACCTACCAATCTCCAACACTACAAAACCACACCTACTAAACTGAACAAGCATTTCTATTGTTCAATTATGTTTCCTATATTGACCCAATTATCTTTACGCATTTTAAATCTAAGGGTGATTGAAACTAAATAACTTTGAGATTCCTATATTATTCATACATGTATATTTTAAGCAGTTGCTTTTTTAAATTGAAATACTTGTAATTTTCTTAACTTATGTAAAACCTACGCTCTTAAAACTTGTTAGACAACTAGTGTAGGTATACTAAAACAACCCATATCTTTTACACAAACGTGTTCGCCCCTGTTCACTAACTTTTATGGAATTTTGGTAATGACACCATAAGAAAATTAAAAAATTTATTTCCTAGCTTTTGTAATACCTGTGCCCTTGAAACTTGGTAGGCAGTTAGTGTAGGTGTACTAAAACAACCCATCTCTTTTACAGAAACGTGTTCGCACCGGTTCACAAAGTTTTTTGGAATTTTCATAATGACACCATAAGAAAATTAAAAATTTTTTTTCTTAGCTTTTGTAATACCTGCGCCCTTGAAACTTGGTAGGCAGTTAGTGTAGGTGTACCAAAACAACCCATATCTTTTACAGAGACGTGTTCGCCCCGGTTCACTAACCTTTTTGGAATTTTCCTAATGACACCATAAGAAAATTTAAACATTTTTTTCTTAGCATAATACCTGCGCCCCTGAAACTTACTAGGCAGTTAGTGTAGGTGTACTAAAACAACCCATCTCTTTTACAGAAACGTGTTCACCCCGGGTTCACTAACTTTTTTGTAATTTCCATAATGACACCATAAGAAAATTAAAAAAAAATCTTCTTGGCTTTTGTAATACATGCACCCTTGAAACTTGGCAAGCAGTTAGTGTAGGAATACTAAAACAAACCATATCTTTTACAGATACGTGTTTGCCCCGGTTCACTTACTTTTTTGGAATTTTCATAATGACACCATAAGAAAATTAAAAATTTTTTTCTTAGCTTTTGTAATACCTGCGCACTTGAAACTTGGTGGGCAGTTAGTGTAGGTGTACTAAAACAACCCATACCTTTTACAGAAACGTGTTCGCCCCGGTTCACTAACTTTTATGGAATTTCCGTAATAACACCATAAGAAAATTAAAAAAAAATTTTCTTAGCTTTTGTAATACCTGCGCCCTTCAAACTTGTTGGGCAGTTAGTGAAGGTGTACTAAAACAACCCATATCTTTTACAAAAACGTGTGCGCCCCGGTTTACTAACTTTTTTGGAATTTTCGTAATGACACCATAAAAAAATTAAACAATTTTTTTCTTAGCTTTTGTAATACCTGCGCCCTTGAAACTTGGTAGGCAGTTAGTGTAGGTGTACTAAAACAACCCATATTTTTTACAGAAACGTGTTCGCCCCGGTTCCAAACTTTTATGGAATTTTCAAGACACCATAAGAAAATTTAAAAAGTTTTTTCTTAGCCTTTGTAATACCTGCGCCCTTGAAACTTGGTAGGCAGTTAGTAGAGGTGTACTAAAACAACCTAAATCTTTTACAGAAACGTGTTCGCCGCAGTTCACTAACTTTTATAGAATTTTCATTAAGATACCATAAAAAAATTAAAAATTTTTTCCTTAGCTTTTGTACTACCTGAGCCCTTGAAACTTGGTAGGCAGTTAGTGAAGGTGTACTAAAACAACCCATATCTTTTACAAAAACGTGTGCGCCCCGGTTTACTAACTTTTTTGGAATTTTTGTAATGACACCATAAAAAAATTAAACCATTTTTTTCTTAGCTTTTGTAATACCTGCGCCCTTGAAACTTGGTAGGCAGTTAGTGTAGGTGTACTAAAACAACCCATATTTTTTACAGAAACGTGTTCGCCCCGGTTCCAAACTTTTATGGAATTTTCATGACACCATAAGAAAATTAAAAATTTTTTTTCTTAGCCTTTGTAATACCTGCGCCCTTGAAACCTGGTAGGCAGTTAGTAGAGGTGTACTAAAACAACCCATATCTTTTACAGAAACGTGTTCGCCCCAGTTCACTAACTGTTATGAAATTTTCATAATGACACCAAAAGAAAATTAAAAAATTTTTTTCTTAGTTTTTGTAATACCTGCGCCCTTGAAACTTGGTAGGCAGCTAGTGTAGGTGTACTAAAACAACCCATATCTTTTACAGAAACGTGTTCGCCCCGGTTCACTAACTTTTTTGGAATTTTCGTAATGCTACCATAAGAAAATTTAAATATTTTTTTCTAAGCTTTTGTAATTCCTGCGCCCTTGAAACTTGGTAGGCAGTTAGTGTAGGTGTACTAAAACAACCCATATCTATTACAAAGAGTGTTCGCCCCGGATCACTAACTTTTTTGGAATTTTCGTAATGACACCAGGCGCAGATATTACAAAATTTTTTAATTTTCTTACGGCATCATTACGAAAATTCCATAAAAGTTAGTGAACCGAGGTGAACACGTTTCTGTAAAAAATATGGATTGTTTTAGTACACCTACACTAACTGCCTGCCAAATTTTAAGGGCGCAGGTATTAATTACAAAAGCTAAAAAAAAATTTTTTTATTTTCTTATGGTGTCATTACGAAAATTCCAAAAAAGTTAGTGAACCGGGGCGAACACGTTTCTGTAAAAAATATGGGTTGTTTTAGTACACCTACACTAACTGCCTACCAAGTTTCAAGAGCGCAGGTATTACAAAAGCTAAGAAAAAAATTGTTTAATTTTCTTATGGTGTCATTACGAAAATTACAAAAAAGTTAGTGAATCGGTGCGAACATGTTTCTGTAAAAGATATGGGTTGTTTTAGTATACCTACACTAGTTGTATAACAAGTTTTAAGAGCGCAGGTTTTACATAAGTTAAGAAAATTACATGTATTTCAATTTAAAAGGGCAATCGATTAAAACATACACGTAAGAATAATATAGGAATCTCAAAGCTATTTAGTTTCAATCGCCCTTAGATTTAAAATGCGTAATGATAATTGGGTCAATATAAGAAACATAATTGAACAATAGAAATGCTTGTTCAGTTCAGTAGGTGTGGTTTTGTAGTGTTGGAGATTGGTAGGTGTATCCGTATTTAGCAGCCGGTAGTTAATAGCCGCTAGCTTCACTAACGTTAATTTTTCTATTACGACAAAGTATGGAATTTAACCTTGCGATAAGAATAATAGGAAATAACAGATCATTTATAGTTTTCCATATGGGACTAAAAGTTTATTATGAATACGAAAACTTATTTTAGGATTTTAAACAAATTTTTTCATTATTTCTTTCGTTTTAAAAAAATTGTTACATTCCTTCAGAAGAGGTAGGTTTAATATGAAAAAAGTTGTAATAATGCACTTTAATAAAGAAACAGTTATCAACGCTCTGAGTAATAATTTCTTGAATTAAGTTGATTTTAGCATTCCAAAGATATATACACGATATAGTTCTACAGCAAAAAATTAGAGTGGAAGACAATTAAAAACTAAACCAGAAAGCTATACATAAAATTTGATCAATAGAAGCAGGTTCCCTATAATAAAATTAATAACAAGAAGTCCCATATAAATAGCTAAGAGTTTTAATTTAAAATTATAAAGAAATGCCTTCCTACAGATAATATAAATACACTTTCCCAACTAGTTGTTACTTTCTATAAGGAGATTAAAGTGGGCAAGTAGAAGATTTGTAACTTGTAAGATATAGTGCTAGACAATTAATAGCTAAAAGTGGCCATTCGTGTCACTGCTTCAAAACATATGAACACACACCCGAATAAGCAGATTTAGTATTTGTTGGAAAGTAGTGATATCAAGAAGAGTTAGTTATAGATGAGCAGACACAAGTCATATCAAGTTAATCAATGTCTCTTTAAAAATAATAGTAACTTTGTTAAACAGCACCTTTTAGCTTGAACAAAGAAGTGAGTCTGCTTGTCTATATGAAACATTCCTTGACACTGGTACTTTGTAACAGACACCGATCGATTTTCATTGGGCATATGAATGAATATTGTGAAATAGTTATGTATTCCTTAGCTTGATGACACCCTTGACGAAAAGCGGATGGAGTGATGATTGTTAGTTTTTTAATATGATTCCATGCAAACCCGAAACATGTACTATTAATCAAGGTTCTGACCGGAAAACTGTTATTAACTTGTATATTCATTTTATGTTAAATTAAAAATTCTAGGACTTAAGCAACGCTCCTATTTAATTATAAACATTTATTAATTGTTGTCTCAAATTCTTTATAGGGTGTAATGTTGTAAGATTTGCAAATGAAATATAATATGTATGGTGAGCTTTAAAATAAGCTAATAAATAATACTATTCGAGCTGTAGTTTTAAAATTATAAATTAATCAATAAATTAAGTTCAAATAATTACTATTGATAAAAACAAGACAAACTTGTGGCAGTGTTTGGTTTATGAATTAAGATTAAAGATTAAATGCCATTATTATAACAATAGTTTCATTGCTTAAAATCGTTATTAAAAATCCTAAGCCTGTCAAAGCATTCACTGGAATGACAAGCACTTCATTCCGCCATGTTTATCGGGCGGGATTTAAATCATACCTGAATTATACACATGAATTTCATCCACTATTCCTTCATTCCCGCCACCAAAAACGACCATTAAATCTTTAATTACAACTGCACGATGTCCATGTCTGGGTCGCGGCTGTGGTCCTGAAGCATCGTCAACTAATTTCCAACGGTACATTCGGCTCGACATTGTGTTTAAGGTGTATTCACAACAAAATCAATACCTACACATATGCAAGCATTTAAAAAGTTTTTCAGCATTTTTTTAAATAAACAAGACATACATTTATAAAGATTAATTTAACACATTTGTTAAGTTTATTCAAAAAGTATTACCATACAGGATAAGGGCAAAAAGCGCAACATTACACCACAAAATTGAACTGTCATTAACGACCGAGGGTCGAACTTGTATTGCAAACGAAATGAAAGCCGTCGGACAGTGATCGCGCAGTACTAGCACAACTTGGCAACTAAAGCCACCACTTTATTATAATAGGAACATTATTTGTATTTCATTTGGAAACGTCATAAGCAACTCTATAAACTTAATATTAATTTTAAATTGTGCGGTTTTAAGGTATCTTAAAATTAATTATTTTTACATATACAGCATACGCTATTTGTTATTTATCTACAATACGCCTATATCATTATTTATACACGCGCAACTTAATTTTTTTTTGGTATTTTAATGAATAGGATGCGCTTGTATTATACAGGCGCAACCATGAATTTACGGAAAATTTCATTTTTTCCGGATTCTTTTATATTTTGGTGGGATTTATTTGTTGAATTTGGGTTTCAATGACCTCTCGTAACCCCTTAACGCGTCAATATTTATATATAATGCTGTGATAAAGGGCTGTTTAAGGGTGTATTGAGTAGTAAGGGTCGCGTAGTAACTGTAAATAGCAATGGAAATCGGAAAACTGCATTTATTTATAATTATTTATGGGTCCGGGTTGGGACCGTGTCATTTTATAAATTAAGGTCGACGTTTCGCCCACTTTTGTAAGGAGCTTCATCAGGATAATAAAATAAATAATAAAATAAAAATAATAAAGATATAAATGATAATATTAAATAGACAAGTTAAAGTGTAAAGAGAAGAGTTACTCCTGAACTTTCAGACTCACTAGCCCATTCAAAGCCAAAAGGTGTCTTGTGGCGAAGTAACTGCATTTATTTAGCAGGAAAATAAATAATTCGCACATTATGTAAATAGCAAGCATTTAACACCCTGTATATAGACCGCAACTAACTTTAATCAATGCCAGTAAGCATATCTTTCAATAATAGAACGCGTATTCAGCAGAAAAATATTTATACATGTAATTAAAATACGTCAAGAAGCGTTCAATAAGTTTATAGAATAGATACGCATAAGATAAGATAAAACCTAGTAAATCTTTGTGCAATTACGCTTGTAAGAAAGAAGAAACAAAGCGCTTTGATAAGAAACGCACCTTCAAAGATGAGTTTTAAATAGACACATAAACGAAAACAGCACTAATGTTACATCAGTTATTTTTGATCAATTCTCCAAAAGCTTTATCTACACAAAACAACGATAACAATAACAAGGAGATCAAAGATCGGAAAATAATAGTAAATAACAGCATGATACGGAACTTCATAATAGTTTCGTCAGAAATCAGCTTGAAAAATACAAGAAATGTCCAAAATATATATGGTTGGTCGCAGTTTGTAAGGCTGTTTGTAAAAACAATCCAAATGTAGAGAGCAAAAGCTATATAACGCCCAGAGTTGATAAAAAAGGGTCAGTCTCAATTTGAAACACGTCAAATCTGCAATACTCTTAATCAGATATTTACGCGTCAAATAAATACATTTTATATTATATTATTGTGAAAAATAGTGTTGTGTAAGAATAATAGTTGATGACGAATTGCGTTAAGAATATATGAAAAAGCTTTAGCCGTTTTGCAGAAAACGTGAGTAGATTTTGGTTAATTAATTTAAATTAAATGTTTATAATAATGTAGGGCTCCTAAGTCTGGTATTCAGAAATTCTAATTCACGATGATAAGTAGAATAATTCTAATTCGCGACCATAAAAAATCAAAGTCTTAATCCGAAAGAGTATCTAAGAAAACTACGAATTCTAAGTATGTGGAGAGATCCAAGGCGTATCCAGAAAAATATAAAATAAAGCACGAGGTGAATTTTGGAAACAAAGAGTAACAAAAACTATTGGTACAAAGCAGAGCATTGGTTTTCGATTGAAGATAATAAGGGGTGTTAATCCACAACAAGCAACAACTCATCAAAATATCACAGGTCAAGGCTAACTAGTTTAAAGAATCTTTTCAAATTTAAATTTTAACATTGAATATATTCATTTTCTCTCAAGTTTGTAAGGAGTCAACAAAACTATTGAATACGTTGAAATTTACATGATAAGCATAAAAGAGTCTTAAACGTTCCAGATTTTTTTTTAGTAAAAAGTGTCGTTTTTGATTACTTTAAAATTAAATTAAAAGGGTATAAATTTTAGAATAAATGAATCAAATAATATTAATTGATTGAAGGGTTTATTTAAAGGATTACAAAAATTGTGAAGTGTATATATTATTTCCTTTCATTATACGAATGTTGATTGACTTCGTTTTATCAATTCACACAGGTAAGAATTAAAGGGGTAAATCAAATTGATCATCGTAACGCTGTGCACTCTGTGTAAATTAAACTGGGCTAGCCGTTGCATAATTAAATTAGAAGATTAGAGAAAAACACAGTGATGACGTTTAGTTGGACGTTTTATCACATCGGCGTGCGGCGTTATCATATCAATTTAAATATATATATATATATATATATATATATATATATATATATAGGGCAGCGGCTCTTTCGGTACTTAGATTGGCAGAGACCATAGGGGTCGGTATGGCAGTCTAAGATACACTACCGCGATGTGGAAGGCAACGGGAACCCACCACATTATCTCCCAAGTACACAGCGTACTTAAATTGTTACAAACATGATAGCATTCTCTGGGGTAAAAGATTCCGGAGTTAAAATAGTCCCCCATTCGGATCTCCGGGAGGGGACTACTTTGGAGGATGCGATCGGAAAGTTAAAAATAAGAGTCGGGAACATTCTGCGAGTCGGAGCGTGGAATGTTAGAAGTATGAAGCAAGTAGGTAAGCTGGAGAACCTAAAAATCGAAATGAATAGGTTATCACTAGACATAGTAGAGATCAGCGAAGTTCGGTGACCAGAGGCAGGGGATTTTTGGAGTGGAGACTCCAGAGTAATTCATACAGGAGCAGAGGAAGGAAATTTGGGTGTGGGGATAGTTATGCGGAAAAAGATAGGATACTGTGTAGAAAATTACTTACAAAAGAACGAAAGAGTTCTCATGGTTAGATTAGAATCTAAACCGGTAAACACAGTAATAATACAAGTATACATGCCCACCTCTAGTTACAGTGACGAAGAGGTAGAAGCCATCTACAAAGATATCGAAGACATATTAAGATACGTAAAAGGACATGAAAATTTAATAATTACGAGGGATTTTAATGCCGTGGTAGGTGAGGGTAGGGAAGGAGTGGTAGTGGGTTTATTTGGTTTAGGCACGAGAAATGACAGGGGAAATAGGCTGGTAGAATTTTGCGACAAGAACAATTTAATCATCACAAACACATTATTTCAACATCATGCTAGAAGACGATATACGTGGAAGATGCCAGGAGATATAGGAAGATATCAAATAGATTACATTCTTGTTAGACAACGGTTTAGGAATCAAGTAAAAGACTGTAGAAGCTACCCAGAAGCAGACATAAATACTGACCACAACATCGTAATTATGAAGGTCGCACTTAAATTTAAAAATCTGAAAAAAAGGAACGGAAAAAGGCACTTGGACTTACAGAAACTAAAAGATAAAGATATTCAAGAAAGATTCGAAAAAAAGTCAAATGAATTGCTGAATGATATCGGGAAAATATCTTATACTAAGGAAGTAGAAACAGAATGGAATAACATTAAATCTAGCCTAGACATGGCGGCCAGAGATATCCTGGGGTATACACAAAAAGAAAATAAGAAACCATGGATAACAAAGGATATCCTGAATTTAATAGAAGAAAGACGAAAATACAAAAATAAATCAGACAAAACAGGAAAACAGAGATACAAAACCATAAAATGGGAAATTATTCGAAAATGCAGGAAAGCTAAAGAACAATGGATTGATGAAAAGTGCAAAGAGGTACAAACAAAGATGGAAATAGGAAAGACAGACGAAGCATACAAATTAATTAGAATGAATTTTAGGGATATAAAACCGTATAGCAAAAATATAAGGGACGCACAAGAAAACGTCATCATAGAAAACGTAGAGAAAGTGGGTAGATGGCAAGAATATATAGGGAATTTATATGCAGGAGAGGAACTAACCGCATTAGAACATGAATCAGACATTGAAAATGATGACCTGGGATATCTTATACTTAGAGACGAGTTTGAATTAGCATTAAAGAGTCTGAAAAATGGCAAGGCACCGGGTACAGATAAGGTGCAAGCCGAAACTCTAAAAGCAGCTGGACACGCAGTAACAGAATGTCTCTTCCAACTTGTAAGCTATATGTATGAGACAGGCGAGATACCCAAAGATTTCAAACGTAGCATCATAGTAACTATACCAAAAAAGAAAGGCGTGGATAGATGTGAAAATTTTCGAACAATAAGTTTGACAGCACACGTGTCAAAAATATTAACTAGAATTGTGCAAAGACGAATGGGAAAACGGGCGGAAAAAATACTAGAAGACCAATTTAGGTTTAGGCGAAACAGGAAAACACGGGAGGCTATTTTAGCTCTGAGAATGATAATGGAGAAAACAATAGAAAAAAGGGACAGCATGTGTATAGGGTTTGTAGATCTGGAAAAAGCATTCGACAATGTAAAATTTTTTTTTTATTTTTTATTTTTTTTATTTAATTTTTTCATTTTTCATTTTTCATTTTTTTTCATTTTCGTTTTCGTTTTCATTTTCATTTTCATTTTCATTTTCATTTTCATTTTCATTTTCATTTTCATTTTCATTTTCATTTTCATTTTCATTTTCATTTTCATTTTCATTTTCATTTTCATTTTCATTTTCATTTTCATTTTCATTTTCATTTTCATTTTCATTTTCATTTTCATTTTCATTTTCATTTTCATTTTCATTTTCATTTTCATTTTCATTTTCATTTTCATTTTCATTTTCATTTTCATTTTCATTTTCATTTTCATTTTCATTTTCATTTTCATTTTCATTTTCATTTTCATTTTCATTTTCATTTTCATTTTCATTTTCATTTTCATTTTCATTTTCATTTTCATTTTCATTTTCATTTTCATTTTCATTTTCATTTTCATTTTCATTTTCATTTTCATTTTCATTTTCATTTTCATTTTCATTTTCATTTTCATTTTCATTTTCATTTTCATTTTCATTTTCATTTTTATTTTCCTTTTCCTTTTCCTTTTCCTTTTCATTTTCCTTTTCATTTTCATTTTCATTTTCATTTTCATTTTCATTTTTCATTTTCATTTTTCATTTTTATTTTTATTTTTATTTTTATTTTTTATTTTTATTTTTATTTTTATTTTTATTTTTATTTTTATTTTTATTTTTATTTTTATTTTTATTTTTATTTTTATTTTTATTTTTATTTTTATTTTTATTTTTATTTTTATTTTATTTTTATTTTTATTTTTATTTTTATTTTTATTTTTATTTTTATTTTTATTTTTATTTTTATTTTTATTTTTATTTTTATGCGACCCTTCATCCCCCTCGGGAGTATCCGATGGGAAGAATTTCTCTAGTAAATATTCCGCCGTGGTTTTAAAACCTTCGGTGTGTTCGCCATTTGTTTTCTTTATATTACCGAACGCGATTTTTTGTTGTTTTTCTCTAATTACGCGGTATTCGGTTCCCCACGGTTTTTTCTCGGAGTTGCGCCTGCAGAATTCTTTAAATTTATTCGTTCGCGTTTCTTCTATTAATATTTTATATTCGCGGTTACTCTGATTATATTCGATTCGCCGTTGTTCTCTTATATCTCCCGAGGCGCGTTGATAGCGGCGCCTTAGATTACGCGTTTATGCCCGCTTGGTGGTTAGTTCCCGGGTCCACCAGGGTACGCTGTCTTTAAATGTTTTCTTTCGCGGCATGGAATACGATGACGCGTCTACCACCGCGTCGTTTAATTTTTTCGCGAGTGTTTCTACTTCGTCTGCTTCTCGGCAGTTAAATAGCTCATTTTTGAGCGCAGGGATACTTTCGCTAAATTTTTGTTTAAACCGCTCCCAATTTGCTTTTTTATTACAAATCCGCTGAAATATAGTGAGCTGCTCGCTTGCGCTTGTTTTGGTTTCAACGTCCCATGTCATTAATTTATGGTCAGAGAGCGTTTCCTCGTCCGACCTTAATTTCAAAAAACAAATCGTTTCTAACATTTCGTGCGAGGCTGCAGGAATATCAATAAAACTGTTACAGTAGTGGGGTAAGGCCGGTCCTAATTCAAAACGTGTTCAGACGTATTTTACATATGTAAAATACACGTGCACCGTTTTGAATTAGGACCGGCCTTATATAATTTCAATGTAAAATAGTTGTGAAAACATGAATTCTTATATACTTTTAATGTAAAATACTTGTGGGCACGTTTTGAATTAGGACCGGCTTTATATTACTTTCAATGAAACATACTTCAAAACACCCTTATGTTGAAAAATGTAAGTGCAGAGAAAAATGTGTGTAGCTGTTTTGAATTCGGTTTTCTAGCGAGAAGTTACACGTGCGCCGTTTTGAATTAGGATCGGCCTTATATACTTTTAATGTAAAATACTTGTGAGCATGTTTTGAAGTCAGACCGGCTTTATATTACTTTCAATGGAACATACATACTTCAAAACACACGTATGTTAAAAAATGTAAGTGCAGAGAAAATGTGTGTAGATGTTTTGAATTTGATTTTCTAGCGAGAAGTTATAAAGTATGCCAGATGCAAAATGTCGCATTCAAGTCAATTGTGTTTAATTAAAGTGGATTCTGATTTATGTTTTTTGTTTATGTTTAGAGGCTGCAAATACACATAGACCGGTTTCAATTCAAAATGTGTTCACTCTTGTGATAGGTTGAAAAGTGGGTTGGCAAAGTACGCAGATGGTGGTAATCTGCTATATAAGGAGATTGCTCCTAATATTAATTTAGTTAGTCGAAGAAAAGCAATATGGATTTTAATACTCTTAATAAAACCACATATCTCAAACCTTATGTAAATTCAAAAGATCTTGTAGTGAATAAGAGGTTTGAAGTTTTAAAAGTGGAAACAATCAAGACAAAATATGGAGAAAAAGTATTAGTTGAAACAGAAGAGTTCAAGAGTATATTGCCATTGAGATATTTTGAATACCTTCAAGCACATGGAGTGAAACAATTAAATGAAAGTATTGGCTCGAACAAACACGTATACATAACTAGTAAGGAATCGATCGGTCTAACTGTCAACATAGAATTTTCAGAATAATATGTCACTAATCTAAGAAATTAGTTTATTATTATAATAATACATATCTTGTTCTTTACTGTTTATTTTTTATTATAACACATCTAAGTCGATTGTATAAAGAATGATGTATTTAATTACAGTGGGTTCTGATTTATGTGCGTTTTACTTTGAGGTTACTACCTTGTTTAGAGAAAGTCTTGTTTCAAAAGAGAAACTTTTATAAAATACTTTTTTATTTTACAAATTGTTGAATATTTTGATCTAACTATTTATAAATGTAAAAGTATTTATTAACTCCCGTTCTTGAAGTATCTGCTGCTCCCTCGCAGCCAGTTCTTCTCTTTTTTGCTTTTTATTTTTAGTTCTAAATCTAGACGACGCAGTATCTTCTCTCCACGCTTTTTAAATGCGTTAAGCAACTCTACTGTGTCATCTTCGTAGGATTTGTCATCTTCACAGCAAACAGCCATATTAGATTCTGTACATAACTTTTTCATAGCCGACATGTTTTTGCCTGATCTGTGAGCATAACATAAAAGATTATTGTAGGTTTACCTTTTCTTTTGTATACTACCTGATGTTTCTGAGAGGATCAGAATGTGTCAACGATCCAACGATAGCCTCAGAATTTCCAGAATGGTTTTTTGATCCTAATCTAATGTAACTTATAAATTAGTAGTGTTTTAAAACACATGTATAAATGTGAAAAAGCACTTACCGTGATATATCTATTACGTCACTATCAAAAATAGCAGCAGTGTCAAGTTGAGGTGAAGAAGAACCAACAACTTCTTTAATCAAGTCTTCGTCAGAATGTAATATAAATTGCTCTAGAACATTCACGTTGGTACTATTACCATTTTTGATTGATGATAAGTTACTCATTTTTTAAAAGTTGCTAGTAGTAGTAACTAATTATTATACAAGAGATCTGATTGAATACTGTTGGTAAAATCTACGTGAAGTATTTATATTAAATAATAAACTGACCTGTTAGAAAAAATTAAAAATTTGCATCGTTTTCTGAAAAAATTCAGCTCTGTAATCTATTCTAATGAATAAAAACAGTATGTAAGCGAATATAATTATACCTTAGCAGGAATAATGAATTAGATTCATTGTCTGAAAAAGAAATTGCAATGAAGGCACATAATAAAAAACCTAAATTAGATTAATTTCGTTTTAGATTACTGCTGGCATAATTTATTTTTCAATAAAACTTAACAAAAATTGACTTTATATGCATATATAGGTATGTAGTAATTGTGTGTGTGTTTACACGATTCATGCTGCATAAGAAATTCTTTAATTCGCTCAAGGTACTGATATAAATAGCTTCAAATAAATGAAATTGCATAATGTTGATTGTATTATGATAAAACTGCAGAATGTTAATACTCACGGGAAAAAAAGTGTAGTGAAAAATAGCACAAATGTGAGAACTATTACTACAATTTATCTCGAAAATACGACTAGGGACAATAAATGCGAAAATTTCACACAAGATTGTCCTGAGAATGTTTTGCTAAATTTTAGTACACTATTTCTAACTTTATTAAAATTAATTGTAGTTCATTGCGCTACAGTTCTGTACAATCTGTTCACATAAATTGTATAAAACTACAGTATAATGTGTTAGGTTTGCTTACAAAGTTGTAGGAATACTTATCAAACATTATGTTAGATTTTACTACAAACTTATAGGAATATTTACCATAGATTGTGTTAGATTTTACTAAAAGATATAAGAATATGTGCGATAGATTGTGCTAGATTTTACTACAAATTTAATGGAATATTTACTATAGTTTGTGTAAGATTGTACTACAAAGTTATAAAAATATTTATAATAGGTTATGTTAGATTTCACTACAAACTTATACGAATATTTATGATAGGTTGTGTTAAATGTTATTACAAACTTGTCTAAATATTTACGATAGGTTGTTAGATTTTACTACAAACTTATAGGAATATTTACCATAGATTGTGTTAAATGTTACTACAGACATAAGAATATATGCGATAGATTGTCTTAAATTTTACTACAAATTTATTTGAATATTTAGCATAGGTAGTGTAAAATTGTACTATAAAATTATAGGAATAATTAAAATATAGGTTCGGTTGCATTTTATTACAAATTTATATGAATATTTACGATAGATTGTAATATTTTACTACAAACATTTAGAAGTACTGACCATATAGATCGTGTTACATTGTACTACACACAGGAATATTAAAACCCTGCCTTAAAGCAGCTTATAAAGTTTTCATAATTTACTTTTATTTTAATAGAGAAGATAGTTAATGAATAAATTAATTATCT
The DNA here is from genome assembly GCA_036346225.1 of Platerodrilus igneus. Taxonomy (NCBI): domain Eukaryota; kingdom Metazoa; phylum Arthropoda; class Insecta; order Coleoptera; family Lycidae; genus Platerodrilus; species Platerodrilus igneus. The sequence goes on from JARFIW010001214.1 coordinate 184,159, forward strand.
TCCCTAGTTGTTTTCTTTATCCGACCAAAAGCAAATGTAAATTATGAAAACTTTGTAAAGGCTTTAATGCAGTGTCATAAATATTCCTATCAGTGTGTAGTTACACAATCTATGATAAATATTCCTATTAAGTTTGAAGTAAAATCTTACAATATATCTTTAGTATTCATATACATTTGTAATAAAATGCAACACAACCTATTATAAAATGAGATGTTGGACTTTTTCGCACGAATGGGCTACCCTGTATATATATATATATATATATATATATATATATGTGTTGGTTTCTTGGGATGCACTTGTTTGTCAAGTAACACTTATCGTGTCAAATTGTAATTTCTATTCTGAAATTTCGGCATGACATTTATGCCTTATTCTTTGACTAAAATATGATAATTTTGTAATTACTAAGTTCTAAAACAGTATATGCTAATCTATTTACATCATATTTTAGTCTAAGAATAAGGCATAAATGTCATGCCGAAACGTCAGAATAGAAATTACAATTTGACACGATAAGTGTTACTTACAAACGAGTGCATCCCAAGAAACCAACACAATTTTATATACTACCAATACGTCAAGAAAAAGTATAAATTAAATTTTATTTCTTATATGGACTTTTAACCCACAAAAGACAACTCCACGTCAAACTAACTTTGCCATCAACATTTTGATTCGTCAATACGCCACAGTGTTCCATCAATATTGGCCTTCAACATTCTGCAAAATGGCACACAAATAAAAACACAATTTTTCGAAAAACTTTAATTATGAATACACTAAGGCCAAACGACAAAATGTATACATTACTACAGTGTGGACAGATAAAAACAAAACAGCCTATCAGGTATAGTGCCAACATTTTAGATAAAAATTGTGTTGTATGCTCATCCGCTGATGATGAAGCCCCTACACTCCCGGAGTAGATACTGGTACTGTGCTTGCAGGACTTAATATGGGTTCGTACTGCACTGCCTGCAATAAAATTAAATTATCAAAATTTATCTTATTTGTTGACAAATTTTAGTGATTTTTATTCAGAGTAGATATCCCATGTGTTCAGAGATGATACAAGAAATCAATAATGCAACTTATGATCAATAAAAAAGATTTAGTACAAAACCTGCAATTTTCAATTAAAATACAATTTTTTTACTCACGTTGTAGCACTTATTTATATTTTGATAAAAATAAATAAGTAAATAGGCGATTCAGTGCGATGCTTAGCTCTACCGATTAAAATAAAATCTTTTGTTTCTGTTTCATGGTCAAAAAAAGATTTAGTGCAAAACTTGTAATTTTCAATTAAAATACAATTTTTTACTTATGTTGTAGCATTTATCTGTATTTTGACAAAAATAAATAAGTAATGTGCGATTTAGTGCAGTATCTCAAGTGATTAAAATAAAATCTTTTGTTTCTGATTCATGGCCAAAAAGATTTCGTGCAAAACTTGTAATTTTCAATTAAAATACAACTTTTTTCGTATTTCGTAGCTTTTATTTTGATAAAATAAATAAGAAATGTGCGATTTAGTGCAATAGTTGTCATTATTGAGTAAAATAACACCTTTTCTTGTTGATTCGTAGTTCACAAAAAAGAAATTAGTGCTATACTTTTCTGGCAAGTTTAAACATCTTATTTTATGCCTGAACGTATAAATGTTTGGTTACGCAGTATCGTTTCAATTTTAAAATTACAATAAATTATTCTACTTGGTTGCATATTCTATCCAACAATTACCAAAATTATATTATAAATGTACAAAGATTATTTAAGATTCAAAAACTGGCTATAGTTTGTTTATGCTAACACTAGCAATTGGGCTGGCCAAATTTTTCTCTGCACTTTGTACCTACTTATGAAAAGGATGGATGCTAAATACATAAATAAACTTGCCTTGTTCTTCATCAAGTGCTTACTTCATTAATCAATCAACGTTACGTCCATAATGATTTCCTTTGTTATAAAACTCCAAGCAATAATCAGTTATAAAACTAAAAGTAATTATTATTTTCATCAATTTTTTGTTTTGTTTTGGTAATTTAAAAATTTTTGTTCAAAATTACAAACTTTAGTGAGGGAGCTTCCTCACCCATTTCACCTTTGGATTCACATACGATGATTTGTTTACTATTGCATAGCATAAATTAAAATTTGTACCTACCTTGTTAAGTGTGCTGTAGTCGTTATATTTTGCCTGAAATTTCATACGAACTCCTAGCACCGGAATGAGTTCCTTAATATCCTCGTCCATTAAACTATTAAACGCGTCCTCGTCTATATCATTATCTGAAATATAAAAGTATGATTTTTGCTTTAAATCTAAGCATAATGGTGGGCTAATTATATATGAGAATATAATTGATGATATTCAGGCGTCACAAACAAAACTATTAAGCAAATTATTTCAAGCAGGACATTATATTAGGATATTTTAAAACATGAATTAATGCAACGTGACTATACAATATTTAGAATTTACTGTGGCATTAGTAAACCCATCCACTACCCATAAGAAAACTACATTTAATGAAAATATTTTAGTTATGATTTTAAACATATACCTATCTGATCTATTCCTTAACATAACCGTTACCAAAAACCCTTGCTCTCCCATCGTATTCCGTTATCCCTATTCTAAAAATAGAAATAATCGCCCATCAGGTACATCTAAAGATGAGATTGAGAAATATATTACTGCTTCATTTTCGCCATAATTACACGATGAACGAAAGCTCAGATTCGTTCACAGGGTTTATAAAACAAGCGAATATAAACGTAATACATTACCGCCAAATAAATCAAATTAAAAATTAAATTCATCCCAATACATGCGCCTATTACTGATTTAGAATCGATTTATAGCGTTATCAAACATATTTGTACTTACCGTCAAATGCCTTTTCGATTTTAGGCAAAACCCCCCAAGAAACTAAAATATTTTTAACAAATTCGTCCATTTTGTAGGTACCTTTAGAAACACAACACTGGAATGTTGGAAATCGTCTAATTAGGTCAAGTTACTCACTTTCCTGCCTAAGAAGAGATGAATATTATGAGCGGCGACAAAGTTTAGGGTCCCTTGGCGTCTGCGTAGCAAAACAAGCCTTGAACGTACTTTTCGTACAATAATCTAAATTTTAGCACAATGTTGTAAAGAAAGTAACTACAATATCTTTCGGTTATTAACACAAAGATATATTAATAATTTATAATGTGTTTATAGTAGTTTTCAACAGTTGTTTGATACTCCCCAATAAATGTATAGTAATGCATAGTACAAAATGATTTTCAAACTTTGTTCAATAAATAAGGAGTTTAGATTATAATTGTGCTATTATTTTCTACAGAAATATTAGCACATTTGCGTTGTAATATTTAAAAAATTTTGTATTTGATATTAACACATTTTTGGTATAATTTTAGACATTTTTTCACCGCACAATAAATTGTTAAAATTTCAAAAAACTTTTTTCTCCGGGTGGTGTTTAAAAAAAACCCATGAGTGCGTGTAAATTATTAAACATCGCCAGTTTAATCTGAGACATTTTTTTCAAATTTGCTTTATTTATCTTTAGATTAATTTTGTTTAAAATAATGCAATGCAAATTGCCTTTAACTAGTAATATATAGAATAAGTTTTAGATTACCGCTGACCTAATTTATATGCATATATAGGTAATTGTGTGTTTACACGATTTATGCCGCATAAGAAATTCTTTAATTCTATCAAGGCACTGCTATATGATAAAACTGCAGAATGTTTTTTTAATACTGGGTTTTTAAAAAAACCATGAGTGCGTGTAAATTATTAAACAACATTGACGTTTTAATCTGAGACATTTTTTCAAATTAGCTCTATTAAAATTTTTTATATGTAACCATAAAAAAATAGCGATGTAATGATAGTGTTTTTCTGTACACACAGCATAAATCAAAGGTCTTATAAAAACATTTGATTACTATACTGCAAGCAAGCATATTTTTTCAGTAAACGCAGCTGAATGAAAAATGATGTTGTATGCTAATTCTTTTACAGTTGTTTTGCTTACGTCAGATGATATTTTTGTATAAATAGTAAATAAAGCTCTACATATATTAAGTAGTGTATTGATTTGTATAGAATCATGAATTCTGAAACCGTGGCCGAGATTAGTAGTGCTATTTTAAAATTAACTGTGAAATGCGTGAATCTAATCAGATCAGTCGATGTAATAACGAAACACATTATAATTATAAAAGCAAATATAAGTATATTGAAGCTTGCTATTAGAAATAAGGTATATGAAGACAATCGTCAGGAAAATCCTAGTAGGCTGGAATCTAATTTGGCACATCTTAAAGGTTACCTTGTACGATTGAGGCACTTGAAACGCTCTTTGGAATATCAAGGTAAAGGTATTGATGCAACGCTTTCTAGAGGTCATATTCGAAAAAATCTGATTTGGCATGATGTACAATCATGTTTTGAAAGTCGAATAATTATGGGACTTATTACCAATTTAAGTTATAGAGATCCTCTAGTGTTCTTAGACAAAGCGTTCGCTAGTTTTAAAACGCAAGATTGTTGCTTGCTTAAAAAAGTCAATGTTGAAAGTTAATGTAATATTGTCCGCTAACTTTGTTAAGCCTACTACTGACGAAATAGATTTGAAGACGTTTCCTACTGCAAACCGTCACATCGATATAAACACCAATCTCAAGCGGTGGTATAAGGAGAACGTATTGGACAAGATTTCGAAGCGATTAGAGGAATTTAGCGAAAAAGATTCAGGCTGGGCAATCCAAGAAGTTTTACACTTGAAGGTAAATATAAACAATCATGATCCACATAAAGGAGGGTGTTCAACGTTTGTTCCGGTTCCGGACTTTATAGCAAAAAAACGAGCTGTGGTAAATGTAATAAATAACGACCAACATTGCATTCTTTGGAGCTTGGTTTCCGCTTTATATCCTGCTAAACAAAATAGTCAGAGAATATCTAGCTATCCACATTTTGATACAGTATTACGCTACAATTCAATTCAGTTTCCAATCGCATTAAAAGATAAAAAAAATTGAGAAGCTTAACAATCTCGCAATTAACCTATATTGTATAGAAAATACTAAAATACTGCCATTTTGTTTAAGTGAAAATTAAAAAAAAAATAGAACCTATTAATCTGTTAGTTTTAAATAATGATTCCTTACAATATTCTCGTCCGACAAATGCTAATGAGAATCACTTTCATTTTACTTGGATTAAGGATATGTCAAAATTATTTGCAAAACAGTTGTCTTCACATCACCATAGAAAATTTTGTTGTTATAGATGTTTAAATAATTTTAGTACAGCAGCATTACTTAAGCGTCATTCGAATTATTGCGAAAAACAGAATACTTGCTCAATAAGATTACCCGAAGAATCCGAAAAGTATCTAACATTTGAACATTTCCACTATCAAGAGAAAGTATCATTTGTAGTTTATGCAGATCTCGAATGTATATTAGAACCATGCAATGAGTCGGAGGTAATATTAAACACAGTCCGTTATCAAAGGCATATACCCTTTAGTGTAGCGTACTATTTGAAATGCTCGTATGATAATAAATATTCCAAATTTCAATTGTATCGCGGAAAGGATTGTATAGAATGGTTTGCTGCTCAATTGAAATTGATTTCAGAAACGACGAATAAAATTTTCTGTAACCCAAAACCTATAAACCCTTTAACAGAAGAACAAAAGTCAGCATTTAAATTTGCCCTTCACTGTCACATTTGCAATAAACCTTTTAGTATAGATGATATTAGAGTTTGCGATCACTGCCACTTTACAGGTGAATTTCGAGGAGGAGCTCATCAAGATTGCAACATCAATTATCATAATTCTTATATGATACCAGTAGTTTTATCAGGCTACGATTCGCATTTCATTATTAAAAGAATCTCGTTAGAGTTTTCAGGTTCGTTAAGCATTCTACCAATAAATAAGGAAAATACATATCTTTTATAAAATATGTAAAAGGTATGAAAGTTAGTTTTAGATTTATCGATTCATTCAGGTTTATGGCATCTAGCATCGAAAAATTAGCTTCCTACTTAGATGATAATAAAGAATCCAACACCAGGGTAAATTGTAACACTGATAATGAGCTTCAGTTACTTACGCGAGTTAAGGTTCGGGCCTTTGGAGCTGTGTTTTTAAAAAACAACTTCGACTCTTAACAAAATTTATTTAATTTGAAACAGAAATTATGGTGAAATTTGGAATAACTTGTACATAATAACTTTAATAAAAATAATACTTAATTTTACTGGTGAGTAGCTTGAACAACGAAGTATGGAGTTCGAAGACTGACTGCCGGGCATTGAGCTCCCGGGCTTTTATAATAACCTGCCCCTCACACGGCTGTGGGAACTTGCAGATCTCATGTCTGCGTTTTTCTTAATTGTACACTTTATTACAATGTAACAACTTAATTCTAAGTAATTGCGGTCTGTTGACCGCCTGTGACCTGCCACCTGCAGTATCACTGCCCTCACAGATGCAAAGTTGCATGTCCGTTCTCATGAACTGTCGATAACCTCTCTGGGTTATCCTTGTGTTACAATGTTGCATTGAACTTATACCTTTATTTAACAATTTCTAATAATTCCTATTAGATTCAATATATCAATATATATAGGTAATTGGGGATACATAACTCCTCCACCGTAAATGAAAAATTAAGGTTTTCTTAATTTTAAATACATAAAATTCATTATTTAAATTCATTTAAAATTCATTGTTTCTAAGGGTATACTTATTGTTTCCTTTTTTCTCTTTGTTTCCTTAAATCTAGAACTGTTTCCTTCATTCTTATATCTAAGGTACATTTTGTAAAATACATATATAATTACAAAAATTATTAAAATGATTAATATAATTGTCCAAACACTTATATTATTATAATGTAACTTTGGCGTTTTGAGTTCACTTAATTGTTCTTTATAACTTTCCACTAATTTCACGGCGTGGTTGAGATCGTCTAAGTCTAGATGCTCTAGCTTCATAGGTTTCTTGATTATTTCTTCGTCTTCTTGTAGTATCTTGAACTGTAGTTCCGGTAGGTTTACAAGTTTCTTTGTTGCTATGGGATCTTGATAAACTCTGATTACTTCGTCTTTCAATTTCACATAACAATCTTCTTTGAGGGTGATTAGTTTGCTTCCGATTAATGCTTGGTTATTTTCATCTTAGTTGCAGTTGATGGTTGCTATTACTTCTGTTGGGAAAATGGCTATCCATTTGTTATCTGTAACTTTTTGAATTTTCATGTTAGTTATTTGCACTTGTTTGGATTCACAGTTTTCGTAATGATTTGAGAATTTTAATAGTTGTACTTCACAAGGGCTGTCTTCTTTAATGGTTGTTGTCGTCATCGATTGACATAAATATTGGTTTGGTGTTACTTCAGTACATTTTTCGTTTGTATAACCATATCTCAGTTCATTTAGGGATAAAAATTTGGTTTTGGGTATGATTACTTGGTATGTGCTAGTAACTTTCGTTGGAAAAGCAAATAAATGATAATAATTATAATGGTTACTTTCTACTATCGGGATTTCTATTAAAAATATTATTTCGTTATTCTTAATGTAGCCTTTTACTATAGCTATCTTTTCAAATATTAGAATGTTCGATTCTGTTACATCAAAAGGTAATTTACTGTTAATTATAAATAATCTAATTCTTATTAATTCGTTTAATAAATCGGTTGGTTCAATAATACTAGAGTGTAGGGTATTTAATTTTTGAAAATGTTAATTGGGTTTTGCATACTGCCTAATTTAATTGGTAGTATACCGGGGTTGTTTTTTGTTTTTATATTATTACTTAGTTGTCCGTTCTACCTGGGTGGAGGTTGACGGTAAGGGTGATGATTGTCTATCTGAAATTACAGGGTGTCTTAGGTTTTTCAAATGAATGTACTTTGTTATTTTACCGTTGTCTACTACTGCTATGTTTTTGTCTGATATTTTCTTAATTTTAAATGGTCCTAAATTTCTGGGTGCTGTTTTATGTCGCTTGCTTTGAAAGTTTTTCTCATACACGGTTTGTCCTATTTAAAATTTATTTGAGTCGGTATTTTTGTTTCGGGTTGTGGTGATACGTTCCTTATCGTTTTCTAATTTATCTTTTACTTTGTCATAAGTTATTTTTAATTTTTCTTTGTGGTCTTTTGCATATTGTTGATATACTTCCTTGTTGTAGTGTATGTCATAGGGATTTCGTGAATCTGAATGTCCTAAGGTTAATTCTAAGGGTGTAAAATTTGTTGATGAGTGAATAGTGTTATTATAGGCGATTAGTGCGTATGACATTAAATTGGTTATATGTTCCTTTTTATAATTTATTCTTAATAATCGAATTTGTTCTAATAGGGTTAAATGTAGTCGTTCAATTAGTCCGTTTGATTCAGGGTGGTTTTCCGTTATGAAATGAATTTTTATTTTGTGAAGTTCTAAAGTGTTTTGTATTGTCTCATTTTTAAATTCGCTACCATTGTCTAGAGTTATTGATTCGGGTGTTCCGTAAAATGTGAAATATTGTAAAAATCCTTGGGTCACGTCGATGCTATTTTTGGATGTGATTGGTATTGCTTGTCCTATTTTTGTGAATGCGTCTACAATTGTTAGATAGTTTTGCGCTTCTACTACTAGAGTATCGGCATGTAGTTTTTGAAATGGTTTGTCGGGTGTTTTGGTTAACATTTAGGGTATCTTTGGGGGTTTCCTATCGTATTTCGCTCTGTCACATAGTTCGCATTGGTTAATAAAATCTGTGGTCAATTCCTTCATGTCTTTAAAATAATAACGTCTTACAAGTTGCTTTATAGTTTCGTTAATTCCACGATGGTTGGTTTTTCCTTCGTGTTGATTCCTAATTTCATCGTTTATTTCGTCAGGGTCGTCTAGTGTTATTAGTTTTCTCGTACATCTGATGAGTTCAGGACCAGAGTTATCGAATAGTTTAATGTATAATTCTGAAAATCTTTGGTATAAATGTTCGGTGTTGAAATAAAAATAAAATCGTTTTTTCTCGGGGGTGTATTCTTTTAAAATTTTAATTATTTGTTCCTCGTTGTCATCTTTAGTTATTTGAATTTGGTATATCTTTTTGTTATCTACTTTTGTATATTTTACTGGATTGGGGTTATTTAAAACTTCTGTTATTATAAATTGGTTGGGTTTCATATCGATTGCTTCGTTTAAAATTTTAATCGCGTTTTTTGGTTCTTCGTTTTGTGTCGAATGTATCGTGTCGATCTCGTCTGGATCTTCCCTTATTTCTTCTTCGTCTACGTTTCCTATAATGGATTCCGTTTCTAATGCATTGAGTTGGATTCTGCTTAAAGCGTCTGCGTTGTTGTTATAGATTCCCTTTTATATATAATTTCGTAATCGTACTCTTCGAGTCTAATTCTCCATCTTTGTAATTTTGAATTCGGTTCTTTCAGTTTGCATAGCCATACTAATGGTCTATGATCGGTGTATATGTAAAATTTTCTTCCGTATAAGTAAGGTCTAAAATATTTTGTTGCCCAAATTATGGCTAATAATTCTTTTTCTATGGTACTATATTTCTGTTCGGTTTCATTTAGGGTTCTGGATGCGTAGCTAATGGGTTTATCGCTACCTACTTTTCCTTGGCTCAATACTGCGCCTAATGCTACATTCGATGCGTCTGTCGTCAGTATAAATGGTTTTGTAAAGTCTGGGTATTCTAATACAGGGTGATTCGTTAATATGTTTTTAATTTTGTCTACGGCTTTAATAAATTCCGGGTGTGTTCAATTTTGTTTCCCTTTTTAAATAATTTGTCAGGGTTTGGTTATCTGAGCGTAACCTTTAATGAATTTGCGGTAGTAACCACTAAGTCCTAGAAATCCTTTAATTTCTTTGGTTGTCTTTGGTAATGGGTAATTTAGATCTGCATTTGTTTTGTCTGGATTTGGCATTACTCCTTGGGGTGTTATTACATGTCCTAAAAATGATACTTCTTTTGTAAAAATTCACTTTTGTCTAATTGTACTTTAAAATGTGCTTGTCTAAGTCTTTCGAATACTTCTTTCAATCTTTCTATGTGTTCTACCAATGATGTAGAATAAACTATGATGTCGTCAAGGTATACAAGGCATTTTTCATTGTGTATTCCTCGTAATATATTGTCCATGACTCTCTGGAAAGTAGCGGGTGCGTTCTTTAATCCAAATGGCATTCGTTTGTATTCGTAATGTCCTCTAGGTGTGCTGAAGGCTGTTTTTGATATGTCTTTTTCTTCCATCTCTACCTGATGGTATCCTGATGCTAGGTCTAATGTTGAAAAATATTGGCATTTGCCTAACTTGTCTAAAATTTCGGTTATATTTGGTAGTGGATATTTGTCATCTACCGTTTTTTCATTTAACTTTCTATAATCTATTACCATTCTGTACTTTCTCTTTCCGGTTGCGTCTAATTTCTTAGGTACTATTAACACGGGGCTGCTCCATGGTAAATTGGAGTGCTGGATTATGTCTTGGTCTAATAACTCTGCTACTTCTCTGTCAGCTTCTTCTTGGCTTGCATGAGGTAGTCTATATGCTTTTGTAAAAATTGGCTTATTGTCTGTTAACTCGATATTATGTTTTACTGTGTTGGTGAATGTTAATGGTATTCCTTCGCAGTGAAATATGTCTCGGTATTCAAAACATAAGTTTTTAATTGCTCTTTCTTCTTCTTGATCGATGTCGGTATTGAAGCGGATGTTAGTTAAATTTTCTCTTAACATTTCGTCATGTCCTATTGGGTTGTAATCGTTTTCTAAATTTTCGTCTATTTCCATTTCGTTAAAATTTAGTTCTTCTACGTTAATTGAGTCTGTCAATGATAATTCTACGGGATAGTCGTTTGAATTTAATATCGTTGTGGTTGCAAAATTATCTTTTATTTGTACTAAGGCAGTTGGGGTTTCTACTCCTTGTTGAAATGTCATATGATTTATTATTCCTAAATTTTTGTTAGAATTTACTGGAATTTTTATTTTTCTTTCCGTTCGGGGTTCTATAGTGTATTTTTGTTCAATTTGTGTGTTTTGAAATTTAATGGGGATTTTTCCGTATTTTGTCCTTAATAAGCGATTTTTAATGTCAATGTTGGCTCCTAATTTTCTTAGAAGGTCCATTCCGATTAATTCGTCATATTTGTCGTTAAATTCGAATACACAAAATTTATGTTTCATTTTAACATTAAATGTTCTCGGTAAGAGTATATTTGCTACGAATTGGTGTAGTGTTGTTTGATGGGCTGTTTTAATTTTAAATGGTTCTCTTTCTACATAATCTAAATAATGTTTTTGTACGGTTCTAGGGCTAATTAATGTTTTTGAGGATCCGGTGTCGATTAATAGTTTGAATTTGGCGTGGGGTATTTCTATGTATGGTAATACTAAGTGATTTATGTTATTTAAGTTTATTAAGTTTGGTCGGTTATGAATTGGTCCATTTGAAAATTTGAATTCGAGTTTTCGTCGCCGTACTCCTCATAAGTTTCGTATTGTTCGTCACGTTCGTAAGTTTCTGGATGGTTTGATTCATTGTTCGTAGGTGTCTCAATGTAATTATTCTGGTCAGTGTCAAATTTTTCTATTTCTTGATGGAATAGTTCTTCCGATGTAAAATTGCGTTTTTGATGAGGGTTTGGTCGGATATGTGTTATTTTTGTATTTTGTCTGGTGTTACCAGATGAGGTATCCATTGGTGTTGGTTTGTAATAATTATTAGGGTTGTTATTATTATTAGTCATTAGTGTATTTCTATTGGGGTTTGCGTTGAATGCTGTTCTTTGTTGGTTTAGGTTTTGATTAAATCTTGGTTGGAATGCTGGTTTCGTAAAAGTTGGGTTAAATGTTGGTTTTGAAAAATGTCTATATTGATTATTAAAATTCGTATTGTTGAAACTTGGGTTATTAATTCGCGGTTGATTTGTTTGTGCGTTAAAGGATGTGAATTTTTGTTGAGGGATTGTTTGTCTTGTAGCTTGTATGGTTTTTATTGGTAAATAACTTTTATTCGCGTTGGGGTTGTATAGTCTGTTGCGGTAATACATTACATTTTTTTCTTCTATTACTAGGTTCATAGCTTCTTCTAGATTTTGGGGTCGCTGGAATCTGATTTTATCCGATAGTCGTTCTGGTAAAGCGTTTATGTATGTGTCTAGTGCCATTTCGTCATACATTTTTGTTTTTAAATGTCTAACGTTTTGATCGGGTTCTTCGATTTTTAATTTTGTTAGTATTAAACTTCTCACGTCTTGGCATTTCATTCCGAATTGGTAGGGGGATTGGTTGTGTTCCATTCTAAGGTTTATTAGGTCTCGTACCAGGCATTTTATGTTACGTTGGTCTCCAAAATATGCAATTAGTAGCTGTTTAAACTCCTGCCATTCTTGTAAATCGTCCCTACTGGCGATTAAGGTTAGTGCCTTTCCGGTTAGTTTACTAATTATCAAGCGTATAAGCAATGAATTCCTTTCGTTATCTCCGGGTGTGTAGAAGGTTTTTAGGAACATTTCAGCTGCTCCAATGAAATTTGCAAGATGCGCCTGCGTGCCATCGAATATCTGTATTGTCTCCAAATAGAGTCGCATGTCTGTGCTACTCATGTTGGTTAAGGGTTGTTTTCGATTTTGGGAAATTTCAAAAAAAAATTTTATTTTTTTTTTAAATTGAGGTTTATTTCGCTATTTGTATTGTTAGTTTCGCTTCGGATTTACTAATTTTCCGTTTGGGTTGGGTAATTTCAAATTTTGTAAAAATTGGGGTTGGTTTTTCTATTTGTAGCGTTAATTATGCTTGGGATGTATTAATTTTTCTTTTGGATTGAATAATTTCGAATTTTGTAAAAATTGAGGTTGGTTTTGCTATTTGTGATGTTAATTTTGCTTTGGTTTTATTAATTTTCCTTTTAGATTGGATAATTTCGAATTTTGTAAAAATTGATGTTGATTTAGCTATTTGAAACGTTAATTTTGGTTTGGGTTTATTAATTTTTCATTTAGGTTAGGTAAATTCAAATTTTGTAAAAATTGAGATTTATTTTGCTATCTTCAGCGTTAGTTTTAGAATCATAGTCGCTTTTATTTGTATTTAGTTACACAGTGCGGTGATGTACTCGTGAGATTTATATTCAATAATGTTGAATTAATTACCGTAGTCTTGGATTTGCTTGTTTTATGCAGCTTTTAATTTGTCTTGAGTTTCTGCTTCTTAAAGAATCTGAAATGGATGGATTTGTTCTCGCTTTATCTGTTTAGCTTTGTTTTAGTTTAATTCTGTTAATTTGTAATTAATACTCTTTCCGTGGGTTGAGTTGCCTGAACGTACAGTTCGTCTGTCTTGAATTCTAATTATAACTTGAGGTTAATTACTTCTGCACTTTATTATTTGCAATTAAATACTAAAAGGTGTAGTCTTTGTTATTTAGTCACGTTTCTTGGTAATAATTGCGTACGTGCTTAATAACATATGATTATACTTGTTGGTAATTGAATCTCTCGTAATGCACGGCTTGTAATTGAAAACTCTCCGTTATGAGCGTTTTAATTAAAGCTTCTTATGATGACCGTTTAACTGCACTTTATAAATGATGAGTAATTTTTAATTGAAAAACGTTTAGCTTTTATTGCGTGTTTGTACTGCAATTTTACGCTTTTATGGATTAATTACTTGTAGGTATTAAATGCAAAACTGCGTTGTTTTTATTATTCCGTGATGGATTTAATTACCTATGAGTATTAATGCAAAACTGCGTTGCTTTATTATGTCGTGATAGATTTATTACTTATGATGCAAATTGCGTCGTTGAAAGTTATACTTTAGTTCTGAAAGCGATTTCTCTGAGGTTTTAATTGTATAATAAAGGATGTTTCTTGCTTTCTTCGGATGGCGTTTTAGATTACAGTGGTTTTAGGTTACCGTAGCAGAGTGTTTTGCTATAATTTATAAGGTCAATGGTTTAAATAATCGTTCCGTGATTGCTTTTGAAGAATTAGCTTTAGCTTTGAAATTAATTTTGCGTTAGGTTACCGGTTTATAAACGTGCGTTGAATCGCGGTAGTTATTTGGTGTTAGTGAGTGTGCGTTCGTTATTTTTTTGGTTTATTTTGAGTTTGTTTTAATAATTGTGGTAAGAATCTCTTTTAAATTCAAGTCTCATTTGCTTTTAAAAAAAAAAAAATTTCTTTTAAATTCAAGTCTCATAGATTAATACTTTCTCAAAATAAAATCTTGTTTTTTTTGAAAATAATTCTCTTTGTATTTATTTTTAAAACAATATTCATAAAATAAAATTCATAAAACAATAATAATAAATGGTAATCAATAATAATAATACTAGCATATACCAATTATAGTTTCTAGTTAAAAAAAAGGGTATAAAATGGAAATGAACTTACATTAATTTCATCTGTTCCTTTGGTGGGCTCGATCGATGCTGTATCTTGTCCACCTTGGTTTGTTTGTTGGATTTAGACGATTCTTGTTCTGCGTCCAACTTGGTTTGTTGCTGGATTTAGACGATTTGTGTTCTCCCTCCAACTTGGTTTGGGTTCTGCCAAAATTTCGAATTAAAATTCTTGGTCAGCAATCTTCCGATTTTTGGATTTTTAGTGCCCTTTTGACATCCGTTACGACTGCGCCATTTAAGGTTCGGGCCTTTGGAGCTGTGTTTTTAAAAAACAACTTAAACACAACAAATTTTTATTATGAAATTTAGATAACTTGTACATAATACTAAAAAATAATTATTGTACTAGTGAGTAGCTTGAACAACGAAGTATGGAGTTCGAAGACTGACTGCCGGGCATTGAGCTCCCGGGCTTTTTATAATAACCTGCCCCTCACACGGCTGTGGGAACTTGCAGATCTCATGTCTGCGTTTCTCTTAATTGTACACTTTATTACAATGTAACAACTTAATTCTAAGTAATTGCGGTATGTTGACCGCCTGTGACCTGCCACCTGCAGTATCACTGCCCTCACGGATGCAAAGTTGCATTCCGTTCTCATGAACTGTCGATAACCTCTCTAGGTTATCCTTGTGTTACAATGTTGCAATGGATTTATACTTTTATTTAACAATTTCTAATAATTCCTATTAGATTCAATATATCAATATATATAGGTAATTGGGGGATACATAACTAGCGTCGGGCCCAATTTCCCCATTTTTGGAAATAAAAATTAGTTCAAATTTTGTACAGAGATAGATACACATACATTAAAGCCAAAAATTCAACTCCGATTTCTTGCAAACATATACAGTGGCGCCTGTTACTTTTTTTGTGTTATAGCGTCGGGTCCAATTTCTCCAGTTATAGCCCTTTTCTAATTATGGGATTTTATTTAACGAGAATTTCCAATAAGCGAATAGAGCCCGCGGCAAGTTCTGATGGAAAATGGCCCAAAGTTGTGGAAATCTCAAAGGCAAAGCGGCTAGTCGAACTATATGCTCTGGGTGGAACATGAGCTGTGGGCCGGGGTTGGAATTGCGACCAAAAATATGAAGAATAAGGCGCCATCGTATTTTTCTATACAGAGAAGACCTTACTTAAGTCCCTTGTACAAGGCGAATGCGGAAACCTTTATTCTATAACCGCTATACAGTTTATTACAGACAACATAATCCCTAAAGTTTCTTACCTTATGGCTCGACTTTGACCTTAGTAATTCACTGCTACACCTGTGAACAGATTAAACAAAGAATAGCACTGTTTGTGCATTTATACTTAAATTTTTAAAATTCAAATGGAATCAACTTTCATTCATCCTAATTAAAAAGAATAGTCTTGTTCAAAAATAAAAATCTATTCCTCTGGTATTCAATTATGTGCTTTTTTACAAAATATCCTTCTTTACTTATATTTTGATTAATTTAATTTGTGAAAATTATTTACAAAGGCACTGGATAAAATCAGTACCAATCAAGTTAAATGTGGTTTTATTAACAAATTGATAAAGCATAAAGTTGCTTTCTAAACTGTTACTTATTGATGACAAAAATGTTAGTTTGGGTAGATCTACCATAACCTTACAATGCATAATTCCAAATAGTTATTAATGAAATAGCAAACATAGAAGTTTAATTTCTAAGTTCTCTTAAATAGAAGAATTTACTTTCTCTAACACGTAATGACATCTTCCGTAGTTTCATTGAATTAATAAAAGAATTAGAAATGTAAAAGTTACAGATTCCTATTGCTTAATATTGAAAAATATATTTGTGGTCTGTCCTTGACCTATTTTGAAGTTTAAATAACTTGATTAAACAAAAAATTATCTAATTACTATGTCCATAGTTCAGCTAACATACGAAAACAATTTCTACATACCAGAACTCCGCCTGACTGAAAAATACCTGCTAGGAAGCTTACGTCAGCATTGAAATAAAGAAATCTCCAATTTAGAACAAATAATTTTACTGCATACTGAAACTCCACATTACTCGGCATCCATTTTGAGTAATTAAATTTCGCCAGGTCCACACTGTGAACAAAGCGTAAACTCCTATATTTTCTTCTTGCTTTTAATCAAAAATAACGTTAAACCAGTCTCCTGATTACCAATCTGCATGCTAATTTAAAGTTGCTTTATGTATAAATTAAACCACGAAAATTATCAAACGTTGCATGTAATTTAGATTGAATACTATATGTGAAATTTCATGTTATATATAAATAAAGTTGCACTGAAAATCTTTACTTAATATGGTTACAGAATCAAATTTTACTTACTGTTACCACGGCCCTTCAACCAAAAAATTTCACGTCATCTACGAGCTGTTCCAACAAGTGGACAATACAAAAATGCCTTTCGGAGATGACATTCTCTCCTAAGAACAACTTAAATCGTACGTGCTTCCAACACAAAAAAACTGCAAAAAACATTGTCCTCGGATTCAAGGAACAATTCGACCTGCTTTCACCACAGCTGTATTGGAAGTATCGGGGTCAAGCGAGTTGCTGCCCGGAAACAAAGTTACTTCACAATTTCTTAATAGATGGAGCTCTAGGAATGATACTAAATGGAAACTTTATTTTGTCACCGTGGAAATTAAATTTTAATTTGAATCGAATGCTAATACTTTATTGGGCAATAGGTAATATTTAATTAGTGGATTGAATAGCATTATTATGCATTATATTGTTTATCATTAAATAAAGAGATTAACTATATGAACACATCTAGATAGAAAATAAAATTGCTACACAGTTTCGGAAATAAAAATTGGTTCGAATTTTGTACAGAGATAGATACACATACACTAAAGCCAAAAAACAACACCAATATCTTGCAAACATATACAGTGACGTCCGTGATTTTTTTGTATTATAGCGTTAGTCCATTTTCTCCATTTTCGGAAATAAGAATTTAGTCAAATTGTGTACAGATATATACTCATACATTAAAGCCAAAAATGCAAAACCGATCTCTTGCAAACATAACCAGTGGCGTCCGTTACTTTTTTGTACTATAGCGTCGGGTCCAATTTCTCCAGTTTCGGAAATAAAATTGGTTCGAATTTTGTACTGAGATAGATACACATACACTAAAGCCAAAAACAACACCGATCTCTTGCAAACATATACAGTGGCGTCCGTGATTTTTTCTGTATTATAGAATCAAATCCAATTTTTCCATTTTCGGAAATAAGAATTTAGTCAAATTTTGTACAGAGATATATACACATACACTAAAGCCAAAAAACAACACCGATCTCTTGCAAACATACAGTGGCGTCCGTGATTTTTTTTTCATTATAAAGTCAAGTCCAATTACATCATTTTCAGAAATATAAATTGGTTCAAATTTATACCCATACACTAAACCCAAAAATGCAAACCCGATCTCTTGCAAACATATACAGTGGCGTCAGTGATTTTTTAGTATTATAGAGTCAAGTTCAATTTCTCCATTTTAGGAAATAAGAATTAATTCAAATTTTGTACAGAGATATACACTCATACACTAAAACCGAAAATGCAAAACCGATCTCTTGCAAACAAATACAGTGGCGTCCGTGATATTTTCGGTATTATAGCGTCGGGCCTAATTTCCCCATTTTTGGAAATAAAAATTAGTTCAAATTTTGTACAGAGATAGATACACATACATTAAAGCCAAAAATGCAACTCCGATTTCTTGCAAACATATAGAGTGGCGCCCGTGATTTTTTTTGTATTATAGAGTCAAGTCCAATTTCTCCATTTTCGAAAATAAGAATTAATTCAAATTTTGTACAGAGATATACACTCATACACTTAACCCAAAAATGCAAAACCGAGCTCTTGCAAACATATACAGTGGCGTCCGTGATTTTTTTGTATTATAGGGTCAGTCCAATTTCTGCATTTTCGGAAATAAGAATTTAGTCAAATTTTATACAGAAATATACACACATACACTAAAGCTAAAAATGCAAAACCAATCTCTTGCAAACATGTACAGTGGCGTCCGTGACTTTTTTTGTATTATAGCGTCGGGTCCAATTTCTCCATTTTCAGAAATAAGAATTTAGTCAAATTTTGTACAGAGATATACACACATACACTAAAGCCAAATATGCAAACCCGATCTCTTGCAATCATACACAGTGGCGTCCGTGATTTTTTCGGTATTATAGCGTCGGGTCCAATATCTCCATTTTCGGAAATAAAAATTGGTTCAAATTTTGTACAGAGATAGATACATATACATTAAAGCCAAAAATGCAACTCCGATTTCTTGCAAACTTATAGAGTGGCGCCCGTGATTTTTTTTGTATTATAGAGTCAAGTCCAATTTCTCCATTTTCGAAAATAAGAATTAATTCAAATTTTGTACAGAGATATACACTCATACACTTAACCCAAAAATGCAAAACCGAGCTCTTGCAAACATATACAGTGGCGCCCGTGATTTTTTTGTATTATAGGGTCAGTCCAATTTCTCCATTTTCGGAAATAAGAATTTAGTCAAATTTTATACAGAAATATGCACACATACACTAAAGCTAAAAATGCAAAACCAATCTCTTGCAAACATGTACAGTGGCGTCCGTGACTTTTTTTGTATTATAGCGTCGGGTCCAGTTTCTCCATTTTCAGAAATAAGAATTCAGTCAAATTTTGTACAGAGATATACACGCATACACTAAAGCCAAATATGCAAACCTGATCTCTTGCAATCATACACAGTGGCGTTCGTGATTTTTTCGGTATTATAGCGTCGGGTCCAATATCTCCATTTTCGGAAATAAAAATTGATTTAAATTTTGTACAGAGATAGATACACATACACTAAAACCAAAAAAGCAACTTCGATCTCTTACAAATATATACAATGTCGTCCGTGATTTTTTTGTGCTATAGAGTCAAGTCCAATTTCTCCATTTTCGGAAATAAGAATTTATTCAAATTTTGTACAGGGATATATATACATACACTAAAGCCAAAAATGTAAAACCGATCTCTTGCAAACATATACAGTGGCGTCCGTGACTTTTGTTTTATAGCGTAAGTCCAATTTCTCCATTTTCGAAAATAAGAATTTATTCAAACTTTGTACAGAGATATACACACATACCCTAAACCAAAAAATGCAAACCCCTTCTCTTGCAAACATATACAGTGGAGTCCGTGATCTTTTCGGTATTATAGCGTCGGGTTCAATTTCTTCATTTTCGGTAATAAAAATTGGTTCAAATTTTACACAGAGATAGATATTTTCTCAACAGATTGAAAAATTTGTTCCTTACCAATAGTTTAAAATGTTCCTTATCTTGAATCTGTTTCTCCAGAGCTTTCAAATCGTCTTCAGTTATTAATGGAAGTTGCGGAAATAGGTTTTCTGGTAGTTCAATCCAACTTGTGTTCTTGTAGAATTTTCAATATTTGGGGTATTTTGTTTTTTTATGGAATACAACAACGAAAAGAAAGCTTGATCTCACTTGCTATTCTTTGTACTGCCAACCAGAAATGATGTCACTGGTGTTGTAGCTATAAAAGAGACACCTATTGATGTAGATGGCGATGTTACATTTACAACCTCTTGAATAGGTTCTGAAACAATATAAATATGTAAGCTAAAAGTTAAGAAATTTAGGCGGTACCTGTAGATGATCAATTTTCAGTGGATGTTTATAATAATGATAAGAGCTATCAAGCATACCATAACTAACTCGAGGTGGTCTTTCAAACCGCTTCAAATTTGTGCTTATTATTTCTTCATCAGAGGATGACGACAATATTTTTTTTCTGTGCCATCACCAGCATCTGATTGCAAATCAGATGTATCCTCAGCTTGACGTAATTTTGCCATTGCCTTTGCAAAATCATCTACACAATAATACCTTTAATTTCAATAAAAGCCCAATATAAATAATTACCTGTTTCATAAAATGATCTTTTCATTTTGCAACACTTCGAACTGTTATCGACTGATTCGTCTTAACTTTAAAGCCTTTTTATAAAGTTGTATCTGCCTATATAGGGGCCAAAGAAACCTTTTTTCTCGGAGTTCCATGAATCACGTACAATGGCTATGCCCATCTTCAGTCTCGTTAAATTCAACCACAACGAACATCTATAAAAATTATTTAAGCCATTAATATGCAAAAATATATGTGAGCAAAAATTTTATTCGCTAATTTATCAATGATTTAATTTAATGTTCAATAAAAAAATTTACATACTATCACGGCACAATTTGTCTACGCACTAGGCATATAATATAAGTAAAATAAAATTTACTTATATATAAAGTGCCTACAATTTAATAATTTGGTGGTAGTATCTGAATGCCATCTGAATACATTCTAAGATTATTTAACACGATTAAAAGAAATTGAAATTACTATTTCTACACTCACAAATGAAATATACAATTAAAGATCATATTACATTTTCATTATCAATAAAATAGGACTGCAAAATACGTGGCAGGTCCTTAGTTGAATGGCAAATCTACAACTACCCTCAAACATAATATATACAGCTTCAAATGAAAGGAATTAGTATAAAATACCAAATGCCTTCTGTGTTATACAAAATGCAAATGGTATATCGAAAGTGTATAATTTAATATAAAAACAAGAACGCTTTATAAAATAGTACAATATCTGTAGCTACTTACCGATGGTTGATTATTGCGTTTGATAATTGGGATGTGCGCACAAAAGTCAACGAACTGTTTGACCTTCAGGTTATGACATTTATTTACCCACGGACCTATAATGAAATGGAAATGGTACTCGTATCCAAATGCACAAAAATTACTGTCGGCAAAGTAAACCAAACACAAACAGCATGCAGTGCGGTTGGGTTATGGAAGGGTCTTTACTATCGAATTTGCTTTTGCAAGTAAATTGAAAATATTCATATTTCATAGCAGGAAACAACGAAATTTATGCCATTAAAACCAGTTAACACTTGCAAGATCTAATCTACCAAGAAATGCAAACACCAATTACAAGCGCTTAGGAAATTAGGTATTCTACGCTACTTGTCTAAAACACAAACAATGAACGATTGAACTTTTCTCACCAAGAATCAACTTATTCGGATGACAGATTCATACGTTCGAGTAAATTCGGAAAGGATTTCGTTTAGTTTGTTCTTATATTGGTAGATGCGCGAAAGTTACTTTTCCTTCATTATTACGATATGCATGCTAGTACATTTTATTAATGGTCTGTGATTTACACGAAGTATTACACAAAGCTGCTGCTGTTAGAGATATGTAGGACGTGATCGAATAGTTCAAAATGAACTACTCCGAAAGTTGAACTGTACGAACTATTTTGTCGTTATTTAAGAGAATAATACATTTGAAACTATAGAATAAAAGAAGCCTGGGCTGAATTACTGAAAACGGATAACGTTCCAACCTTTACCTGCTTGTAGGGTAAAGGATGAATCATGAATGTAAACTATAGCTGAGTACTGATACTGAATAGAATATTTAATGTTTGGGTTAGAAGAAATTAGAAATTGTACACTTTGTTTCACTTCCAATGTAATTAAAATCCAGAGAGCTGCATTATGATTGGTGTACTGTTAAGTAGAAGCAAGAATGGTTTTCGAATGAAAGAAAATTCCTATGAAGTCGGTTATTATATAAATTAAAAATCCTCGAATAAAATAAAGGTATTCTACTATTTAGCAAAAGATAAAGCATTTATTTAATAGTTATATGGTGATTATTTTGACGTATTAATTTTAAAGATTAGTATCGTAAAAGACGGTACACACTAGTAAATAATAATTTTAAGTGTAACAATGCTTTTAAAAAATGTTACGCATTTACATTTAGAAATTAAATAACAATCTACTTTAAATTAAAGTTATGCCGTCTTTCATGCTTTACAAATTATAATTTAAAAAAACAATTTTTGACAAAGTTGAAGATGTTAATGGAATTCTTCTTTCGGACATTATTTGCCCGGCCTATCAAAATTGAAAACATTTTTTCACAAGGTACTGATGTTCCCAAGGTACATAGTCGCTTAAGACACAATTATTTACAGAATTGGTGTTCTTATTTTTGGTATTTCTACCTTTTAAAAATTGTGCAATCAAATAGAAAAGAAAATATTGTTACGAGCTACTATTAGGCAACCCGTCAAACACACAAGCGCCGTAATCACTGTATACTCTCCAGGGGCCGAGAAATTTTTAGCAATTACTGGAGGATGAATTATCCTTTTCTAATTCAGGGTATAAATAAGACCGATGATGAAGTACAGAGTTAGTCTATATCAGAATGTCGAATATAAATTATATCGTGTAAAGTTAAATAGTTGAGCTTTTGGAAGTCCAAGAGTAAACATAAATGTTATATTATGTGAACGTGTCTAATGTACATGCAGCTTGCAGTATACATAAATAGACAAAAGTGTTATAAATAAATAGTTGTGTTAGTGTTGTTAATAAACCTATGGTTAAGAATTTAGTTTAAGAAGATATTAGTGCTTGTAAATTCATTAGTGTGATGGTGCTTCATTGTTAATTGGACTGAAAACATCTATAAATAAGGCATATACAGTTAATTATACTTGTGAACAGTGAGTAATAAAGACTTCTGTTATTACTTGTTTTAAATTAGTGAAACGCGGTAGTAGTAGCCGGCTACAATAAACTACCCGCTAGATAGAATAGAAATTAGCTGCTCTTAAGGTTCCTTACTCGCGGACTTACAATTGTGTATTTTTCCAAGAAATTCAGTTAGGATGTAACAGCTAAAATGGCCTTGAAAAATAACGCGTTTTACCCCATTCTATTTATTTTTATTTGCAGTATATTAAAAACACCCCTACTACACGCTTTTTAAAATCTAGGCTTAAATTATTTAATTGAAGGGATATTCCATAAAGGTGCTTTTGTATTGTTTATTAAATTAATTTGTATACCAACACCAAGTTCTGGCACTTATACCAGTATTAAGGGTATAATCACACTTTTATTGTCGACATAATACTGAAAGTGAATTATGTATAGGTAGGTCAGGTAGTATTTACATTTACCATTCCTACAATTCAGTTTAAGAACACGCCAAGTTCCTATACCGAATGAATTTACTGAATCATTACAAGGCCAATGAGTATTTTTATTTCTTCTGATCTATAGTTCATTTTGAACCATTCACTTAAGGGCGCGATCGGATGTATGGTTGGCTGCCTAAAATTCATCAAAAAACAGGTTATTCTGTTTGGTAAATAACTTTTGTTGGATTGAAAATATGCAAAATGTAACTTCACCATTAGACTCACAAAACTTTGTACTTTCTAACGAAGGTTTGCTTTTTTTTCTAAAGTGCAGTAATAAGCAAGAAATAGCTGTTAAAAGTAATGGTAAAAATTCACTTACTTTATTTTAGTTACTACATCTAACATAATCAATTTGTATATAAAAAAAAGCATTCATTGGATAGCAGAATACATATATAATCGTTCTGTTAAAAAAAATTTCAAAAATATTGATCATGATAGCCGTAGTGTACTGAATGGATTTTATTGAATTATTACATTAATTGTACACCATTTTAATAGAAGTTGTTCACGACTTTTTCCGTAGATGGCACTGTTAATGATGTGTAGAATAAGGTTTAAAACCAGAATATTTCAAATTTAATTATTTTGGACTTTGTTTTTGTCGCATTGAAATAAAGTAAACTAATAATATATGGTGAATTACCATTTGATAAGTGTAATATAATAATGATTGGATTAATTGCGAATATTTATGAAGCCAAAAATGACATAACCTCAACATCCATGGTTGTTTGTAAACTTTCATGTTTTATATTAGTTGTCTATGATGTTTATGTTTACAAGCGATAAGTAAATTATTACAGCAGTGTTACTTTGTGAAGCTTATACTATGTTATAATAGTTTTTAAAAAAAATGTATTTCCAATACAAAAAAACTTTGAGTTGTTACCTGTAAAGTGTGCTTTATTAAAACAAAATTATTACAAATGTTTTATTTTTAATGAATAACTAAGAAAATAAAAATAGGTTCAATTGTTGTAACATTTACAATAATGTGTATATAGGTATTTTTGCACAGTAAGTCGTAACCAACCAAAAACTTAAAAGGAACACTGTTTTACACAATACGTAGCAATGTAAATGATATAAAACTATTGGTGAAAAGAAGTGAATAACAGGCATTTGTAAATAATATTTTTTAAACCACACATTTTAAGGTCAATAGATAAACATTTAGTAATAAATATACGAACAGCTTTCGAATTGAAATTGACTTTATTGTTGTTAATATTACATTAAATATTAGTATATAAGGCATGTTTGTAGGTCCATACAGACAAAGTTTAGTCATAGACTATCTTACACTTAACCTGCATAAACCACTACATATCTCTACAAGGAAAATGAGTGAAGCAAATGAATAATTACACAATAATTGAAAAATATACAATTAGGCTATGTTACTACTTATCCAAAATATGCGCCCTGATTTGAACCTTGAATGCAGTAAAAGTAAAAAAGATTTTTATATCCATCTGGAATTGCATTATGAGTAGAAACAGCATTGTAGATGAATCTTCTCTAAAACATAGCAGTCAGTTGCTTGGGAATTGTTAAAGTTTTAGTGTGTCTAATATTGATGCAATGCAGTTTGGAGCGTGTCATTAATATTTTAGCAATATCCTCTGAAGTCATTTATAATTATTTTATGAACAAAACATAACAAATGATGTTTCCTGCAGTTATCCATATTTAACCAGTGCAACTCTTTTATCTTATGCGATACATGATCAAATTTTTTTAGTCCAAAAACTAAATGACAACAAGTATTTTGAATCCTTTGTATTTGTCATAGAAGTGCTATCAAGGTTTGGACCATATATAAAATCACAATAGTTAAATAATGACAAAACTAGCTTCCGACAGCAGCTTTTTCAATTGTAAGGTTAGTATAGACCCACAAGCATATAGTTGTTTAAGTGCTATATACCACCTTTTTATTAACCTTGCAACATGTGACTTAAAGCGTAGATCATCGTCAAGTATTAAACAGAAATTTCTTGAAGAACTAACTAATAGAAGAGGTATTGTAAATTATGACCTTTATCTTATTCTTAACACAATCTCTATTTTTCTCTGTGATCCGAAACAATATCAGCATCAATAGTACCTGCACGAACAAATAATTCATCACTTGATAAATATATGGAATCAATAAAGAGTACTGCTGTTATTTACTATGCGCGTAGGTTCGTTTATTACTTGGATGAATCCATAAGAATCAATGCAGTGTGTGATAATATTACTTAAATTGAAAAGATTCACATTGACATCACCTAAACATATTATATTATCCATCATTGGTGCTAAATAAGATAATATATTATCTAGTTCATCAACACAACTAAGCGGATTAGAGTTTGGGGATCTGTATACTGTGCCTACAGTAAAAGTTTGGCGATTTAATTTAAACATTATCCAAAATATATTCAAGTATAAGAGTCAATTGCAAACCAAACAAAATAATCTGACATTTAAGTTCCTTCCTTACGTACACACCAACCCCACCCCCTGGACCTTTTCTTGTGGTAGCCAACATACTTGGCCGATTTAAAGTGTCACGTTGGTGGTATTCATGTAATGATTGTATCCTTTTTTAACTTTTGAAAGCAAACAAGTTTTCTGTAAACGATTCGATATAAATTTATTGCACAAATAATAATGACAATGAAACTTAAATCTAAATTTCTTGTATAAAAACTTGTATAATAGTTCCCTTTTTAACGTGTGACTGCCGCAACTAACATTGTGTTTAAACAAGTAATCAATGATATTTAGCATTGTCTAGAATAATTACACTGGGTTTGCTTAAATTAGGAATTAAACGTTCTTCAAACCATTTTGTAAATAATGCTGCATTCATGTCTCCATGATAGTCAGCACTTGGAGATTTTGTAGAATGCAAAAGTGCTGCATTGGGGATGAATCCAGTTTTGTTGCCTGCATGTACGACTATGAACCTGTAATAAAAAATATTTCTATTAAATGTAATTTTAACTTTAAAAAACTAACCGTTTTCCTTCTCCAGGAGGTTTTCTCTTTACACTGAGCTTGGAACCATTATGCCAACTCTTCTTAACAGAATCTCGATTAAAAATCCACGTCTCAACCAAGAAAACAGGATCATAAAGTTACAATTGTTTGGTACATTTCATATGCTCTTAAAAACTTCACTCGTGCAGCAGCAATATGTTCCTGTTCAAGCACAGCCCTTCTACCATCGTCCAATTTAAAAGAAAAACCAATTGTTGATAGAAGTCTCGTCAGACTAGACTGGCTGAAGTTAAAAATTTGAGCGGTTACAATTTCTTGTCGTAAAGATTTAACAGTTACATGGAGCCCTAAAAGCATAATACTAAAAAACATTAAATAAAATTGCTATGAAAACTATATTACATTTCGTAAATTTTTCGTTTAACCGCATCTATTACAAAACCATCTACATCAGACGATTTAGACTTGTTGAATTTTCGGTGCTTGCTCGGTGACTCAGGAACTTTATTTTCTTTTCGGGCTTCTAAAACTCTCTTTTTTTAATGGAACGAAGAGAACTCAGTCCTATCCCACAAGCCTCAGATGTTCGCTAACAATAAGCAACAGTTAAAACACAACATATCACTTGAAAATTTGATTATACCTGCAATACTGACTCAAATGGGGCCAAGGTTCCATGATTATCACGTTCTCTTTCAAAAAATGTTAGGACATTCATCACCAACAACTGAGCATGAAAGTTCAAATGTTTGTTACGAAGCGTGTTCATTTTGATTAGTGTTGACCAAACACTATTCAATGTGTAGAAGGTTCTTAGTTTAAAAAAAACTGTTTGTTGTATATCAGAATTATCTTTAAAAGAAAAGAAAATCGCAAGTGAAATAACAAAGCACAAATTGTAACCTAACCTTAAAAATGTTTGACAATTAATTACAAAGGGAAATATTTTATGGACATACCTTCAGAGTGGTTGCATTGAATTATACAGCCGACGAATATTTTTCTAGCTATCCTTTTTAGATGGGGAAGAGCTAGGTAATAGAGTAGCATAACAATATTGTGACTGTGTTTTATTCATATGCGCAACGAATGAGTCATGCTTGACTTTATTCGATTTCAACTATATCTAACGCTTTGCTTGCTGTTCAACAACTTCGAAATTGCTGAAGGTCATTTACAATGAATAGTTACAGAAATGGAGAAAAACCAGCATCGTACCGTATCCTAGCAACCGTTATTTGCCTAACTTGGAAACGAACCAATAAACTACTAAAGTTAAAACAAAGTAGTTTCCTCTATCATGCGAAAGTCATACCACAAAAGCGGCTATTTTAAAATTAGTTCGTGTTATGAAAATAGAGGGATGCTATCGCGCCCTTAACTGAATAAGTTCCGTGCGTACTATTCACTCAAGTGAATAACAACGCCTATGACTAGCTGCTATACTAAAACCGAAAGAAATAGTTCTAGTTCTTGAATAACATTATTTTGTTTAAAGGCACAATGCACGGAAAGTGACTGCAACCACAACATAAAGTGAACAGAGGCACGCCACTCGTATACAGACAAGCAAAGTGATTCGGAATTAGTTGTGTATAAAATTCAAATTCGCCGAATCCCTAGTTTAAGAATATATGTAGAGCAATAAATTAGGTATTTGAGGAAAATTTGAAACTCATTGAATTAGGATCAGTGTTTTAAAGGAAGGTTTACATCAGTACTTTTCAATTAGTCACGATGGTTAAACAGATTAAAATCATCAAATGGTGTTTATACATAGTTATGAAGATAAACGAGGATACATTGTTTTGACGTGTCTTTTGGCGTCATGTAATTAAT
The DNA here is from genome assembly GCA_036346225.1 of Platerodrilus igneus. Taxonomy (NCBI): domain Eukaryota; kingdom Metazoa; phylum Arthropoda; class Insecta; order Coleoptera; family Lycidae; genus Platerodrilus; species Platerodrilus igneus. The sequence continues at coordinate 212,587 of JARFIW010001214.1, forward strand.
TTCGTAATGTGGTCAATAAGATGTCAAATTCACTGCCGTCTTTATGTCGTATACAAGAATGCCGCCAAAAAGACGTCATTTTGATGACAAAAGTCAAAGACTGTTCACCTAACTCAAAAATTTTTCTTTTAAAGTCAGAGAATTTTTAGTATAAGTTCTCATTTTCATTCAAAACTAGAGAATGTTTGGGTTTTCAGAAAATTTTTAAGGAAAAGTACATCGCTAAATCTTAGACATTAAAAGCTAAAGTTTTTGAAAGTTATTTAATATGCATTTTACTTCAGTAGTTAATGCACGGTAAGAACGACGAGAACGTGTATAGCATTTTTTACTGGAAGATGTAAGGGGGGTGGTTATTAATATACTCATGTTATTATGATGAATTAATTTTTTAGTACGACGACCTTAAGATGTATTAAAAAGTTTCGCTATTAGAAAATACAATTAGGGATAGAAATATATTCTAAAATGCTGGCCTCGCATTGATTAATTGCTGTTTTGATTTGTTGTATTGTTGCTCATCTATTACAGCCGAATACACATTCATATTCTCATCGCAGCGTTTCATTTTCATACTGAATGGTGGGCAAAAAGTGTAAGTAGTCTTTCGGCTACCAAAATACCTCATTGCCTACATTCATTCTCATTTGTACTCACTATCAGTAAACAAGAAACTTATTTAATCCAAGTATTTTTCTCGCACAACAAGCAAACATAAATAAAAGAATCGTCAGCAACTTTTGAGGACTCTATTTAATGATTCATTTTGAAACACTTATTAAAATGAACCCATCTATTGCATTTGCAGCATTCCACTCATAAGAGTGGTTTACTCCTTTCATCCTCACCTAAGCCACACAACAAACATCTATTTAAAACGAGTTTAGAACATTCTAGTACCAACATCTGTAATCATTTGCGGTAAACATTAGGTTTAAAGAAGCACACTTTTTCTTTAGTTAACATGCACTCTACATAATGTACAACATTTACTCCGCAATTAAAGGTGTCATATTGAGGAGGTAAATTACAAATATCCCTTTGAAAAGTGCTAATTGATTTTGAGAAACATTGTGGATAAGTATTTGTTAAACGATTATCAAAATATTCGGAAACAAGCACATGAAAACGAACGAGAGTGTTTTTATCAACAATTGATGCCGAATCGTATATAGTAAAGGTTGACGCAATGGCATTTATAATAACCAATACCCAATGGTTATCGTTATGTCTTTCAAAATCTCATGGGCTGTGAAATGCGCAATGAAGGAAGCGAGAGGTATAGTATAAAAAGAAAGAACAATACAATATAAGTAAAATCTAAAAACATTGAATTTCCGGATGCGTATTCTGAATTAACTCAACTGCTATGCTACGTGGATTGCATAACCAGTAATTTATCAACATAATATAAATTATAAAAGTATAATGTTTGTATGCGGAATCTGTAACTTTTTTGGTGTATTGTTTATTGTTCTATTCGTGTGTCATCTTTCCGTGCGTGTGTGGATAAAAATAGACAAGCTAAATTTTTTAAAACTCTTGACAGCCAAAATACTGTCCTCTTATTATTTTTTAAGAATGCATATTTCATAGAATCATAAAATTACTACCACAATCCTCAAATTAGCCCGCATTAGATTTAGGAATTCTCTTAATAAATTTCTTCCTTCTGAAATAATTTGCTCGACAGTGTTTAGTCCAACTCCAGTTGCTGTTGTACTTGTTCTTGTAAATTATTCATAGGAATGACAGGCATTCCATTCTTTTCTTTTTCTCATAAACTTTACACATTATAAATAATTTGTCGTTCTTGACTGTGAACTGTTTTCTTGCGATTACTCATTGTAAAATTAAAAGCTCAGAAATAACAAAATAATCTGTAAAACCAAACATTATCCTTCTAACTAAATTGAAACCTTCATTATACCTACAAATAAAAAACTAGACTGAGTTGCAGTAGTTTTGAAAAAACTGGTTGAAGTTGAATCAAGGCTGAAATCTCATAAACAATAATCAAAAAGAATAATCGTAAACCACAAATCTTAATACGCAACAGCTGAGTGGTAAATGTTTTTAGGACGCATTTTAACGTAAATAACTTAAATTGGTTTCTGCGCAACAGCCCATGAGGTTTTGAAAGACCTCTAACTAATGCAGACATTAACAAGACAGCTGCATTACTCAATCGAACTCTATTTAATGTGAATTTCGCAGGAAGAGGAAATTTGTCACTGCGTAATAGATAGAAAGACAATTCTGAGGAAAATATACAAAAAAGTTGGAAAAGAACATTTTTCCAATAGTGATAAAACACACGCCTCTATTGCACTACCGGTCAGCCAGATGATATGCTCGGGGTATTTATAAGACTTCTACTAACGTTTTTCAAATGTCTTTTCTTTAACACGGTAATCTCAGGGTATTGGAGACAGGTGACTTGATTGAAGCGGCCTTCGGAATAGTTAATTAACGCTATCAATAAATTGGCAAAATATGCAATTTACTAGGGACTCGCTGTCAGCAGTTAACAAAGAGATTAATAACCAATGTCACTGACTACCTATGTGGATATATTACTCAAATAACAGAATAAAGCATTGAAATAATAAACACAAACATATACAACATGACAATGGCCAATGCATGAATTATAAACTTAATTTTAAGGCCTTGTTCTCATTCACTTAATGTAACATAAATCAACGTAACACAAATTAATATAAGGGCCAGTTTCATAATAATTTTAAAGTAGCTTTAAATTTTAAAGTATACTTTAAAATTAAAAATGCGTTTCATGTTCATAATGTTAATTTAAAGTTAACTTTAAAGCCAATTTAAGTTAAAGGACCATTTTTCTCACTTTAGTGAACTAAAGGAGGTTTTATGAAATCATAACCTCACATTCAACGGTGTTTGTATATAAAGATATTTATAATATTTGTATATAAGATATAATGTATCGCCGTACTTCAAGTTCCAGCTCATCATCTGATGAAGAGCCGGAAATATTTTTGAGACGCCGAAAACTTTACTCAAAAAGAAGAAATAGATTTGTTGAGTATTATAATGTAGACTTTTTTGATAGATTTCGTCTCACAAAACCTACACCATTGCACCTACTGCATCAAATTGAAAACAGCATAAAAAAGCTTACCAATAGGTAATAAAATATTCAGTAAACTCAAAACCATAAACATTCCATTTCAGAGGTGGATGTATACAACTGATAGTGCAATTGCTTTCACATTGCGATTTTATGCCACTGGAAGTATGCTCATAGCTATGGGTGATTTTATAGGCATTTCTAAACCTTTAGCAAGCCGTATTATCAAACGAGTAACTATTGCTATTACTTCATTACGCATTCGTTATATAACAATGCCCAATACTGTTAAAGAAATGAAAAAAGCTGCTGAAGATTTTTATGCTATAGCCAGTTTCCCTAGGGTAATTGGCGTCATTGATGGGACCCTCATACCTATTCAGTCACCTGGTGGACAGGACGCTGAGATTTTTCGATCAAGAAAATCATTTCTTGCATTAAATGTACAGACAGTATCAGATGCTAATTTGAAGATTAGGGATATAGTTGCACAGTAGCCTGAATCAACCCATGATCAGACGATATTAAATAATTCAACTTTAAAGCAACGGTGTGAAAATGGTAACTTTACAAAATATTTAATCATAGGAGATACTGGATATTCTATTAAACCCTACTTGATGGTAAAATTACAAGATGTTAATACTGAAGCAGAAAATCTATATAACGAATCATTCATCAGAACTAGAAATGTTGTTGAAAGACAAAATGGAGTGTGGAAGCGAAGGTTTCCGATATTATCAACTACTATTAAATCAAAACTTAAAAGGGCAATGGCAGTGATTGTAGTAACAGCTGTTGTGCATAACATTGCTTTAGAAATGTCAGAACATATCCCACAAGAATGGTATGAAAACGATGATGATGATAATGAGGAGGTTCATGAAGTCAATGAAGGGCAACATCACAATACCAGAGGAAGACAAATTAGGGCTACACTTCCGTACTCCTCCTGAGCGATTTTTGGACGAAATATTTTTTACTAGACTAAATTGATGATGGAGAGTTCGAATCCAAAAACCGTTTTGGGCCAAAATGTAGTGTTCACGAGATACAAGAGGTCAAAGGTAAGATTTTAACATGGTATCTTATGGGAGAAAAAAAAGTTTTTTATTCGACTTAAATCCATACAATATTTTTAAAAAATATATTCTTTAATATAATAATATTGAACATGTGATATCTCAATATTTCAGACAAAATATTTTTTTGTATTTGTCAATTAAAGTCAATTTCAATTGTCATCATTTTTAATTTGAGTAGTATGTTTAATTTAAAGAAGTTATACTCTATTTGCAACGATTCAATTTCTACAAGAAAATGGTGCCAATCTATTCGATTACTTCCAGTTAAAAAGGATTGCCCCAAATGTTGGGCACGCCGACAAATTGTCACGGAAATGTCATTTCGCGAAGAAGGAGAAGGTGGTTTTGGCATATTTAGGTGTCAAAAAAACAAAAATCACAAGGATGGAAAAGAATACTCCATTTCAATTGCAGAAAATTCTTGGTTTTCAGGTAAGATCATTATTTTAAATTTAAATTTGGTTAGATTAGCATAATGAAATAAATATTTCTAAAATGCAATTAAATCGAATTATTAAATTTTTAATAGTTTTATCACGTTTATTTTATTCGCTTTTGCGTTTTCTTTGACTTATTCTTAATATTCTTAAATTCTAAAACAGATATCTAAGATAAATAATTAATCATTCGATAAAATGGTTAGCATTTTTACACGCTTAGAATAATATATATCTAATGTACTTTAAGATCCAAGCAAATGGTTTCGCCAATAAAAATAAAACGCAGGCTCGATAACAGATAATTTAATGATGATATAGATTAAATATAATAACCAACTCAGTCGACTACGTCGACTTCGTAGGCTTAAATTAGCTATTATATTTAATCTATATCATCATTAAATTATCTGTTATCGAGTCGCTCGCTCGCGGGTTCTTCCTTTGTTTGCGATTGGTATAAGTTGAATATTAATAACTTTTAAATATTCATTTCCGATCAATTACACCAATACAATCAACGTTGAATTTTCTTTCGAATGATATATTACTTACCCTTATTGTCGAGGCCATTTGCTTAGAATGTTCCTTAATTTTCGAATGTAATGCCCATGTTAAAACAGTAATTTGCATATTTTATTTAGGATCCCATCTTTCATTGGAAAAGGCTTTGTGTGTTACATACTGTTTCACGAGAAGTTTTTCCTATGAAAATACCATACACGAGTCCTCGGATGATACTTTTCAAACATCGACTGAAACTGTGTCCGATTGGTTTGCGTATTGTCGCGAAGTTATGATGATCGATTTGGACAAGGATTATGAGAATATGGGGAAAATCGGAGGAGCGGGAAAATTGTGGAAATTGACGAATCAAAGGTGTTATTTATTTCACTAATATATTTTTTGCTAATGTTGTTGAATTTTAATTTTTATTACAGATTGGAAAACGCAAATATAATAAAGGACGAATGGTGGAGGGTAATTGGATCATTGGGATGATTGAAAGGGCAACAGCGATAACTTCAGGCTCGAGATTTGCCCAAATAATAAGAGGGATAAGGATACGCTTTTACCGCTTATCCACAAGCATATCCTTCCGGGAACCATCATTTATTCTGATATGTGGAAAGCGTATGATTGTTTGTCTCAGGTAATATACATTTTAAAAAATTTTAAATCGATTAATTAATTTGCGTTACATTTTAGGAAGGATTTTATCACTTTACAGTGAATCATTCCTTGGAATTTGTTAATTCGGAGACAGGTGTCCACACGAATACCATCGAGTCAAATTGGAGACCTTTAAAAATCGATTGAACGCGGAGGCGTCGGAGGAAAGGACAACATTGCTGACCATCTTTGTGAATATCTTTGGCATAAATTGAACCGAGAAGAAGACAAGTTTTGGCATTCATTCATGCAATCAAAAAATTTACGTTGTTTAGATTATGTTTATGAGATTGTTTCAGGTAGGTTATGTTTGTAAAATTGTTACTGTTAGGTTAGTTTAGTGGTATTGTTTTTTTGTCAATTTTATATTTTATATTTATACTTGTCATATGAAATTTAAATTTGTTCTTGTCGAATTTTGTAATATAAAGTATATATTTTACAATGTATTTCCTTTAAAGATACTATAATCCCTTTAAGAGGGATGATTAATGTAAAATGCACATTTTGTTATTACTGCAGCAAATCCAATCTAATTAGAGTAATTTAATATTTTTCTTGTCAAATTTTGTAATTTTTAAAAATATTGAATGGATTTAAGTCGAATACAAAACCTTTTTTCTCCCATAAGACCCCATGTTAAAATCTGACCTTTGACCTCTTGTATCTCGTGAACCCTACATTTTGGCCCAAAACGGTTTTTGGATTCGGACTCTCCATCATCGATTTAGTCTAGTAAAAAATATTTCGTCCAAAAATCGCTCAGGAGGAGTACGGAAGTTTTTCCCAAATTAGGCAATTACTAATAAATGAACATTTTGCACGTTTATTATACTCAAACTATGTATATTAATTATTCATATTTAAATTTTTTTCATTAATTTTAATTTGTAAATCTAATAAATATATTTTTTTTCATGCTCATCTCGTTCACCCCGATTCCTCATTTCTTCTATTTCCACGGAAATTGCTTCAATTTTTTTTTATAATATTGTTCCTTCATTTAGAATACGAGGTTGAGAATTTTAGGCCGAAGTCTTTGATTGATTGGTTGCTTCAGTTTTTTTATAGAATATTTGCTCCACTAAAAATACAATGATGAAAGAACTGCTCTTATTATAAATGTGCACTTACATTTTTTCCATCTTCCATATCCTTTGATATCAATGGAATTTAATGCTACAAATAAATAGAAATGTAAAACACAGATTGTGTATAAAAACCTTACCTGTTCGTTATCAATATCACCAGTTGCGGTACTACTACATCCTCTGGTTGTGGTGAAATTTACATTATCGCTATAAGCGCTATTGGCTTCTAGCTGTAAAGCGGATGTTGTATTAAACTGAAAAGCAATTATTTGTAACTGATGTTATACATGAACTTTTTAACTTACAGATACTTCATTCGGGTTTTTGTAAACTATCTCGATATTTTCAATGGAATCAATATCATCCACGCCAGTAAATATAGTTGATGCATTCAAACAAGGTTCCTTAAGATACAACAAATAGAAACACATCACTATTTATAAAGTTATACTACCTCATTGTTTGTAAACTGGCCATTATCACTATTGCAATCACTAGACAGCTCCACCAATGTTTTATAAATGATTAGTTCCAACATCTTTTCAATTATTGGGTCAGTTATAAATTCTTCAGACGGTCCTCCTCCAGTACCCATAAAATAGCTTTTTTTGACAAGCCATTGCTTTTCTCGTCTCAGTCTTTAAATTGTCGTACTTTGACTGTATCTGAAACGAGCTACAAGCACCAAAGTTTTTAGCATTAAAGGCAGCCGTGATCTTCTTCTAAGCTTCTACCTAAAATTACAGTAAATAAAAATTGTACTAATTGTGTTTAAGTAATTACTTTTTCAGAGCAAGACACTTTGTTTGTAGTTTTATTTTCAATGATTTTATGAAATATTGCAATTTCCTCCAACAGTTACAACTGCTCCTCTTTTGTCCAGTTGTTACTTCGTTTTCTTTTAGTTGCCATTATAGACTAAAACTATACACTATACGCTTTAATTATTTACAAAATCAACAATACTTACGCTTTTAGTCCTCTGAAATTATCAAAATATAGCCAATAACGACAATTTAACTTTAACCTTATACTTAATAAAAAATTATGAAAGTAACCTAATAAATTATAACTAATGTAGTAATGTTATAAAATTTAATATTTTATTCAAGCTCAAGAAATAAAGTACGACAGATTGGAGGTTAGAAATGTTAATAGAATTCATAGGCACGGAGATTCACTTTATTGTTTCAGGGCTGGCAACAGTCGTTCATTTTAGGAAATAACATCTGTAAAAGTATTTTTATGAAACGCACTTAAATTAAAGATCTGTTTAAAGTTTACTTTAGGTAAAAGTTTAATTTTACTAAAGTTACTTTAGAAAGCTAATTATGAAATCGGCCCTAAGATTCCTGCGTCCAAAACAACTTAGAGTAGTTAATTATTTGTTTGCTGCGCATGCGTACTTCATCAAACTGCCACCTTAACGTGATAATAACCACGTCATTTTGTCTTATATACTCTATAAACCTATAAATATTTTTGTTTGTAACCAAATAGTTGTATTAATTACATTATTCTTCAGTTTTATTTATTAATTTCGAAATTTCAATCCAGGAATTTTGCTTTTTGGTAGCGTTCTTCAAGTCTGATCTTTTCTTAACGATAAATGGGGGTAGCTATGTACCAAATCTATAAGCTTTCCATCATCCATAATAAATGCTGGAAACTAGAATTATATACCGTATTACAAATTTAAATCATGTACTCTGTGTTTAAATTTCCTAAATGAATTATAACATTCGCCTAATAAACAGTTGGGTATGTAAATGATAAATGCTTATTATTTTAGGCGGTAATTACCAGTTTAATTTAAACAAAGTGCACAATCTATATAGCTATGCCGTTTCTAGATACCAGCGATTGGCGGAATTAAGAACACGGAAATTAAGAACCTCGTGAAGTTGAAGTTGATTCAAGTTTATGAACCGTTAAGTTAAGTAATTTGAGGATACGTTTCGTTTCGTTGACTTTCTTCTGTTAAAAACACAACTAACCAAAATTCAAACGTTGATAAATCACTTCTTACAAAGTCGGCGTTGATATGTGAAACGCGGAATCTTTATCCGTTCTAATTTTTTTAAACTGCCGCGTTTCAAAATGCGTTTTCGTTTCAGGAGCAGCACGCTTTTTCCATTTTTCTTCAACAAGAGGGATTTTCGAATTATTATTGTAGATCGCCGTCAAACTCTGAGAACCACTCGCTTTTAAAGCCGATGCTTTTCTACCTTTTTTTTATAGTGAATGTATTTGGTTTTTAAACAAAGAGCCTCAACGCGTTCTTGTATTTTGGAAATAAATCTGCCAATTTTATCTTTTATACGATTATCTGCAATATCGTTGAAAATGCGAAGTGTTTCAGGCGGCTACAACCACCCAGTCCACAAGGGTGCATACTGCATATATTTCGCTAATAATATTGAAGCAAACTGCGGTAAATAATATGGATCTGGATTGTAACTAGTACAACTATTTTTTAATAATACATTAGTTACGCTAAATTCTACACAACAAAAGATTTCTTGAAAATTATCTAGAAAAAACTTCTTATCATTAAAACAATCTTCATTTACAAAGTCGTCATCAAATTCTTCATCAACGCCAACATCTTCATATTTCTGGTGCACCAAACTCTTAATTACCTTTTTTGCTTGGGGGTAATGGTTCAACTTAACAACAAAGAAATAAAATTTTCAAATTTACCATCAATTTCGGTCATACTCTTACTCATCACTAAACAACCAATTTTATTCAATACTAACCGACGTATATTTCCTCTTTTCTAGTTCATTTTAGAAAGGCGCCTTCCCATTAAATTCATAAAACGGGCACAACATATGTGAACAATCACCATGCCATCTATGGAAATAACTTCTCCCATTAGTTAAACAAAGATTTAGAAACCAAGTTAAAAACTGTCGTAGCTATCCAGGGGCTGACATAGATAGCGATCATAACTTAGCTCAAATAAAGTATATACTAAAATTCATAAAATTGAGAAAGGCTAAAAGAGAGGGATGAGATCTAGGTAAGCTTAATGATAGTGAGGTAAAAGAGGAATAATGAACCTTTCTACTTAGGACTTTAATCTGTTACGTGCCATTGCCACTTAAACATTGTTTTAGGTTAGTTTTTGGTGTACGGAAGTTTCCCGCCATATTTTCAAATACGCGAGACGCGGGAATTTTTAAATAGACTAGGCGGCGCTTCCGATACGTCACAGTAGTGAGCTTGCGCAGTGTGCTTATCCCTAGAGGGGTATAGGAATACTAGACAAGGGTGGAGAGAAGTGTTTCCGTGACGCTAAAAATCGTGGCTGTTTTCCTTTGATCTTCAAGTGTATTAGTCGTGCCGGTAGCGTATCTTATCTTACTATGTAGATTCCCTTGTCTTGCTTATCTTTGTTTTGTCTTTCCTAATTAACCTGTCCTGTCGTTCCCCTACATTTAGGACTGATACGATCCTCGGAGCAGCCCACGACAATGATGTCCATGCTCAGCTAACACCACCGGAGCCCGGAGCAATACCTTTATTATCGACCCGGAAGGATGATAGGCGTACCTGGAGAATGTCGAATTTCCGGGGTGAGTAATACCGTGTTTAAATTGTTCACGAATACGAACTTTTGTTAATTGTTTATTTAATTTTTATATTTCCGGTTATGGCGCAATGTAATTTGTATTGGTGACGTCATGGTGGATGGCTGCGCACCAAATCTGTAAAAGGTTTGCGCTTTCCTCCGCTAGAGGCGTCACTCGCCTTATTCATTGCGCGATGTATCTTATGAACTTTGGTAACTGTATTACAGGCTTTTAAGAACCATCTATCGCCATATAAATGTACCACCATCTAAGTGTAATACTTTGTTAACTGTATTACCGACTTTTAGAAACTTTCACCAGTAAGAGTGTAATAAATCTCGGCCAGAAATCTGTGCATATTTTAGTGCTGTATTCGTAGTTCGCGACTTACCGCTAGGGAAATGGAGAGCGATTTTTACATGCAGTCTTATGGAGCATTTGTTATTTTTCTCATAAATAATTATAAATTCGGATTTTATTCAAAATTCTAGTCATTGGAAGTTGAAATATACACAAATTCTTAACAATTACCAATTTAATACTCCCGTATTTCTATAAGAATTTCAAACTATTTGTTTAAGTAACATTTAGTTATTTTGAGTTTCGCGGCCTTATGGGCATTATTTTCGGTTATCTTCGTTATTCCCACTCGCCATATAGAGGACTGATAAGAAGTGAGTTGCTCATCAACATCGTTTTGGTTAACATGGCGATCGCTAGCACTGGTAAGTTTTAAGTTTCGTACTTACAATGCTTTGTCATGTTAAATAACACATTCGCCGTCGATACAGTTCACTAGCTCGTAAAATACGCCAACATTTTTTTGCTCCTTCGGCGGATTTTGAACTGGCGTATTTTTTGTTAAAAATTCGCATTTTTTGTAAGTTGACCTATGTTCGTTTCGATGTTAACTTTTAAATATTTTCGTTTGACAAGTAGTTTATTCGTTTGTTAAATTGCTTAAAATTATTGAATTAATTTGACTTTGAATATATTAATCGCGAATTAATTCTTTGAACAAATACGTGTGGTGTTTTGATAAACAAGATAACTCGTACTTGATAAACAAATTGACGGTTACATCTGTCCTTTCGGTTCGGTTTCGGGAATGCGTTCCGTATTGCATAGGGCAACTAGCATTACCATTGGAAGTATTCAACGCAATTGGGCTGCATTCAACGATTTGGAGATCACTCAACATTATTCGTGATTGGTCAAAATGGAGAAACAACAAGAAATCCTGCAAAAGCTGCAAGGTTATATGGCGAGTGGGGAAAAATTGTTAGGTTTAATGCACAATGCCAAAAATTCGAATAATCGTGTGTAACAATTTTATTTTCGATAATAATTCTTTGCATATAATTTCAAGAATAGTGTAACAATTTTATTAATAATAATAATTCTTTGCATATAACTTCAAGAATAATGTAACAATTTTATTAATAACAATAATAATTTGCATTCAACTTCAAAAGTAATACGCTAAGCCTGCATCGTCCTTTAATAATCTAGTTATATTCAGATATCTGTGTCGTATACAGCTATTTACAAGCACATCTCTGTTTGGTTGTTCCCCTCCTGACGGCGCGACCGCCCGAGCTCGTTATAAGATAGTCGGCCACAGGTGATAGAGATATCAACATGTACCCTTGGTTGGAGGCCGGCAATCTGCGAATCCATTTCAAATAGTTAGGATATCTTCGAATAACGCGCGACAAGTAGGATGCAACTTTTAAAACACACAAGGACACAGTAAAACACATGTAAGATGCAACCTTTAGAAGGTGACGTAATTCAACTTTGAAAGTACGATTACTGCTGAAAGGATATAATTCGACACGTGGAACGAAGGAATTATAGAAGTTAGTTTGGATGAATTGGTTTCAAATTGCAAACGCTGTTATCGTTGCTTGAAGAACGGGGATCCCGTCTTCCTTTGTCACAATGCGACAATTGCAGTTTTGGTTCGTAGATAGCTATAAGTTCTTTTTATGTGTTTCAAAATTTGGAACACGTTAACTTGCTTTGATGCGTAATACATATACATTGTAAAAGTTCCAACTAATTGTTGAGCTGGATTTACCAGTAGTAAAACCAAAGTTCATTGATTTAATGTTCTAAAAACAACATGCTTTGCTCCATATGAATCGTCGGTAATGTCAACAGGTGTTACTGACGTCATATATTTCTACTTTGTACAGCTGACAGATGTTATTTTAAAAGCAAATGCTTTGAACAGCTTTAGTACAATATATGTAAACATGTCTATTTTTGTGATCAGCTTTATCTACATTAAAATTAGTATACATAATTTTGAAAGCTCAAATGCTAATGTTGTTAGGAGCTATTAATTTCTTATCTACCTGAAAAGATCTGCCCAGGTTAGAACCCTATTTGTACAACAAGTTCATGTTTTAAAGTAAAGTGTTTGATTAAAAATAATAAAGACAAACATGAAAGTTAAAAGTTTAAGATTGATGCAGTTAATGATTAAATTTTTTGTTACAAGTTATATTATTTTAAAAGAGATCTTTTAGTAAACAATTGGTTCAAGATTAAAGGTTTTTTATTTTGATCAAGTGTGATCAAATCTTATTACATAAAGCTACAACCCTTCTGAGTAATAAATTGATGCCAATGTTATATTGGAAATACTTTTTTTATTATTTCTTTATGTATTTTTGCAGGACACAAATGGTGTTCCACTATTTTATTTATTTAACTATCACAATTTCTTACAGGAACTGCGTCTTATTTTATTAAGACAGGTTTCTGTCAGCGAAGGCGATCTTTTTTTCTTTGAGTCTCCACGTCCGCCCTTAGAACTATGCTATGCAATTATCGTGATTACATCAGGACTTGGTGGCGCCTATTTGATTTAGCTTAAGTTTGATCTGCAAACAGAATTCGACTTACCCCCCCTCATTTCTCATTGCTCTACCCAGGAATAGACTCCTAGTTGTGTTGGAAGAATTTTGGAACAATAAGTATTACTTGCGCCAAAACAAATAACTAACCAAAAAAAAAAACGTTTCACTGGTTCACAACGTGGAGCCAGCCATATAAAAAAAAATTACGTTACACGTGAACAAATTGATAATTGTTTAATTCGCGCGGAAGATTTTTCAGAAACCGTTGATCGGTTTTCGCGGTTACAAACACAATTAATTGGTACCGTTGGCATATCTGAATCCCTGTTAGAGGAAATACACACTTATGGGGATAAATTTGATGATATTTCGTATAGCATTCGTTCTAAAAGTAGAAATTTGAATAGGCTTTTGGATAAAATTTTAAATGCAAATTTAGATAGTTCGGTGGTTGCGAATTTACAAGAACCACATATCAAATTGCCTGCTTTGAAATTGGCTGAATTTAATGGGGATATTTCGTCGTATCCAAGCTTTATAGAGTTATTTACCAGTTTAATTGGTAATTCAATAAAACTTTCAGATGTCGAAAAGTTGGGTTATTTGGTCGGAAATTTAAGTGGGGAAGCAGCCGCTCTTGTTAAGAGTCTAAAAATTACAGGTGCCAATTATTCTGTTGCACGCGATCTGTTAAATAAACGATACCAAAATACGCGAATCATTGCTAACAATTATTTAAGCAATTTGTTCAAAATACAAAACATTATCGATAGATCACCCTCGTCTTTGAAGAAGGTAATAGATACATTTTCTGAAAATTGGGCAGCATTAAAAGCTGTATTACCAAGTCGGGAAGAGCAATTAAATTTGCTCATAGTTAATTTACTTTTAAAAAAGTTGGATCACGTAACGTGTGAACAATTTGAATTAAGCATTGCAGATGATCGAAATAAAGTACCTTCTATTGATTGTTTGTTAGATTTTATTGGAAAGCAAAGCTATGCTCTAGATAACTTAAACATAGTGACCCCATCGAAATTTAATAAAAGTATTAAAAAGGATCAATCGTATGCAAATAATACAGGTAAAACAATGCATTCTTTAGTTGCAAATTCGGCTACTAATTGTGCATTTTGTGCGAATGATCATGATCTGTTATCATGTAAGTTGTTTAAGGATAAAACCGCCTATGAGCGTTTTAAGTGGGTTAAAGCTCACAATCGTTGTTTAATTTGTTTTAAAAAATCACATTTAGTTAGAGATTGCAAGGTCACAAAACTATGTCCCCTATGTGATGGTAAGCATGCTACTCTCATTCACTATGCTCGAGTCCAGAATTCCAATAGGGATGCAAATATTTCGATTGCATCTGCTTGTGATTCATCGAGGACTGCAGTGAATGTTGAATCGCAGCCTGCTTCGTAGCTTACGTCAGAAACGTCAAGTTCTACGACTTTTTCTGGTATGGCAGAATCGAAAGCTACCGTTCTTTTAGGTACTGCTATTGTAAATGTTTTAACAGTAGCTAATGGGAAAGTTCCCATTCGTATTTTATTAGACTGCGGATCCCAAATTAGTTTCGTCACAGAGAACTGTGTACAAAAACTGTACAATTGGAAGCTATGTCAGTGCGGAACGGGTGTATAATCCCTTAAAAGACTGTTTAACCTTATTGGAAGATAGTAAGTTATACTTCCTAAAGGCGCCAATGTACTCGGTATCGCTAAAATGTGGATTAAGTTATCGGACAAGCTTCAAAATAGCTGCTGTTTAGTGTATAATAACCTGCTACAGTACATGTATTGGGGGAACGGCAATACAAAGAAATTGACGGGCTTGCAAATTAAGTTGTCAGAAAAACCAAAGAAAAGGGAAAAATTGATAAAGTATGTGCTTTCAGCTTTTAGTTTTAACTATTTACCTGTAAATTATTTAGAGATAGTAGAGTAGGAAGACAGCCAAGATAAAATAAAAATCTTACACAAGTGCTACATTAAAGCAGGTAACATATTTTACACAATCTGTAACACCATATTCTACAATTCCAAAAGAAATAATCATTTCAGTATCGGGGTTGATAAGTACGCGTAACATTCGCCCAGAGGTTGTACGACAACGCGTAAATATTGGCAGTAAACTCTCTCCGTTGACGCTGCAGGAAATTGCCCAATTATGCACGCCATACGCTGTAAGTGGAAGAAAAAGACAGCTGGAATTAGAGGAAATGCATGCAAAAAGGCGAAAGTTGGACTAAATAGAAGACACTGCGACAATACGCGAACAATACAAAGATGTGTTAGACAAAGAACATCTTATTAGAGAAAGAGGAAAGGATTAAAAGATTATTTTATGTGCCGATGGACTGACTTGGATACATCCGCGTTCTACAAACTGTATGTATTTGTGGTTAGTAAGAAAGACTCTTTTTAGAATTTTAAAATAGTATTACATTGCTCTATATTTATAAAAGGCTATGACGTCACAACGACCTTGGAAAAGTAGCCGGAACAAGGTAGCCGAGAGCATAGCAAAGTGGTGATTTTACCTATATGAAAATGAAAATAAAGAACTTTTAAATTTTTTGAATAAATTTTGGTAGGAAATATATAATAAATAAGTATATGTTAATGAAACACATATTTTCTAAATGATATTGGTGCTAAGGAAAGCTATTTTTATTAAGTTCTATAGTTTGAGAGTGACGTAAAAACCTTGATGCTACACCTTGAGTTGTAAAAGTTAATACACAAACCTTGATATAAGATCAAATCAAATAATTTGAGAGTCAAATAAATCGTGATGAAAGGTGGTATAATTTGCATATATTTTAAATTTATACGGGTATAATTAAAAGATTATATGTTAGATCCGACTGCAAGTTCAGTGTACTTGTATAAATTATTTTGGGATGATGTAACCAAAGGGAATATACGACATACCTGTCTTGAAATGTTTTGCAACACACCTTATGTTAATTAAATACATTATATTAAAAGTCGAATGTCGACGTGATTTACATATATATTACCAGATAAAAAACACGAGGTTATATTCGACTGCATGCAAATTCTTAGTATTTTATCGTGACATTGAAATTGCGAGAAGTGAACGACTTCTTTTTACAAGATTTTACCTGCAAACGTTTAAAATTTGACCTCCATCATATAACATTTCGTATATTTTCTCAATTTTATTTTCTACTTCGTACAAAACGCAGCTTATGAGGAGAGCTAAAACACTCTTTACCACTTGCACGCGTTTGCCTAATATTAAAAAAATTTTTCACCGCGGCGTTTTAATTTTTAGCTTAACCTACCCCAGAAAAATACGAACCAACACGTGAACTCCATTTTCTACACATACAACATTTTTTTAAAATTTAATATTTAATATTTAACGTCGGGAACGCTGCTAAAACAATTTCTTAAGAAAATATCTCCACCCCAGCGCACGCGCACCACCCCACGACAAAAATCTAACGACCCCGCCGAACGCACACCCCAAAGACCTAACGACCCCCCGACGCAACAAATTTACACACAAAGACAATTTTGTTCTCAAAGCGGCGTATACATATCTTGCTGCACGTTTTGTTTCCCAAAGCGGCTTAGCTGTTCATATTGTTCTCGAATCGGCGTATACATATCTTGCTGTGGATCTCTGTTGCCAAAGCGGTTTAGCTACCCTACTTTTTGAATTAGAGAAATTTGCCAGTAATAATCCTGCAGTGTTGGATGGTTTAGAATCTTCATTACACTATTCAATATCGTTTGATAAGGATGAACCATCCTTTATAAAAGTTTTGGGTTTGCAGTGGAGTACTGAGACAGATTGCTTTTCGTACAAGAGTTGTGTGGGCAAAACTAGTTTCACAAAACGAGGGATGCTATCCGAGTTAGCAAGATTATTCGATCCATTAGGTTTTGTGTCTCCAGTTGTCGTATTCGCTAAGCATTTGATTAAGAAATTATGGATCTTGAGCTTAGATTGGGATCAGAAGTTGCCTGTGGAAATTGTTAATATTTGGAAAACATTCCATTCGGAATTATCGTGTTTACAGAAACTTTCAATTCCTAGATTTTGGAGTTCTGATTGTCACACTATTTGTGAATTGCATGGGTTCTGCGATAGTAGCAAAATCGCTTTCGCTGCAGCCATATATTTTCGATTTACCATAAATGATAATGTTAAAACCTTTTTGGTTATTAGTCTTACGAGAGTTGCTCCTTTGAAGAAGCAGTCAATCCCTCGTTTAGAACTTTGTGTTGCAGTTTTATTAGCGGACTTAATAACATTTGTTCGAAATGTTTTTGAAAATAAAATAAAATTTGCTAAAATAATGGCTTGGTCTGATTCTCAAGTTGTATTGTCTTGGTTAAGGTCTCCTGCATATACATGGAAAACATTCGTTGCCAATAGAGTGGCCTTAATTCAAGAACAATTGCCAAGTAATCATTGGTTTTATATCTCATCGCAAGAGAACTGCTGTGATGTGGCCAGTAGAGGTTGTTTACCTTCTCAGTTGCTCAATCATGAGCTGTAGTGGTCGGGTCCCAGTTTTCTTTTGAATTTGTCAGATAATTGTCCCGTTCAACCTCTTTTGGAGGAAACAAAAGAGGAAATTAAAGAGAATATTTGCCTAACAGCAGTCGTAAAGGTAGAGTGGTGTTCGACCCTCATTGATAAATATTCATCTTTGCCTAAATTACAAAGAATTTTCAGATACTGTTTGCGATTTCTTAATCAGTGTCGTAAAAAAGGTCCACATTTGGGATTATTTACGATTAAGAAACTGCAGGAGTCTTTATATAAAATAATTAAATTAGTTCAGGAAATTGAATTTAGAGTTGAAATTTCTCAGCTAAAAAGGGGAAAGCTCTGTACTGGCCCTATTCGCAAACTAAACCCCTTCCTAGACTCTGAAAATGTCGTTAGAGTTAGAGGTCGTCTGAGAAATTCGTCTTTGGATTATAATTCAAAGTATCCCATTTTGTTACCTAGAAAGGGGAATTTAACTCGTCTGATCATAGAACACTATCACAAAATATATTTGCACCCAGGTTATAGTACTCTCGTAGCGTTGTTGCGGAGGCAATTCTGGATTTTATCGCCACAGCGAGCGATTCGCACAATTTTGTCAAATTGTTTGACTTGCTTTCGAATTAACCCCACTCGGATTACTCCTCCATTCATGGCAGACCTGCCTGAATTAAGAGTTTCGCAGATCAAAGCCTTTAAGGTAGTAGGTGTTGATTTTGGGGGGCCGTTTTTCATTACTTCTAGTAAACTTCGAGGAGCAAAGGTTTTAAAAGCTTATTTGTGCTTATTCGTGTGCTTCTCTACAAAAGCTGTCCATTTGGAATGTGCTTCGGACTTGTCAGCCGAGACATTTTTGGCAGCTTTTCGTCGCTTCTTATCTCGTAGAGGCTCGTGCAGTCACGTATATAGTGATTGTGCAACAAATTTTATTGCTGCTAATAAAGCAATTGTTGAATATTTTCGATCAGCAGTAGAAGCTGAAAATTTAATTTGGCATTTTAACGCACCCGCTTCACCTCATATGGGAGGGCTTTGGAAAGCCGGGATCAAATCCGTTAAAACGCATTTATATAAAGTTATAGGTGAGAACATACTTACTTTTGAAGAGTTCTCTATGGTTCTCTCTCAGATTGAAGCATTGCTTAACTCGAGACCCTTGTTTGCTAGTAGCTCAGATCCAAATGATCTGCAAGCGATAACCCCAAGTCATTTTCTTACTATTGACCCTTTAGGTACATTTTTTGAGGATGATCTATCCGTTTTAAAAATGTCTCGTTTATCACGCTGGCAGAGGGTGCAAGCTCTGCAACAACAATTTTGGAATCGTTGGAGCCGGGAGTATCTTAATACACTCCAGCAACGTAATCGTTTTTTAACTGACGGTAGTCCTCTAAAAATAGGAACTTTAGTGCTTATCAGTAATAAACTATCGCCTCCGTTACAATGGAAGCTCGGACGTGTGATTGAGCTACATCCGGGTAGTGACGGTAGGGTTCGTGTTGTGACAGTTCGAACAAATTTGGGTAGTTATAAACGGCCAGTGGTAAAACTCTGTCCTCTACCGAACCAATAGGTTCGGCCTAATCTTTGTAACTTTATAGTGTCGCGTCTCCAATTATTTTCGTTTTCGTTGTGTTTGGGTTGGGGACATTTTTTGGATAATTTTCTTTTCGGTAAAGTCCCTTTACGGTGGGGGGAATATTTAAGTAACATTTAGTTATTTTGAGTTTCGCGGGCTTATGGGCATTATTTTCGGTTATCTTCGTTATTCCCACTCGCCATATAAAGGACTGATAAGAAGTGAGTTGCTCGTCAACATCGTTTTGGTTAACATGGCGATCGCTAGCACTGGTAAGTTTTAATTTTCGTACTTACTATGCTTTGTCATGTTAAATAACACATTCGTCGTCGATACAGTTCACTAGCTCGTAAAATACACTAACACTATTAAAGAATCAAAATAGCATGCTGAGCAAATGTAACCATACATAAATAAAATTTATTCAAGGCACTTTTAAAGCATTTTATGATACAAATACAAGCGGCTATAAAACAATAGGGAATGTCGTTCATACGGAGAAAAAATGTTTTATCTCTGGTAACACTAGTTTTCAGGAGATCAATTTAAAGTTATTGTTAATTTATGTAGTTAAGTCTTATACTATAAAAATTAGAAATTTTAAAACTTTTAGAATCTTTGATGGTCCAGAAGAATGAAGTACATATATAGCACACAAAAATCTGACATTTTTTTGGAGATAAAATAGTGGTTTTATTGAAGCAAAAAAGTATTATATTAAACAAAATAAAACAACAGTATATCAAACTTTTTTTTATATACACTTTTAATTAGAAATAAAAATGTATCATTATAACAAGAATCGTATTAGAAACATATATGCTCAGGTACATACTTAAATTACAATTCTTACTATCCAATGGACATAAAAATAAATTTCATTATACATTAATATATACACAAATAAAAAAGAACCTTGTCGCTTCGAGGAATAGCTTGTCTCCACTTTTCTAATGTTTCCACATCCTACAAAGACATGTATTTAGAAACTCACTAGTATCACCAAACACCAAAAATACCTTGGGAGCAGAATAAATACTTCTCTTTATGTGTTTGAATGATTTATATCCGGATTTGCACCCAGGGACAAAACAACACTTCATATTTTATATCTATAGATAAGTTATAGACCGCAAGTTCTACACACAATTGACTATCACAGCTATAAAGTACCAAATATGATGATCTTAGTCTAATTAGACCTTACAATTTTATAAAAATGTGATTTTAATACTAATACGCCGTAAGGCACAATAGAAAATTGACCCTCCTTTTCCCTAGCGGCAACATTATTAACAAGAGATTATTTGTCACAGTTTTATAGTATTGCAAGGATAGGAAGATTAACGTCCTAAGTAGAGGGGTTCATAAGAGAAATATAAACAATTATTCGATAATAAGATCAAAGAGATAGCTATAGGAGGAAACGTGGAAAATAGATGAAAAGAAATAACAAGGGCTGTACATGATACAGCAACACAGACTATAGGTAAGAAAAAAATAAAAGCGAGAAAACTCTGGGTAACGAAGGTGATATTATATTTAATAGAGAATAGAAGAAAGCTTAAACCTTTCAAAGAATCGGATAGTGAAAGTAAGCAAAAATATAATAGAGTTAGAAATTAGATAATACATGAGTGTAGAAAAGTTAAAAATAAATGGATGGAGAAGAATTGTAAGGGAATACAAAATGATTTGAGAATAGGTAAAACATACAGGGCTTATAGGGCAGTTAAAAAGTTTTTCAGGGAAGATATAAAAAAAATAATGGTATAAAGATGAGAATAATGAGCTTCTAGTAAATAAAGTTAAGGTAGCAGATAAATGGAAAAGATATTTAGAAGATTTATATAAAGGAGACGATATAGATGAGTTAGAGAACGACCAAGAAAAGAATGTAGAAATAGGGTTCTCAATATCAAGAGAAGAATTTTATAAAACTGTTAGGGATTCTAAACTAAATAAAGCGTCGGGGATAGACGATATAGTCGCAGAATTAATAAAATATGCAAGTCAGAAAACTTTAGACGAGTATACGAACTAGTAAAAGTAATATATGACACAGGTGAAGTCCCAATAGATTTCGAAAAAAATATTATTATCCCAATCCCAAAAGAGCGAGGAGCTGATAGGTGTGAGATTTTTTGAACGGCAAGTTTAACTTCCCAGGCTTTCAAAATACTAACAATAATAATTAAAAATAGAGTAGAAGCTTTGATTGAGAATTATTTAGGCGAAGACCAATATGGTTTTCGTAAAAACAGAGGGACTAGAGAACCGATACTAATGATTAGAAAAGGTTACAAAAAAATAAAAAGACTCATTTCGCGTTTGTAGATTTAGAAAAAAGCATTTGATTGGGTTAATTGGATTGTTATGTTCGGGGTTTTGCAAAAAATAGGAATCTCTCATAGGGACAGAAAAATTATTTACAGCCTATATAAAAATCAAAGCGTAGTAATTAGATTTGATGAAATAGAAAAGAAAGCTGAGATTAGAAATGGTGTTAGACAGGGGTGTATACTACCTCCCTTGATTTTAATGTTTATATTGAGGAAGCTTTAAACTTAGAGAGAGAGAAGAGAGATATAATCTTTGCAATTTCTAAATAGACCTTGTCATTCGCGACGTCACACACGTACTAACTATTTGTACAGACGTTTGTCATTATAAACCGTAAAATGCTTACGCTACGGTTTTCATTTGAATAGTAGCAATGTGTAACTTTGTCAACAATTCTAGAGGAATTTTAATTGATTTGACGTTTAATTTTTAGGTTATATGTTGTTTAGTTATTCTTACATCTCGTGCCCTTTTTAGTTTTATTCCTTTATATTTTGATCAGTTTTTGCTTCAAACAGTTTTTTTCAGAACTCATATTAGTGTTACACCAAACTCTGATCACCAAAAATAATGAGTGGAATTAGTTTAGGCGTTAGCGCTAAACAACTTATTGCTACTTTAATCACTTTTTTGAAAAAGAAAGGGATAATGTGGACCGTTTATTCCGTTAACTGCGGTTCGTGAGGCAGTTTAGTTCATTATTTACTTCAAATACTATTTCTTATGCATATTTTTAGAGAGTGGCGATTGCCATGGGTCTTAGTATTGGCACCATAACATCGATTTCCCAAACAATTGCGAAAAAAGAACTATTTACGCCCCAAAAGCGAGTCCACACAAAGCCTGTCACTGACGTAGATGAATTTACCAAAAGTGGAATTTGAAATGTGATTTATAGGTTATATGATAATCGTAAGTACTCATTTCCAAGTTAATGTATAGTATTACAAGTATTTATTTTAGATGAACATATTTCAGTTTATACTTTGTGGCAGAATCTGAAGCACAATAAACTTTTTAATGGTTCTAAACGATCCCTGAATACAATCCTACACAATATAGGATTTAAATCGCAAAAAAGATAACCCACGGAGAGGTATAATGGAATTGCCAAATATTGTAAATAGAAGACATACAAAAGAATAAAAGAAGAAAATCTGTGTCAGTTTGTGTTTGTGAACGAAACAAGGATTTTTCAGAATAGTGCCGTGAGTCGCTCCTGTCAAGACAGTGATTTAAGGACTGTAAAGAGTACACGAATTGATGGAAAAAGGTTTATGTCATATACTTCCTTTTAAAACAGAATAATGTAAATAATCTTTTAGGTACATAGTATTACATGCAGGAAATGTAAATGGTTTCATAGATGGGACTGAATTGATTTTTTCTTCTTCTACAAACAACCCAGATTACCATGGAGAAATGAATGAACAGAATTTCTTGTATTGGTTTGAAAATCAATTATTGAAGAATTTGGAAGCACCATCTGCAATAGTTTTAGACAACGCTTCCTATCATTCTACTGTGTTAAACAAAATACCTAACAGTTCCTGAAAAAAAAGTGACATCGCAGAATGGCTAACAAAACAAACAATTTCCTGTGATGGTAATGCTTTGAAAGCAGAACTTCTGAAACTTATCATGATGTAAGTCAAAATTATGTGCTTTATAACATATCAGTATTTATTAAAAACTTTAGGCATAAACCGCCAAAGATTTTTAAAGCGGATTTGTTGGCCGAACAATATGAACATAAGGTGTTAAGATTGCCGCCGTATCACTGCATATTCAATGCAATTGAAAATGTATGGGGTGTTAGTAAGAGCTACTACAACCGACACGCTGGAAGAGATGGGAGGTCTGTTGAAAACTGTTTACAGATGTCAAAGAAGCATTAGAAAAAATAACACCAGAGATTTAGGCACATTCGATAGAATATGCAGAAAACATTATCAAGGATTGGTGGTAACGTGAGATCAAATTTGATCGAGAAGATAATGCACCTCTAATTATTAACATTGGTGATGGGGATGACAGTTATTCAGATTTTCAATCAAATTAAACTAGTCAACCAAACGCATAGCTACTTAGAATTAAAAAAACTTTTTACACGATGTACTTCTAATTTAATTATAACTATCTTAAACTTTATGTATGATAAACAAGTACAACCATATATATTTTATTTTTAAATTACAGGCTTTTAATACTCGAGTGACTTGTCTTTAAAATATGGGCTGCAAATTCATCTTCAGGATATTAGATTTTAGGTATCCTAAGAGCTTCTACAGTTTTCAATTTCAACGAATGTAATAAACACACCGGTGACGAACCGGTCAATACTACACTAGCTTAAACTTTGGAGGTGCTAAATACAGGTAAGGTCTTTATATTACACCAATCTACAAAAAATAGTAAATTGTATATTGAATTATTTGTATCAAACTACTCTGTTACCTGTAACAATTATATGGTCTCGAAGAGTAATAAAGCAAATGCCTATTTTTTACAAAATTTTTGCCCCTTGATGCTTATGTATATTCAACAAACTGCTGTTTATATCTTTAAGAATTACATCGAAATGATTAGTTGTATTGTCAAAACCATTTAAGCTGACCTATGACTCACTCATTAGGTATGTGATTGGTTTTTTTTATAAAATACTTTTTTACTATGAAAAGTTTATCTTGTAGGTGCAGATGTGTTTCTATCCCGCGGCCTTGTTTCATATTTTTGTCGTAATTTAATTATTTGTTTTGAATCTCACTTTGGTGGTAAATAAAACTACCTGCCGGTCTTATGGGAGATAGACCTAATGTTTATAAACCCCGGCAAATGATATGCTTGGACTTTATGGGACCCTTTGTTAGGTCAATTCGAGGTTATATCCAATTATTAGTAGTAACCGATTATTTTAGCAAATATGTAGTTTTATTTCCTGTGCGCTCTACAAAAGCAAAGACCTTATATTGAAGATGGTGTTTTCTTAGTTTATGGAGTACCCCAATGGATTAGTTGCGATAATGGTACACAACTAATAAGTCGTGAATTTAAGAAATTATGCGGAAAATATAATTTTAAAATTATATACACCCCGCTATACTATCCTTGTACAATGGATGGAAAGGATTATTCAACTAATGTCGATTCCAAGGAACCCAACGTTGAACTTCTAGTGCAAAAACGTGTTACTGGTTTCCAGAAATTATACGAAAAAGTAAAAGATCGTCTCAAAGTAGCTCATGAACGATACAAACGTATCTATAATCTTCTTCGTCGAGAAGTAATTTACATCCCCGAATAATTACTTTGGCGTCGTAATAAAGTATTAAGTGATGCAATCAAGTTTTTTTCTGCGGAACTTGCTCCTAAATTTGTGGGCCCTTACAAGGTTAAGAAAAAAGTAGGTATTAACACTTATGAATTAGAATTTGATAATGGACAATCTTTAGGTGTATGGCACGCTCAGGCGGCTCCGTGGCGTAGTGGTATGTGTGTGACTACTACGCCCTAGGTCCCGGGTTCGAATCCCGACACGGTCCGCTTGAAAAATGTTAGGCGAGCATTTTTCGCAAAAATACACCCTCGTTCGGATGAGAGGTAAAATGGAGGTCCCATGTGTGAGTGTTGTCACGCACGTTAAAGATCCCTACCTTACTGGGAACAGCAAGGATTCGGCAAAATTCAAAATTTTCCAAATAAAAAAAAAAAACTCGCTTCCTGGCCAATGTAGTACCTTCGGGTGGAGCATTGGAAAATCACATGTAATGTATGGCACACACAAGATTTGAAACCTGCTCTTATTAATGACAATGATTGAAATTATGACATTTATGTTTGGTTATCGTTTAGAAATTTCCAGTGCAACTGTCGTCAGTAAATTTTTTTGTATTGTGAAAATTTACCTCCTGTTGAAAGAAGGGGGAGATGTGATGGTATTTTTCGTCTTCTAACATTTGTTTAAATTTTTCCTCGTTAATACTACTTTCGAAGTAGATCTGACAACTGTGTACAAGCGCTGGCATCCTTGTTTTTCGATCAGCTGTGTTCTTTTCGAGAAAGTTATTTTATAAGGTTATATATCTATTCATTCGTATTGTAATTTACTGGTTGTGTTATCGAAATATTAAAATATCTCTAGGCCATGAGGTTATCAACTTTAATTTCGTACCTTATGATGCATCTAGTTATGATTGAATACCTTTATGAACCGTTGAAGACGAAGGTTTTCATGCTCTCTATTTTTACGTATTATTACGGATATTTGGGAGCAATTGAAAATCAATTTTTAGAGACCTACCTTTTTCTGAGTTATATTTTGGAAAGCTTCAATTTCACTTTGTGTGGATTTATTCTTGTCTGGTTCGACGATTAGGATTGTGATTTGGTTTTTTTTATAAAATACCTTTTTGCTATTAAAAGTGTATCTTTAGGTGCAGATGTGTTTCTATCCCGCGGCCTTGTTTCATATTTTTGTCGTAATTTAATTATTTATCTGAAATCCCACTTTAGTGGTAAATAAAATTTTATAATAATGCCTGTAGCGAGCTTATGATCATAATTTTAGGGAATTATCTACTGGAGAAATTCAATCAGTTACGGTCCAAACTCATACAGTTACTGACGAAACCCAGCCATTCAAGTATCGGTGAAACTCATTCGTGTACTGGTAAAAAAAAATCATTCCTAGGACAACATTGCAGTCCGCTAACAGGTCGTATGTTTTCTATATGTTGATCAATTATTATTACATTATTTCATGGTCCTAACGTGACCCTTTGAATGTTATATCCTATATGTGTTATTGTTGTATGTAAGATTTATTTGTACTAGTTTAAACCGAACTTTATTCTGCCCCCAATTCACTTACAGTAATTTCTATTTTACGTAATAGCTTTTTTTCTTGTGATTTAAAAATGCGAAACTTTACACGAGAAGTGCCCCCTCGCTATTTGCGCTAACAAGGTTACCGTTGCATAAATTAGGTTATTAGGAGTTACATTGAAAACCATACCAATGCGTATTTCTATGGCCATAAACGTACGCTCCTTAAGGTATTAAATTAAACTATGGTAAATTATTTATTAGGTGCACTCGTGTGAAGACAATAGTTGCATATTTGTTATTTTCTCCCTGTTGCTTATGTTAAAAATATAAAAGTAAAGTAGAGTTCTTTAAAGTATTAAAATTCTACCTGATTATTTGATGATAGTGATTATTGTAATTTAGGCCTACAAATATTTTAGTGAATATATGGTAATTGCATTATGTTTTGGATTTATGTATTTAATCTAAAGAAAATCTAGTGTGGTATTTTTGTAGTTGAATCAGAGACTGTCGGAACTAGGTCTCTCTGTTACTTTATTCTCTAGTTCTTGGCGCCCTGGTATATTTTTGGCTCTTAATTTAATTGCGTTATTGTCGTAGATTTTTGAAGTTACTTATTTTTCTTATCTCTCTCTGCTCGACCTCCTCTGAGACATAGCCTTTCCCTAAGCAGCTCGGCTCATATTTTCATCAACGAACCATTACTTTCTAAAAGCACTTGTGGCAAATTGATTGAAATTGACTTGTGACCATTTTGGCACGCGGCAAATTGGCGTCCCAATGTGTTCCTCGAATGGTAAATTTCGCTCAACGTTTGTGGCTTGAAGGCACATTGACTCTCAAAGCTTGGAGCCTGATGTTTGAATATTATCAATTATTTGTGTGTGGTTGAAGTAATTAAATTGTCACCCAAGCGTGTGTGACAATAGCAATTATTTTTGGCGTATCAAATATAGATTCAACGTTATAGATTGTTATATGCTATAGGTTATTGTACAACTACCAAACATACTATTGATCTGATTCCTGATACAAAACCGATCAAACAACGTTATTACCCTGCTGCCTTACTTTTTTTTCTTCTCCTACTTTATAATTACCACGCTCCAAGTTAGGTGTCTGCAAAACAAAGTCTTCCGACGTAACTAGGGTCTATTCCTTGGGTAGAGCTATGAGCAATGGGGGTAAGTCGAAATCTGTGGGGGGTCACACTCAAACTAAAACAAACAGGCGCCACCAAGTCCAGATTGATTCATGTTAATGGCATGGCAAATTTCTAAGGGCGGACGTGGAGACCCAAAGAAAAAGATCGCCTTCGCTGACAAAAACCTGTCTTAACAGAATAAGACGCTGTTCCTGTAAGGAAGAATAATAATTAAGTCACATAGAAAAGGGGAACACTGTTTGTGTCCCTCAAATATGCCTAAAATGCAAAAGGATATTTTCTACATAAGGGTAGCATCAAAATTTAATTCTTATTGCTTTTTGGTTGTCAGGTCTGATCAAACTAGATCAGAATAAAAAGACTTTAAGCGTGGATTATTAATTTACTAGAAAGAATTTTTTTTGTTTCTGTAAATAAAATTCAATGCAATAAAATTAAATGAATACTTGAATTACTTGAAAAATTAACGTAAGGTTTATCAACTTGATTCCTACTCAAATATATTACAACACAATGTGACTGGTTACACTAATGTTTTCTAACCCATTCAGATCTGTTTAGGTCAGTTACAAATTAATATACAAAAATTTCTCGTTAAGTTAAAAGTACTAAAATCGATTTGAAGTCAAAATGTTCACGAAGATATTCTCTTTTTTTTTATTAAAGGTGGTAGTAATGTAATACTAAACATCTGCTTGCAATGGTGCAATTGTTGACAGCATATTTCAAACAAACAAGTGATGTAGCCGCAGCTGTTATTTTATGCTGAAGCCACGTGTTGTCACATATCTACTAAACTAAGTGAAATTTAAATTTGATACTGGAGAAAACCAGCTCAGCAACAAATAAACTGAATAACAAATTCGTACTTCTATGTAACAAAACAAAATAACGTGCTTTCAGAATGAAGCACAGAAGAATTCCTTAAAGCTACTACGAACCAAACCCCGGGCTGCTTTCCTTGGCTAGATTGGGAACTGCATCGCCGTGAGGAATCTGCAGCTAATTATTCCTGCTTTCCATCCTCTAAATACAGCTGTTGAAGTAAAGTGGGTTTCTTGACATTGATTCAAATTCGTCTAATCTTAGTTGTAACTTTAAGTTTGCGTTCCTAAGCCTTGCGTGTAGCTAATTTTATTTACGTAGTTTTATAAGTTTTCGTTGCGTAGTTTGTAAGTCTTCGTTGCGCTAAATAAATTTTCAAATTAGATACTATGATAATGAGTATACATTACCAACCGTTACTCAGAAAGTGTGTCTCACAATTAATGCGACCCGTAGGTCACTCGCCATTGTCTTCCTAAACATGTTGTTGCTGCTTTTACCTAACGACGAGTGCCTCTCCCGCGTTCTTGCATGGTGGGAGGGTCCCGAGGGGGGTTGTCAATCCTCTCAACGCGCGCGCAAGTGGCTGTGGAATACACCGACATCCAAAACAAATAGACTAACGAATCTAGATACGGTTTTAATGTAAAAATTTGATTGTTACCCGTATTACTACTTTAGTTAATAAAGGTGTTTTAATATTCGTTGTACCTTTAATGAAGAGAATTATTAATTCGAAAATAAAATTGTTACACTACCCCTTTCCTAAAAGAAAAAATTTTTTTTTTAAGGAATAAACTTCAAATATAACAAATACAAAAAATTTTTTTATATTATAATTATACTAGCCTTTTCTATCTTCCTAATTATCAATGCAATTTTTATGAATTTATTCAAATGGGGGAGACAAATATTTACAAATGCGAGTGTGTTGGTAACTACGTGTACCTGACGTCCATCGGGAGACAAAATCGGGGAGTCACAATCGGTATTAATCAAAATTGGGAGGGGGTCAAATTAGAAAGTCAAACATTCCACGGGACAAAAAAATTCAAATTCACAATAATTCTTTAACTTGAGGTTCTTACTTCTAACAAGGCTAATATTTACTACCTGTAACCAAACATTTTACAATTTTATTTCAAATTCCACAAAAAAAACTTCACTTCCTGGAGCTCAATTAGCTCTCCCTCTACAAAAAAGGAATGCTTGCTCATCAAAACAGCATAACTATTCAAAATATTATCACTATAAGGTGACAATCAAAGCAAATTCAAATACAAAGTATTATCACTTTATTACAAAGAGATAATCAAAACGAAGGTAACCTAACCATAAGGCTACTTAACAAATTCAAATGCAAAATATTATCACTTTATTACAAAGAGATAATCAAAACGAAGGTAACCTAACCATAAGGTTACTTAGCAAATTCAAATACAAAGTATTATCACTTTATTACAAAGAGATAATCAAAACGAAGGTAACCTAACCATAAGGTTACTTAACAAATTCAAATGCAAAATATTATCACTTTATTACAAAGAGATAATCAAAACGAAAGTAACCTAACTATAAGGTTACTTAACAAATTCAAATGCAAAATATTATCACTTTATTACAAAGAGATAATCAAAACGAAGGTAACCTAACCATAAGGTTACTTAGCAAATTCAAATACAAAGTATTATCACTTTATTACAAAGAGATAATCAAAACGAAGGTAACCTAACCATAAGGTTACTTAACAAATTCAAATGCAAAATTGAACCAGATAGGGCTGTAATCTCCTACGCCCTACTGATTATCCTATCACTAAGTTCCAACAAACAACAGATCTCATTAGTGATGGACTAAATGGTGAGACTCACCAAGCCAACTTTGACCTTATCAAACCAAAGAATTTCGAACGGTCAAAAAAACAAGGAAAGAATAAACTAATATTCTCTCTACCTAGATATGTAGAAATCAGGACTAACAATTAAATAGCCCACCTACTTCTACATTGTAAAGATATCTGTTAAAGACATCTTCTAAACACATCTCCGAATAACGCGCGAGCAAAAGACCAGCGTGCACACCAAGGCACACCTCAAACCTACAAAACCTACAAAATCTCTAACCACTTATTTCACTTTTCAAACAAAATACTCAAAATTAGTGAAACGACACTAAATCAAAAATCGGAATAAAACAAAGCAAACCACTACTGTATTACTTAACATCAAAGAGATGACCGGACCGGAACTAATCGTCAGGATCATCATTTTCATTTGGATACGATGCTTCAACTGGTTTCAAGTCCTTCACGTGCCATTTCCTGCTCTAGTTCCATCTTCGTTCTCTAACTCGTACACTAAATTGGAATGTTTTTTTCGAACTCTACTCAAAACAAACTTCGGCGCTAACTTAGCGGAGAATTTATCACTAGCACTCGAGAGGACCTTATTAGCTCTCCAAACACACTCTCCGACTCGGAATGAAATGTCTCTTCTCCTAAGATTGTAGCGTTTACTCGAACGTTGATAAGCTACATGCAAATTTTCACGGACATTTCCAAAATATCAAACAAAAGTTGACGATCCAGAACATAAGACGGTCTACTGCTGGAGACGACATCAACATCCTCACCAGGTTTAAAATTATCATTATAAGCTTTTCCACTTAAGGGTACCTGACGACCAAAGACTAAAAAATTTGGAGAATAGTTGGTGGACTCATGTTTTGCTGAGTTGATTGCGTATTGGATCTTTGATATCTCATTATCCCACGTATCATGTCCTTCTACGTATGAACGGATTGCTGTACCAACTGTCTTATTGATTCTTTCCACAAAATTGCATTGGAGAGCATACACAGCATTATACCAAATCTTTTGAATTTCGTACCTTGCACACAAAGCTTTAAAAATACGTCCAATTAATTGTGGACCATTATCACAAATAACAAACTGTGGTACACCGTAGACAAGAAATACTTTTTCCTCCAAAAATTTCTCAATCAAATGTGCCGTGGCACTACGCAAAGGTTGCAAAATCGAATACTTCGAGAACCAATCACCAACAACTAAAAGCCATTTATGTCCGCGTTTGGAACGAGGAAACGGACCCATCAAATCTAAGGCAATGGTTTGGAACGGTAGTCCAACCTCTTTCTCCTTTCCCATCATCCCAAGGGGGCCTTTATTGGGTGGTTTTTAGCACCACAAATCAAACATTTCCTACAAAATTTACGTACGTCAAAGATCATCTTTGGCCAATAATATAATTCTTGGACACGAGACAAAGTTTTAAAGAACCAAAATGTCCTGCTGAAGGGGGTCATGACATGATTTAATGACATCTATACGCTGAGATTTTGGCACTAAGTACTTCCACTCTACAACATTCGCCGAATGCGGTAATAGGGAAGGTATAAACTTATAAATAAACCCATCTTCCACTTTCCATTGTGGGTAGCTTTTGGGCGACAACAAAATTTTCTTTCTCAAAGATTCATACCACAAGTCTACGCCATCAAGTTTAATCTCTACTAAATTAACTTCTGGATTTTCTAAGGGAACACCACGACTAAGACAATCTGGGAGTATATTAAACTTTCCTTTCCTATGCACCAAATCAAATGAATGTTGCCTTAATCGAACTGACCATCTGGCAAGTTTTCCAGTTGGATTCTGAAGATTACTCAACCAAAGTAACGAAAAATGATCAGTGACAACTGTGAAGCGAACTCCTTCCACCCACGGACGAAATTTCTCAATTGCAAAGATAACTGCTAAACACTCTCTTTCTGTGGTGGAATAATTGCGCTCTGCACGGCTCAGGGTTTTACTTGCGTACGAAATTACACGCTCTTCTCCTCTTACATTTTGTATCAAAACAGCTCCTAACCCAGTGTTGCTTGCGTCACACTCAACAATAAAGGGTGCCGAGTAGTCTGACTGCGAAAGAAGAGGTGCAGAAACTAATGCTTGCTTGATCCGCACAAATGAATTTTCTGCTTCCGCACTCCAGTTTACAGTTTGACCTTTTTTCTTACTCTTAATGAGGTCATTGATAGGCGAAACTAATGACGAAAAATTCTTTATAAAGCGACGGTACCAGCTGCACATTCCTATAAACCGTTTAATCTCCGTTGTGGTTTTCGGACGAGGAAAGTTAACCATTGCCGACACCTTATCGGGATCTGTACGAAGTGAGTTAGAACCTACTATATAACCCAAAATTTAAGAGTCTTTTAAAAATTCACATTTACTTATGTTTATAGTAAGGTTAGCTTCTTTTAAACGTTGCTTAACCTCTACCAATAACTTTAGGTGTTCTTCAAAAGATGACGAACATAATATTATGTCGTCCAAATAGCAAAATACATGGGGTTCAAAACGTGGACCAAAAATTGCATCTACTAAACGCTGTTGTGTCTGCGCAGCATTCTTCAATCCAAATGGCATGCATGTAAATCTAAATTGTCCTCGTGAAATAACACTGAAGGCAGTCTTATCCTTAGACGACTCACTAAGAGGATTTGCCAAAACGATTTTCTCAAATCAAGTGATGAAATGTAGTTCGCACCTCTCAACATATTGAGAATTCTATCTACGTTCGCAAGGGGGTACGAATCATGAACAGTTAAGTCGTTCAGGGTTCTACCATCAAAACAGAAACAATATTCTCCATCTGCTTTCTTAACCAACAAAACTGGAGAGGACAACGGACTAGTACACGGTTCTATAACTTTAAGTCTAAGCATGTCGTCCAACTCCTCATTCAATATCTTACTCATATATGGTGACATGACATATGGTTTTTTATGGAAGGGTTTGGCATTGCCTGTGTCTATGTCCATTTCAATTAGGTGAGTTCGTCCCAATCTATCGTCGCTGCTAATCTCACTAAATGAGCTTATCAACTCTTGTGCTTGCACATTGAGCATCTGAAAGGTCCTGTAAACCAAATAAGGAATCTTTAGTGTTCAAAGGGATGGAAGACGAACCTATATACCCAATGTCGTTCCCAATGTTACTTTGGATAAACCAATTATTACTTCTAAAATCAGCAACTACACCAAATAATTTTGCAAAGTCACTACCGAAGATAAAGGTGTGAGGTAGGGACGGAACCACTAATGCATTAAGGATACGGCAGTCATTACCTATACAAATTGGCAAATCAACTGAGCCTACAACAGACTTTATTGAACCATCAGCTGTAGTAATACCTGTTTTTGCTGAACTAAAAATTTTAAGTCTAATTTCCTAATAATTGAAAGAGCTAAGGATCCTACCACTGAGGTAGTGCATCCCGAATCTAGAAGACCGGTAATGTCTCTATCCATTAACTTCACCATAATGTAAGGTCGATTATCACACTGCTTCTCAATGAACAAAGTATTATTCCT
The DNA here is from genome assembly GCA_036346225.1 of Platerodrilus igneus. NCBI lineage: Eukaryota > Metazoa > Arthropoda > Insecta > Coleoptera > Lycidae > Platerodrilus > Platerodrilus igneus. The sequence continues at coordinate 246,605 of JARFIW010001214.1, forward strand.
AGGCTTCGGAGAGTCCTGACAAAAATTTTTAACAACTGTAAGCCATCTCGACCACTCGTCTTTACAAAAGTATTTTTCTTGTTTACAAATCATAACCATGGCCTTATTACGCGGAACAGGATGCCGACCACTATGCGCCTGCCGCCTTACTGGTTTTTTGAGCATTGTGGACATGACGTAGTCTTAACGCCTTTTCGACCACATCCAAAACAAAAAATCTTTCTGGTAGCCCTACAATCTCTAAACCAATGTCCACTACGGGAGCAATTCCAACAAACAAAATTATTTCTCTTGTCGGGACTAAAGGAATTACAAACTGAGGACTCCAAAGAGCTCTTATCCGCTACTGTTACTTGGGGATTAACTAATTTATTCTGAAACACCCTACTCTTAACAGCACAAACTTCTTCATTCAACCTAGGATGTTTGTTCTCAAATGGATGCTTAGAGGGGTTGCAAATCTTGTTAGGTTTACTAGAAGATGCTGAAACCAAGTTTAGTTTCATCAAAGAAGCTTCTTCTAACCTTTACACAAATTTACTAAGGTAGACAAATCTTGAAGGTCCGACAATGCAAGTGCTGAAATATATTCAGGAACCAAATTTCTCCTTATCATCTTAACTTTAGTAACTTCTGCTGGCTCGTTGGTCAGTCTACTAAACAGGGTTTGCATATGCGCGACAAATAAAATAATCCTTTCGTCTTTACCTTGACGACGATTTCTGATCTTTTCCCAAATGTCATCATCTGAAGAACCGGGTAGAAAATCTTCCTTAAACGTTCTAACAAGGAGTTCCAGTCTCTCAATGAATTTTTACTGTTCTAAACCAAACTAAAGCGTCACCCACAAAAAGTTCACATGCTGATCCAAATAAATCAGCATCGGATACCTTACGAGATTGTGCTAAATCACTAACTCTATCTAAAAATGAATATAGTTGTTTGGGATCACCTGAGAATTTTACAGGCCATGAACCTATAGGTACGGAAGGCGTTACATACGAAGTCGAATGAATAGGTGCACTAGCAACTGAAGGAGATACTACAACGGACCGATCCAAATAGGTGGACTCTGTACTTTTATTGATTTTATCGTATAACTCAGCTTCAAGGGTTAATATCGTTGCTACGGTCTCATTTCTGAACTTACTTGCTTCCTCGGAATTTATTGAAGGAATTTTCATGCGCTTAACTCGCCCCGAAAGGTGGTTTAACCTTGAACAAGCTCTCCTAAAATTGAGTCTGATGAGTCACCTTCAAATTCGGACACAACATTACGAACTGACTCGACTGAAACTGAAATTTCTTTACTTTCCGTTGCAAAGTCTACTTCATAACACGAAAGATAAATCAAACAACCAGGCTTATCTATTTCTTTAGCTAACAATCTACCTAAAATTTTCCTTTTCTCCAACACTGGTCTCTCACTCACCACTCCTCTGATTCTCAGCTCATACTCCAATTCTTCTTTAAGTAGACAAACAATTTGGAATTTTTCCGACATGATTACTCAAGCCTAATGGAATCAAACCGATAAATCTAACTGATCTGAACCTTACAAAAGTTATCAAAACAAATTCGTACTACTAAAGGCAAAAATCAAAAGGTGTTTTTGGTAAAATAATTTTTGCCAAAACAATATCAAAAAAAATTATATGGGGTCAAAATAGAACGAAAGTCAAAAATAAATTCGACCAAGTTAATCAACTGACTGTATGGGGGTTAATGTTACAACCAATCTTTCAAACAACCAAACTTTAAGTAAACTAATTTCGAAATACATTAAAGTATGAACAAACAAATTTCTAGTTAAATCAAATTAGGAACAAACAAATTTCGAGGTAAATCAAATTATGAACAAACAAATTTCGAGGCAAATCAAATTATGAACAAATAAATTTCAAGGCCCCAAACGTTGCCGGCGCCAGTGCTGCCTTACCTTTTTTTCTTCTCCTACTTTATAATTACCACGCTCCAAGTTAGGTGTCTGCAAAACAAAGTCTTCCGACGTAACTAGGGTCTATTCCTTGGGTAGAGCTATGAGCAATGGGGGGGTAAGTCGAAATCTGTGGGGGGTCACACTCAAACTAAAACAAACAGGCGCCACCAAGTCCAGATTGATTCATGTTAATGGCATGGCAAATTTCTAAGGGCGGACGTGGAGACCCAAAGAAAAAAGATCGCCTTCGCTGACAAAAACCTGTCTTAACAGAATAAGACGCTGTTCCTGTAAGGAAGAATAATAATTAAGTCACATAGAAAATGGGAACACTGTTTGTGTCCCTCAAATATGCCTAAAAATGCAAAAAGGATATTTTCTACATAAGGGTAGCATCAAAATTTAATTCTTATTGCTTTTTGGTTGTCAGGTCTGATCAAACTAGATCAGAATAAAAGACTTTAAGCGTGGATTATTAATTTACTAGAAAGAATTTTTTTGTTTCTGTAAATAAAATTCAATGCAATAAAATTAAATGAATACTTGAATTACTTGAAAAATTAACGTAAGGTTTATCAACTTGATTCTTACTCAAATATATTACAACACAATGTGACTGGTTACACTAATGTTTTCTAACCCATTCAGATCTGTTTAGGTCAGTTACAAATTAATATACAAAATTTCTCGTTAAGTTAAAAGTACTAAAATCGATTTGAAGCCAAAATGTTCACGAAGATATTCTCTTTTTTTTTATCAAAGGTGGTAGTAATGTAATACTAAACATCTGCTTGCAATGGTGCAATTGTTGACAGCATATTTCAAACAAACAAGTGATGTAGCCGCAGCTGTTATTTTATGCTGAAGCCACGTGTTGTCACATATCTACTAAACTAAGTGAAATTTAAATTTGATACTGGAGAAAACCAGCTCAGCAACAAATAAACTGAATAACAAATTCGTACTTCTATGTAACAAAACAAAATAACGTGCTTTCAGAATGAAGCACAGAAGAATTCCTTAAAGCTACTACGAACCAAACCCCGGGCTGCTTTCCTTGGCTAGATTGGGAACTGCATCGCCGTGCGGAATCTGCAGCTAATTATTCCTGCTTTCCATCCTCTAAATACAGCTGTTGAAGTGAAGTGGGTTTCTTGACATTGATTCAAATTCGTCTAATCTTAGTTGTAACTTTAAGTTTGCGTTCCTAAGCCTTGCGTGTAGCTAATTTTATTTACGTAGTTTTATAAGTTTTCGTTGCGTAGTTTGTAAGTCTTCGTTGCGCTAAATAAATTTTCAAATTAGATACTATGATAATGAGTATACATTACCAACCGTTACTCAGAAAGTGTGTCTCACAATTAATGCGACCCGTAGGTCACTCGCCATTGTCTTCCTAAACATGTTGTTGCTGCTTTTACCTAACGACGAGTGCCTCTCCCGCGTTCTTGCATGGTGGGAGGGTCCCGAGGGGGGTTGTCAATCCTCTCAACGCGCGCGCAAGTGGCTGTGGAATACACCGACATCCAAAACAAATAGACTAACGAATCTAGATACGGTTTTAATGTAAAAATTTGATTGTTACCCGTATTACTACTTTAGTTAATAAAGGTGTTTTAATATTCGTTGTACCTTTAATGAAGAGAATTATTAATTCGAAAATAAAATTGTTACAACCCTGTTAAGCAAAAAATTCTTGATGAACAATTAAATCAAATGTTAGCTGGTGATATTATTGAACCTTACAAAAGTGTGTGGTCCTCACTAGTTTGCTTAGTCCTGAAGAAAGATGGTTTTTATAGATTTTGCAACGATTATCGACAACTTAATTCTGTAACAAATAAAGACGCCCACCCTTTACTCTAAGTGTCAGCAATATCAGATCAATTGTGTGACGTCTGTTATTTAAGTACGATTGACAGTAAATCCGCTTATTGGAAAGTACCTTTAAGTGAATCTTCTAAAGATTATACAGCGTTTACTGTCCCTGGTCGTGGGCTCTATCGATTCAACCAGATGGCTTTTGGATTAACAAATGCCCCTGCTACTTTTCAGCGTTTGATTGACAATACCTTAGGTGCAGATCTACAACCTCACGTATTGCAATATGTTGACGATGTGATTATTATCCCTAAAGATTTTGATAGTCATCTTGACATTTTAAGTAAAGTATTAGACCGACTTTCTGAAGCTGGTTTAGTTATAGGCCTTGAAAAATGTAAATTCTGTTTACTGGATCTACGATACCTTGTTACGTGCCAAAGTGGCCCTTAAACATATTTAGGTTAAGTTTGATGTGCGGAGGTTTCGCGCCATATTTTCAAAAGACGCGGTGCGCGGAATTTTAAAAGACTAGACGCGTATTTCCGCTACGTCATAGTGCGTTTGCCCAGATCGCGCGACGCGAGAGGGTTGGACGAATAACCTCGCGCCGACGTGTAAAAGACAAGAAGTGGGGACAAGTTTCCTGTTCTCTCTATAACGTGGCGGTTTTGCCAGAATCTTCAAAGAGTGTGGACGCTTTGAGGTATCGTATCGTGCTTATCTTTACCTATGTAGATTTCCTTTGCCTAATTGTCTTTGTTTGTTGCTTTATACCTGGTATTCCCGTCATTCCCTGCATAGGTAGGTGACAATCTGAGCCGTAGGCGAACCGGACTCCACAACCCTAGACGAGGCTGATGTCCATGCTCCTCTAGCAGCTCCGGAGGAATCACCATCTTTAATCCCTCCGGGATGAAGCCCTGATGGACTTGGATTAGAAGCCAACTTTACCCCAGAAACATATTCATGTGAGTACTTTATAGTTTAATTTGTTCGCGGATATAATCAATTGTCTTTACAGTTATGTTGTCCGATTATTGCGCAATATAATTTATTCATTGGTGACGTCATTGGCGATTGGCCGCGCAAAATCTGTAAAAAAGGTTAGCGATACCATCCGCCAGGGGCGTTACTCGCTTGCTTATTTATCGACGTTCTTTAACGGTAATTATCGACTTTTTAAATTGTAAGATTTATCGATTTTTTAAAACGTTAGGAACTTATGAATTTTTCTTTGTTTTTATAAACATTCAATGTATTACCAATATTATTTAAAAAGCTTTTTCACTAAAAATGAATTAATTAATATCTGTAACCTTGAATTTTATACTCGCGTTTCGGAACATGCCACATTCTTTTTAGATGTCAAAAATCAGTTGCTATAGCAATCTGAATGTGGGCAGCCATTTTGACATTGAAATATACAGCTGTTGTATGCGAAATGGTTAGCTGATTTAATGGTTTTCCAATTTAAATATGATGTGTGTGCTTGTGATAACTAAAATTATCTGAAGTATGTGTTTAGTTGTTCTAAACAGACCTGTAAGCTTTTAGGATTTATACCTCCATCCTGCTTTTAAATTATACAGGTGAGTGCTTCATAATTAAAATATAACCCTTATTTGTTTTTTTTAATTTTAGAAGACCGTTTTTGAAACTTGAATACACTGTCTCGTATGTTACATTTCAAAAAGGAATTAGTGATTTATCTATTTAATTAATAATATCTCAATTACCTTTACAAAAAAACCTTGTGTTTAAAAGCACTGAGCGAAGTAAATTGGTTTTTTATATCTTTTTAAGAAGTGTTTAACTATGGGTTGTTGCTTTTGTTAGATGGCATATTACCTACGTGTTTTTCTAATTTGGAGTGTCTTTTTGTAGTTTATCAATGATATATCCCTTTATTAAATATTAACCTTGCCTTATATAGTTTTAAAAGCTGTTCCCTTAAATGTTTTAAACAGTATAACCTATAAATGCTTTTTATAGAGGTTCTTGCTTTATATATAGCTACGAAATTACTTAACCATATTTTTACCTTCCAAAATGTTGCAATAAACTGCATCTCTTTATATCTGCTCCTTTGAATACTAAAATAAAGAAATTTCCGTTAACGTTTATTATTTAAACTCATTTACGATAGTTGTTGATAACTTCTCCAATATTGAAAGAACATTCCAATAATTTGGAATACCTTTTGTATAGGTATCGTGGAATTTTTCTTTCATGTAGCGAGTATGATTTTGTCTTAATTGCATATTTTTTAGTTATTGATATTTCAACGTACCTTAACATCCGTTAAGCGAAATTTACTGTCGGATTTGGTCGTATAGCTCTGTAAGTCTAGAACGAGACCCAAGGACCAGTCGTAGAGCATTATAAGTCTAGACGAGAATTCGGTTGGTAAGTTTGTCGCTTTAGAATTTGTAAATCATTTTTTTAATAATGATGTTGGAATTTTTCCTCATTGGTTTGGGTAGAACTCAAATGAGAGCTTCCCATCCCAGTAAATATATGCTTTATAAAATATCTTTTTGTTTTTCAACAATTTTATTAGTGAATCAAGTTTTAATTACTCTTATCACTTCACATATCAATTTAAGCCTCATTAAATGCCTTAAAATTATCTTTAAAATCATTTAACCTTATGTATATCTAAGAGCTTTTCACGTTTACTTCTTTGACAATGTACCTAATGTTCTTAGCTTTCACTTGGCTTAATAACTTAAAATAACCCGCAGGTCGTTTGGCAAGATGGAACTTGCGTATATGTCAATTCACTTTTGATGTTAGGCATAGGCCTGGCAAATTAAATATCGTACCTGATGCCGTATCTCGTGATGTTGTTTCTCTTAACCTTCTAAATTTAATCCCTGATACCTGGTACATTAATATGATCAAACCCTCACTATTTACCTAATGTTTTTGTTCTCACCATCAATTAGTTAACCTTAATTACTTATTCCCTCTCTCATACAGTATATAATATCTTACACGTTTAACTTTACTTCCCTTAATTTAGCTATCTTTTTCTTTTGGTTGACTTTTCCTTGACCATACCGTTAGTTATATATCACTTCATCCTCTACACCCCCCAATATAACTTTGTTGTTTCATTTAATCAACCCTCGAACTTTTCCTACAGCATATTTTTTTTTGGTTTTTAGTATTTTTTCTTACATGGTTTAATTGTGTGGTAATTGTCGTAACTTTAGTTGCAATAACTTATTGAATTTTTATGATTGGTTTTAGCTGATGTTGAGTGGATGATTTTTTTCTTTGGGCTCACATAGTAGTCGCGACCTATGCCATTGAAAGAAATAGTTCATATTCGCAGTTGCAAAAAACTAGGATTGTCTATTCCATGTGTTTTTCCTCTGAATTATTGCAGTCGCCCACATTATACTACATCATTATTTCTTTCTTTTTCTATTAAATCAACATAACTTATAAACATTTTTTTTCATTGTTTTTTATTCAACTTTGTGGTGAGATGCTATTGCTTCTTATTGTTATCTTATTAAATTCTCGGTTGTTTTAGCATACGGAGACAGTGTACATGTATTTAGCTGCTTATAATTGGGCATTTTTGTGTGTTTAGGGTGCTACCGTTTTGAAAAACTACCTTAGAACAGTTTGTTTTTGTGTGAATGTATCTGTAATGATACTTTTAAGTTGTTGTGTCAACTTTTGTCTGATTTTCTTATCGTAGTGGATGCACTCGTTAGGAAAATGATCGTACTAGTTCTCTTAGGAGCCTAGTGAATTTCAACATATGTTATACCTTATCTTGTCGGATCAATATCGCAGGTGGTCCTTCAGACTGCGCTGTGTTTAACAGGGACAACTCTCTACCTTCTCTCGGACGCTTGTCCAAAAACTATACTTTTTCTTATCCCGCTGTCTCCGCTACGCTTTATTCTTCTTTCGGTGGACCTGTTCTTGTCCCGGAACATCCGTCTGCCACATAAGAGTGATGTTCCCTCACTCCGAGCTACTGGTCACATTGGCTGGTTGAGTGGCGCTTTGCTATCCACCTTTCTCTGTCTCTTTCTTCTACCTGGAAGTGCCTCTTATGCACTCCAAATAACCTACCTCCTTCTTTTTACCGTTCCTGTTTCTACTGCCTTTTTCATTTCTGTTAGTCACCGTGTGGTTGCGCGGGAGGTTTTCACAGACACCTGGACCACGTCTCTGCGAATCTTTCGTGGGGTCATGCGGTGCCGCTGTCAGCGCATGGGCTCTGGCAGTGAAGGTATGTATGAGTGTGTGAATGTGTGAGTGGATGTGTATATCTTATATACCGTGTGGGTATCGGGTGATTGTTTCACCGATATTGATTATCGCCGGGTGCAGGAATGCACCCAAATGTCTTTACCGGTCCCTCGTGCCGTTTATTGCAAACGGGCCTGCTTCACAGGTCGCTCTTTTTAGAGGGCACGAGACAATCCCCATTTAAACGGCTCTACCGGAGCCACTCTATCTTTACTTTATTTATTGTCTTGGGTAATAACTAGGCCAATACCTTTGTCTTCTTTATTATCTTTGATAATACCCTTAGTTTTAATATCGTTATCTTACCGATTACCTTTAATAATAACTTTATTTAAATATCGTTATCTTACTGATTACCGTTAGTAATAACTTTGAAATAATTTCACGTTATCTTACCTATTATCTTTAGTAATAACTTTTGTTTAATATCGCGTTACCTTACCTACTATCTCTAATAATCACTTTAGCTTAATATCGCGTTAACTGATCTAGTATCTTAAATAATAACCAAAGCTTAATACCGTTATCTTGTCTATTACCTTTGAGGATAACAATTTAAGCTTAACATCGTTATCTTATCTCTTATCTTTAACAACAATTTGAGATCTTGCCTTATCTTTTTATCTTCCTAACGTGTGGTATCTATGACCAGACGTGGGAATTATTTTTCTTGAAATTTGAGTGAAAAAGCTAGCCTGATATAGAAATGTAATTTGTTAGGTTAGCCATATAAGGATTTAGTAGGGTGGTACTTTTGGTAAATTTGTTGATTCACAACTATGTCATGGACAAGTTTTAAATGTGCATCGTTAGAAAACCAAAGTACCAGTAACAAAATTTGCTAGAGTGCAGAGTGACGCACTCCATTAACATTTTTAAATTTGGGCACTTCTTGCCAAAAGAAGAATAGTTTTGATGCAACATTCATGTGTGTTTGCACATAAGAACTTTAATGTTAGCTTTAGTTAGATAGGTTTAGGCGACTTGTCGCATCTGTTTTAGTTTAAGTAGTGTTTCATGCTCCCCGACAAATTTGTGCTGTCGACAATTAGTGTAGTCAAAAACAGTGGGCTACCTATACCGTTTCCTGGTACTTCGGTAGACGTGTTATCGGTCAAAAAACCAGGTGGCGCCTTATATAAACATTTTGTAGGTTTTACATAGGGTAATTAGATCTTAGATTTTAAGCTGTTACTGTGCTAACAGACTTTTTTTTTTTTAAGTTTTTTCTTTTGTGGCTTTGACGCGATTGTTACGTGCCAAAGTGGCCCTTAAACATGTTTAGGTTAAGTTTGATGTGCGGAGGTTTTGCGCCATATTTTCAAAAGACGCGGTGCGCGGAATTTTAAAAGACTAGGCGCGTATTTCCGCTACGTCATAGTGCGTTTGCGCAGATCGCGCGACGCGAGAGGGTTGGACGAATAACCTCGCGCCGACGTGTAAAAGACAAGAAGTGGGGACAAGTTTCCTGTTCTCTCTATAACGTGGCGGTTTTGCCAGAATCTTCAAGGAGTGTGGACGCTTTGAGGTATCGTATCGTGCTTATCTTTACCTATGTAGATTTCCTTTGCCTAATTGTCTTTGTTTGTTGCCTTATACCTGGTATTCCCGTCATTCTCTGCATAGGTAGGTGACAATCTGAGCCGTAGGCGAACCGGACTCCACGACCCTAGACGAGCCTGATGTCCATGCTCCGCTAGCAGCTCCGGAGGAATCACCATCTTTAATCCCTCCGGGATGGGGCCCTGATGGACTTGGATTAGAAACCAACTTTACCCCAGAGACATATTCATGTGAGTACTTTATAGTTTAATTTGTTCGCGGATATAATCAATTGTTTTAAAGTTATGTTGTCCGATTATTGTGCAATATAATTTATTCATTGGTGACGTCATTGGCGGTTGGCCGCGCAAAATCTGTAAAAAAGGTTAGCGATACCATCCGCCAGGGGCGTTGCTCGCTTGCTTATTTCGCGCTTGCGCGATGTATTTATCGACGTTCTTTAACGGTAATTATCGACTTTTTAAATTGTAAGATTTATCGATTTTTTAAAACGTAATAACCTAGGATATATTGTTGACCAATATGGACTTAGACCTGACCCTGATAAAGTTAGTGCTATCTTAAAAAATATTAAGTATCCAAAAAGTGTAACTGAACTTGGCGTTTTTTTTATGCTGCATCATGGTACCGACGCTTTATTAAAGACTTTTCTATCCTTGTGCAACCCACTGATTTAATTAAGAAAAGTTGTACTTGGAAATGGACAGACAACTGTATTTCAGCTTTTAATAATATTAAGGAACTGTTAGTATCCGCCCTGATTCTGACCTGCCCTAATTTTGAAAAACCTTTTATCTTGCAAACTGACGTCTATGCATATGGGATAGGCGCAGTGTTGTCACAAAATTCTGAAAATGGTGATACCGTTATTTGTTACTTATCGTAATCTTTAACTTCGCAAGAACGCAAAATAATCCGCTACCGAAAGGGAATGTTTAGCTGTTATTTGGGCTGTTGAAAAATTACGTCATTATTTAGAAGGAACTCAGTTCACTGTAATTACAGATCATTACTCATTATTGTGGTTAAACCGCTTACGCGTCCCACAAGGACGTTTAGCCAGATGGGCCTTACGTTTACAACCTTATAGTTTAAATATTATTCACTGTAAAGGAAAAGAAAATATTATACCCGACTTTTATCACGATCCATTTCTGTTCAACTTGAAACTGTTACTCAAGACAATAATTATGATTTTCCTTAACACTTCCGATAAATGGTACCGGAAGATGGTTACTAAAATTTCTACTAATCTGTTGAAGTTCCCCAAGTGGCGTTTAGAATCGAATTTGGTTTACAAATATCTTAAAGTAAATATTCCTGAATTATCTACAGATAGTGATGCATAGAAGTTAGTAGACTACCGTACTAAAATCTTATCTCGATATCATGATAGTCCTACTGCTGGACATGTGGGAATTTATAAAACTCATGCAAAAATTCGTACCTGTTATTATTGGTCTCAAATGAAATACGATATTGTGAAATATATTAATCATTGTACTATTTGCCAACAACAAAAACCTGAACAGAAACTACCTGCCGGTCTAATGGGAGATAGACCTAATGTTTATAAACCCTGGCAATTGATATGCTTGGACTTTATGGGACCCTTTGTTAGGTCAACTCGAGGTTATACCCAATTATTAGTAGTAACCGATTATTTTAGCAAATATGTAGTTTTATTTCCTGTGCACTCTGCAAAAGCAAAGACCCTATATTGAAGATGATGTTTTCTTAGTTTATGAAGTACCCCAATGGATTAGTTGCGATAATGGTACACAACTAATGTCATGAATTTAAGAAATTATGCGAAAAATATAATTCTAAAATTATATACACCCCGCTATACTATCCTCATGCAAACCATACTGAACGCACTAAAATTGAAAACATGACATTTCAATCCAGTTGCATACTAATAATCAGAAGTAAAATGATCACCACAAATTTTAGGGTGATTTGAAAGTGTTAAATCCTTTGTTTGCATTGTACATAACATAACTTTAGTCTTTGTAGATGGTTTCATGGAAATCTAAAAGATTATTTTAAAGTGATATATCTTAATTATTCAAAGTTAATGAGAATGAAAATTTAATAATTATGGGGATTTTAATGCAGTGGTAGGTGAGGGTAGAGAAGGCGCGGTAGTAGGTTTATTTGGTTTAGGCACGAGAAACGACACGGGAAATAGGCTGGTAGAATTTTGCGACAAGAACAATTTAATCATAAAAAAACGCGTTATTTCAACATCATGCTAGAAGACGATATACGTGGAAGATGCCAGGAAATATAGGAAGATATCAAATGGATTACATTCTTGTTAGACAGCGGTTTAAGAATCAAGTGAAAGACTGTAGAAATTACCCAGAAGCTGATATAGACGCTGACCACAACATCATAATTATGAAGGCCACGCTTAAATTAAAAAATTTGAAAAAAGAAACAAAAAAAGCACTTTGACTTTAAGAAACGAAAAGATAAAGATATTCAAGAAATATTCGAAAAAAAGTCAAATGAATTGCTGAAAGATATCGGGAAAATATCTGATACTAAGTAGAAACAGAATGGAGTAACATTAAATCCAGCCTAGATATGGCGGCCAGAGATATTCTGGGGTATACACAAAAAGAAAATAAGAAATCTTGGACAAAAGGATATTCTGAATTTAATAGAAGAAAGACGAAAATACAAAAATAAATTAGACGAAACGGGAAAACAGAGATACAAAGCCATAATATGGGAAATTATTCGCAAATGCGGGAAAACTAAAGAACAATGGATTGATGAAAAGTGTAAAGAGGTACAAACTAAGATGGAAGTAGGAAAGACAGATGAAGCATACAAATTAATTAGAATAAATTTTGGTAATATAAAACCGTATAGTAAAAATATAAAGGACTTCATTATAGAAAATGTAGAGAAAGTGGGTAGATGACAAGAATATATAGGGGATTTATATGCAGGAGAGGAACTAACAGCATTAGAACAGGAATCAGACATTGAAAATGATGACTTGGAATATCCTACACTTAGAGATGAGTTTGAATTAGCATTAAAGGGTCTGAAAAATGGTAATGCGCCGGGTACAGATAAGGTGCAAGCAGTAACAGAACGTCTTTTCCAACTTGTAAGCTATATGTACGAGACAGGCGAGATACCCAAAGATTTCAAACGTAACATCATAATAACTATACCAAAAAAGAAGGACGCGAATAGATGTGAAAATTTTCGAACAATACGTTTGACAGCACACGTTTCAAAAATATTAACTAGAATTGTACAAAGACGAATGAAAAAACGAGGTGAAGAAATACTAGGAGAAGATCAATTTGGGTTTAGGCGAAACACGAGAATACGGGAGGCTATTTTTGCTTTGCAATTTCTAAATAGACTTGCATCATTACCATTTGTGACGTCAAATTGTGGTGACGTTGCCAATACCAAAATTCTATTGCCACATGACTATAATTGAGATTGAAAATATTTAGTAGCAGATGATGAATGTGATTTGTTACTTTTTAAAAAAGTATTTTTTAGGATAAATTTCTATCGACAATATTGCAGATTAAAGTCATTAGTTAACAATATACTTTATTGACTTCTATATTTTTACCACTGAGCACATTTTAAATATAGTTGCGTATTTCTAATGCTCCTAATTTTATGAACAGTAGTATATTATACCAGACACGGAATAATAACCACAGTTATTCAAGAGGTTATGTTATTGGAATCATAATTTAAACGTTTTGATTACACAAATCGAAAGAGAAAAGGAACAAAATTGCTATTCCATTTATAAGTAAAATTATCATTAACTTTGAATAATTAAAATATATCACTTTAAAATAATCTTTTAGATTTCCCTGAAACCATCTACAAAGACTAAGGTTTATGTTATGTACAATGCAAACGAAGGACTTAACACTCAAATCATCCTAAAATTTGTGGTGATTATTTTACTTCTGAATATTAGTATGCAACTGGATTGAATATGTCATGTTTTCAAAGCATTTCCAACAACTAAAACAATGTATAAGGATAAAGGCTTTAAATGAACCAACTTTGAATTCTGTTGTTGAAGTATAACGTTATTCAAGAAAATAATAACTGTTAGAGGATTGTTAATGTTTCTAGTAAAAATCCAAAATTGCAAGTTATCTCCACAGTCAGTGTCATAAGCTAAAAATGAAAACCTTTCCTTTCCAAAAGGTTCAAAGACTAATCATTTCGATGGAATTCTTAAAGATATAAACAGCAGTTTGTTAAATATACAAAAGCATGAAGGGGCAGAAATCTTCTAAAAAATAGGCATTTGCTTTATTACTCTTTGAGACTATATAATTGTTGCAGGTAACGGAGTAGTTTGATACAAATAATTCAATATACAATTTACCATTTTTGGTAAATTGGTGTAATATAAATACTTTGACCTTACCTGTATTTAGCACCTCCAAAGTTTAAGCTAGTGTAGTATTGACTAGTTCGTCACCAGTGTGTTTATTACAACCATTGAAATTAAAAGCTGTAGAAGCTGTTAGGATACCTAAAATCCAATATCCTGAAGATGAATTTGCAGCCCATGTTTTAAAGACAAGTCAATCAAGAATTTAACGAGTATTAAAAGCTTGTAATTTAACAATAAAATATATATGGTTGTATTTGTTTATCATACATAAAGTTTAAGATAGTTATAATTAAATTAGAAGTACATCGTGTAAAAAGTTTTTTTAATTCTAAGTAGCCATGCGTTTGGTTGACTAGTTCAATTTGATTGAAAATCTGAATCACTGTCATCACCATCACCAATGTTAATAATTAGAGGTGCATTATCTTCTCGATCAAGTTTGATCTCACGTTACCACCAATCTTTAATAATTTTTTCTGCATGTTCTATTGAATGTGCCCAAATCTCTGGTGTTATTTTTTCAAATGCTTTTTTCCACATCTGAAAAACGGTTTTCAACAGACCTCCCATCTTTTCTAGCGTGTCGGTTGTAGTAGCTCCTACTAACACCCCATACATTTTCAATTGCATTGAATATGCAGTGATACGGAGGCAATCTTAACATCTTATGTCCATATTGTTCAGCCAGCAAATCCGCTTTAAAAATCTTTGGTGGTTTATGTTTAAAATTTTTAATAAATACTGATATGCTATAAAGCACATAATTTTGACCTACATCATGATAAGTTTCAGAGGCTCTGCTTTGAAAGCATTACCATCAAAGGAAATTGTTTGTTTTGTTAGCCATTCTGCGATGTCACTTTTTTTCCAGTATTTATTTATTATTTATGTATTTTGTTTAATACAGTAGAATGATAGGAAGCGTTGTCTAAAACTATTACAGATAGTGCTTCCAAATTCTTCAATAATTGATTTTCAAACCAATACAAGAAATTCTGTTCGTTCATTTCTCCATGGTAATCTGGGTTGTTTGTGGAAGAAGAAGAAATCAATTCAGTCCCATCTATAAAACCATTTATATTTCCTGCATATAATACTATGTACCTAAAATATTATTTACATTATTCTGTTTTAAAAGAAGTATATGACATAAACCTTTTTCCATCAATTCGTGTACTCTTTACAGTCCTTAAATCACTGTCTTTCCAGGAGCGACTCACGACACCAATCTTAAAAAGCCACGTTTTGTTCACAAACACAAACTGACACAGATTTTTTTTTTTATTCTCTTGTATGTCTTCAAGAACCGTATCCTTCTATCAACAATATTTAGCAATTCTATTAGACCTCTCCGTCGGTTATCTTTTTGCCATTTAAATCTTATATTGTGTAGGATTGTAATCAGGGATCATTTAAAACCATTAAAAAGTTCATCGTGCTTCAGATTCTGCCACAAAGTATGAACAGAAATATGTCCATCTAAAATAAATACATGTAATACTATACATTAACTTAGAAATGAGTACTTACGATTATCATATAACCTATAAATCACATTTCGAATTCCACTTTTGGTAAATTCATCTACGTCAGTGACAGGCTTTGTGTGGACTCGCTTTTTTGACATAAATGGTTCATTTTTCGCAATTGTTTGAGAAATCGATTTTACGGTGCTAATACTAAGACCCATGGCA
Organism: Platerodrilus igneus; assembly: GCA_036346225.1. NCBI lineage: Eukaryota > Metazoa > Arthropoda > Insecta > Coleoptera > Lycidae > Platerodrilus > Platerodrilus igneus. The sequence continues at coordinate 262,314 of JARFIW010001214.1, forward strand.
ACCGCCACTTTCTAAAAATATGCATAAGAAATAGTTTTTGAAGTAAATAATGAACTAAACTACCTCACGAACCGCTGTTAACGGAATAAACGGTCCACTATTATCCCTTTCTTTTTCAAAAAAAGTGATTAAACTAGCAACAAGTTGTTTAGCTCTAACGCCTAAACTAATTCCACTCATTATCTTGGGTGATCAGAGTTTGGTGTAACATTAATGAGTTCTAAAAAGAATTGTTTGAAGCAAAAACTGATCAAATTATGAAGGAATAAAACTAAAAAGTGCAAGAGATGTAAGAATAACTAAACAACATATAACCTAAAAATTAAACGTCAAATCAATTAAAATTCCGCTAAAATTGTTGGCAACGTTATACATTGCTATTTAAATCAAAACCGTAGCGTAAGCATTTTACGGTTTATAATGACAAACGTCTGTATAAATAGTTAGTACGTGTGTGACGTCGCGAATGACATGGTTTATTTAGAAATTGCATAGACTATATAGGTATTAGTGTACAGGGACAGAAAATAGACATGTTACGTTTTGCAGATGATATAGCCATTATAGTAGAGTCTAGAAAAGAGTTAGTAGAGTTTTAAATATTTTAGATGAGAAACTACAGAGTAACTATAGTATGAGAATTAACTCAGGAAAGACAAAGATAATAACAAGTGAGTTACAGCCTAGTTCTAAACCAAAATTAAAAATAGGTAATACTGAGCTAGTGGAGGTAGATGAATTTTGCTATTTAGGTAGTATAATTACAAAGGACAGAAGTAGCAGAAGGGATAAAGTAGCTAGAATAGCTCAAGCTAGAAAAATGTTTTTAAAAAAGAAAGACTTACTAATAGCTAATAGTATTAGTTTAGATAATAGAAAAACTTTCTTAAAGTCGTACGTATGGAGCGTTCTATTATACGGTAGTGAGACTTGGACAATTAAAGAGGTAGATAAGAAAAAGATAGAAGCTTGTGAAACTTGGTGTTATAGGAGAATGTTAAAGATTAGTTGGACAGATAGAGTAACAAATTAGGAAGTTTATAGAAGGATAGGTGAGGAACCCTGTATGTGGAAACAGTTAAATGTCAGGAGAGATAGAAGGATAGGACAGCAGTTAAGACATGAGGGACTAAAGGTTTTAGATTATAGGCTACCAAATAAAAATAGCGTAGGACGACCTAGACAAAGCTATATTAGTCAAATTATTAGAGATTTAGGTTGTGAAGGGTATGTAGACCTTTTTAGACTAGCTCAGAATAGAAAAGAAGTTAGAGCTGCGTCAAACCGACCTTAAGTAAGGTCGAAAACAAAATGATGGTGATTAGATATTGATACATTCTCTTGAGATAAGTAAGAGTTGACATTGAATTGCAAACTTTAATGGAACTATTTATAAATGCCCAACTCCAATTTACGACTACCTTTTTAAAAATAGGCCAACTTGTTATTCGCAAAACGGTAAGATAACGATATTAAAACGGTAGTTAAACTTTAAAGTTCGATAATTACTACGCCGGTAGCATGGTATAAGAGACACTATCACAGTTGGCAGCTCGACCCTTATACGGATTTCGGCGCGTCATACTGGTGATGTCATCGATATTGCACAATAATTCGCATATAAAAATTAACAATTAAAGATAAACGAGAGTCATTTTGGCAACAAATTAATCCCTTTTAACACATATGAATAAAGATTACTTACGTAAGTGATCAGGTATCCGGCGGAATGAGAGATCATCCGTCGACGCCCTCAACTGCGTCAGGAACGGCTACAGCTCGGCTCCCTCGGCTCGCTGCGGTAGACATGGAGGACATCCACAGGCGTGAAGTTCGAAAGTCCTTAGATGGCGATAGATTTATACCTATGTAGGGTTTTGACAGGAAGAAGGTAAAGGTAGACAAACAAAGAGATAATTAGAGAAGGAACTACATAGGTAAACCCTAAGATAGATACTTTACCAGACCATTACGCGCACATCACTTCACGAACCCCGCAAAAATGGCCACGATTCCGCGCGTCACGGAAACACGATACCCCCCTTTTCTAGTATTGTCCTAACCCTCTAGGGATATGCGCACTACGCAGACTCCTACTATTTGACATACGGAAGCACCGCCCAGTTCATTTAAAATGGTTCCCGCGTCTTGCGTGTTTGAAAATTATGGCGGGAAAACTTCCGTACATTAAAAACTAACTACTAACACTGTTTAAGTGACCCTTGGCACGTAACAATCGCGACAAAGCCACAAAAGAAAAAACTTAAAAAAAGAAAAAGTCTGTTAGCACAGTAACAGCTTAAAAACTAAGTCCTAACTACCCTACATAAACCCTAGCTTAAAACCTACAAAATGTTTATATAAGGCGCCACCTGGTTTTTCGACCGATAACACGTCTACCGAAGTACCAGGGAACGGAATAGGTAGCCCGATAGTCTTTGACTACACTAATTACCGACAGCACAAATTTGTCGGGGAGCATGAAACACTACTTAAACTAACACGGGTGCGACAAGTCGCCTAAACTATCTAAGCCTATCTAAACTTATCTAACTAAAGCTAACATAAAGTTCTTATATGCAAACACACATGAGTGTTGCATTGAAACTCTTCTTCCTTTGGCAAGAAGTGCCCAAATTTAAAAAATGTTCATGAGAGTGCGTCACTTGCACTCCAGCAAATTTTGTTACTGGTACTTTGGTTTCCTACGATGCACATTTAAAACTTGTCCATGACACAGTTGTGAATCAACAAATTTACCAAAAGTACCACCTACTAAGTCCTTATATGCTAACCTGACAAATTACATTTCTAAATCGGGTTAGCTTTTCACTTAAATTTCAGGAAAGATAATTCCCACGTCTGGTCATATATACCACACGTTAGGACGATAAAAAGATAAGATAAGATCTCAAATTGATGTTAAAGATAATAGATAAGGTAAAGATATTAAGCTTAAGTTGTTATCCTCAAAGGTAATAAATAAGATAACGGCATTAAGCTTTAGTTATTATTTGAGATACTAGATAAGATAACACGATATTAAGTTAAAGTGATTATAAAAGATAGTAGGTAACATGAATTTAAACAGAAGTTATTACTAAAGATAACCGGTAAGATAACGTGAAATAACTCGAAGTCATTCCTAACGGTAGCCGGTAAGATAACGAGAAATTAAACCAAAATTATTACTAACGGTAATCGGTAAGATAACGATACTAAACTAAGGTTATTACCAAAGGTAATCAATAAGATAACGATATTAAACCTAAAGGTATTATCGAAGATAATAAAGAAGACAAAGATATTGGCCTAGTTATTACCCAAGACAATGATAACAACAAAAGAGTGGCTCCAGTAGAGCCGTTTAAATGGGATTGACCCGTGTCCTCTAAAAAGAGAAACCTGTGAAGCAGGTCCGTTCCACGAACAGCACGGGGGACCGGCAAAGACCTTTGGGTGCATTCCTGCACCCAGCGTTGATCGATATTCACCCGATATCCACACGGTATATCGATATATAGATATGAACACATGCACTCACACATTCACACACTCATACATACCTTCACTGCCAGAGCCTATGCACTGACAGCGGCACCGCATGACCCCACGAAAGATTCGCAGAGACATGGTCCAGGTGTCTGTGAAAACCTCCCGCACAACCACACGGTGACTAACAGAAATGAAAAGGCAGTAGAGATAGGAAAGGTAAAAGAAGGAGGTTGGTTTTGGAGTGCATAAGAGGCACCTCAGGTAGAAGAAAGTAGAGGAAGGGCTCGCATTGAGCAAAAGCGACAGAGGAAAGGTGGATAGCAAAGCGCTACTCAACCAACCAATGTGGTCAGCAGCTCGGAATGAGGGAACATCATTCTTATATGGCAGACGGGTGTTCCGAGACAAGAACAGGTCCACCGAGAGAAGAATAAGGCATAGCGGAGATAGCGGGTTAAGAAAAGTATAGTTTTGGACAAGCGTCCAAGAGAAAGTAGAGAGTTGTCCCTATTAAACACAGCGCAGTCTGAAGGACCACCTGCGATATTGATCCGACAAGATAAGATATATCATTTTTTAAAATTCACTAGACTCTTAAGAGAGCTAGTACGATCATTTTCCTAACGAGTACATTGACTACGATAAGAAAATCAGACAAAAGTTGACACGACAACTTAAAAGTATCATTACAGATACAAACACACAAAAACAAACTGTTTTAAGGTAGTTTTTTAAAACGGTAGCACCCTAAACACACAAAAATGCCCAATTATAAGCAGTTAAATACAGATACACTGTCCCCATATGCTAAAACAACCGGGAATTTAATAAGATAACAATAAGAAGCAATAGCACCTCACCACAAAGTTCAATAAAAAACAACGAAAAAAAAATGTTTATAAGTTATGTTGATTTAGTAGTAAAAGAAAGAAATAATGATGTAGTATAATGTAGGCGACTGCAGTAATTCAGAGGAAAAACACATGGAATAGATAATCCTAATTTTTTGCAACTGCGAATATGAACTATTTCTTTCAATGGCATAGGCCGCGTCTCCTATGTGAGCCCAAAGAAGAAAGCATTCACTCAACATCAGCTAAAACCAATCATAAAAATTCAATGAGTTATTTCAACCAAAGTTACGACAATTACCACACAATTAAACCATATAAGAGAAATACTAAAGACTGAACAGTATGTAGTAGGAAAAGTTGAAGGGTTAATTAAATGAAACGACAGAGTTATATTGGGGGGTGTAGAGAATAAAGTGATATATAAGTAACGGTATGGTCAAAGAAAAGTCAACCAAAAGGAAAAGATAGCTAAATTAAGATAAGTAAAGTTAAACGTGTAAGAAATTATATACTATATGAGGGAAGGAATAAGTAATTAAAGTTAACTAATTAGTGGTGGGAACAAAAAATATTAGGTAGATGGTGAGGAGCATGGAACATGAAAAACTTAAGTAGCATTTGGGTCGGCAGAGAATGGTTTAAGGTCTTTAATATGCCACCTGCCTTGGCGTTTTCCTTCAGCATCCTGAAGTTCGTAGATAAGGGGACTAATGACACGAATGATCTTACAAAGAATGAATTTAGGGGCTAATTTTGAAGAGAATTTCTTAGATGCATCCGATAAGACATAGTTCTTTTTCCAAACTTGTTCGCCCAAGGCGAAGGAAATATTTCGTTTACGTAAGTTATAATGGTCCTTGCTTTTTTCGTAAGCTTTTAACAAATTTTTTCTAACGTCGTTAAAGATAGAAGGTAATGACTGTTGGTCCTTGTCCCAACGTACTTTATCGTCAAATTCAATTACGTTAGTATCGTCAGGCACTAAACCATAGTAACTCCCATCGATTGGGGTATATCTTCCAAAAACAAGAAAAGACGGAGTGAATTGGGTTGCTTCGTGTTTAGATGTACGCAAAGCTTGAGCAATTTCAAAGATATGTTCAACCCATGTGGTATGGTCTGAATTAATATAGGAAGAGATAGCGGTAATTAACACTCGATTTACTCTCTCGGTAGGGTTTACTTGGGGGTGATATTTTGCGTTAAACCAAATTTTTTGTACTTTATAACTTTTAACGAAATTTTGAAAATCTTTAGAGATAAATTGTGCACCATTGTCACAAAGAATAATCTGAGGGACACCAAAGATAAGAAAGACATTCTGTTCTAGGAATTTAATTATAGCTGCAGAGGTAGCTTTACGTAAGGGTTGCACCATAACAAATTTAGAAAACCAATCGGTAACAACCAAAAGATATTGATTACCTCTTTTCGATCGAGGGAGAGGTCCTAATAAGTCAAGCGATATTAATTGAAAGGGATAAGATACACGCTTAAAGTTACCCATTAAACCAGGGCGAGCATCTTGTGAACTCTTATGGGAACCACAAATTTTGCAGCCCTAAGTTGAGATCGCCTATCATTCTGATTGCTCGCTGCTATGATACTCCTACACTCCAGCTCGTAGATTAATTCGAGGGATTTTAAATGTGATACGTTCATTGTGGATACAATATTCAAGACACGATATAAAAAATATGCGATTTTGACGCAGATCAAATGATAAAAAACGTTGCAGCTACTTTAAATTAATACGATACGGTATTTAGGAGAGGAACCTTGTTTAGAAACGTCACCTATAAAAAATAATATGCATGTTAAAGCTTTAATCCATGAAAACACCAAAGAAACACATTTAAGGCATATGGAAACGAAATCAATGTTCAGTTAAATATATATTTTATAGATAATGACAGAAAGGCCTTCCAAAATGGAAAATGGACGCAGGGGATATGTTATTTAAGCTATAAGGCAACAACCTAAAGTCAAACACTTCTTAAAAAGATATAATAACCGATTGCGCATTGAAGTTTCAAAAACGGGAATGAACAAAATTATATTTTAATAGGTAATTTTGTAAATAACTGTATTTAAAGACATAAGGTAAGGTAAATGCTTAACAAGGGTATATATCCTTCATAAGTTGCAAGAAAAAAGCCCTTAATTTAGAAAATGCATCGGTAAGGTAAATTTTTTACAGATAAAACGAGGCTATTTAATGCATTATTTAACCAATAACCACAAAAATCCATACTTTAACGTTACATAAAAAGGATATTAAAAGGCAATTTATTTCAATAACGTTAGTAACATAAGGCTTCTTTAAAAATGAGTTTAAATATAGTTACAGGTGATTAATTGAAACAATATTTTTTCTTTAAACAAAGTAGAGAAACTTAGGTACAGTTTTTCTTTATTATTTACGGCAAGGGTTATATATTTAGGAATGTAACATAAAATGTAACATACAAGAGTGCATTTAAGCTTCAAGAAAACGGGCTTTTATGGTTCAGAAAACAAATAAGGATTATATTTTAACTGATATAAGGTAAAAATGCAATTACTGTAAAAAATGCGTATATTTGTACTTACTTGAAACATTGAGGTTAGTAAACATCCATATAAAAATTAGCTGTTTTATATAAACACTACACACGCGTTTTAATACAAACAAGACATATTTTAGGCACTGTAATTATGAACAATATTATTTTTTTCTTAGTTACATTAAGGTAAATAATAGAATGACGTTTTTCAGATAAAACTTTTTATTACAATCGCGGTTTTTAATTACGAACGCAATCTGTCAATTCTGAAAATATTTTAGTGAATTTTTCCAGAACTGCCAACATGGAATTAAAAAGCTTCATAGATATCTTATGTAACATGGATAATGAATTTGTTAAAATGATTTAACTGAAAAAGCTTGTTTAAAATTAATTTTTACCTTCCATAGGTACAATACCATCTAATTACACACGTTGGAGCGCTAAATTGTTATACGAAAAACGGTAAGATAACGATATTAAAACGGTAGTTAAACTTTAAAGTTCGATAATTACTACGCCGGTAGCATGGTATAAGAGACACTATCACAGTTGGCAGCTCGACCCTTATACGGATTTCGGCGCGTCATACTGGTGATGTCATCGATATTGCACAATAATTCGCATATAAAAATTAACAATTAAAGATAAACGAGAGTCATTTTGGCAACAAATTAATCCCTTTTAACACATATGAATAAAGATTACTTACGTAAGTGATCAGGTATCCGACGGAATGAGAGATCATCCGTCGACGCCCTCAACTGCGTCAGGAACGGCTACAGCTCGGCTCGCCTCGGCTCGCTGCGGTAGACATGGAGGACATCCACAGGCGTGAAGTTCGAAAGTCCTTAGATGGCGATAGATTTATACCTATGTAGGGTTTTGACAGGAAGAAGGTAAAGGTAGACAAACAAAGAGATAATTAGAGAAGGAACTACATAGGTAAACCCTAAGATAGATACTTTACCAGACCATTACGCGCACATCACTTCACGAACCCCGCAAAAATGGCCACGATTCCGCGCGTCACGGAAACACGATACCCCCCTTTTCTAGTATTGTCCTAACCCTCTAGGGATATGCGCACTACGCAGACTCCTACTATTTGACATACGGAAGCACCACCCAGTTCATTTAAAATGGTTCCCGCGTCTTGCGTGTTTGAAAATTATGGCGGGAAAACTTCCGTACATTAAAAACTAACTACTAACACTGTTTAAGTGACCCTTGGCACGTAACAAACTATTATCTTTTGTGTTAACAAAATGCTCGTAGCAAGTTAATAAGCTAATTATAGCATCAATGCCGTGAGTATTTGAAATCATTTCAATAATTGGCATGGCGGTGTTGTTCACCTGAATCACTTCAGTGTAATAATAATTTTTTTTGCCTTGTGGATTGAAATTTAAATCTCTTACTAGGGATCCCGTAGCATCGAAAGTCTTAGTTCACTTTATATATCCTGTGGGGAAGCGAATATAAATGAAGACAAAGAGACACACTTACACGCTGAAAGTATTGCTTTTTAAATCAACGAAATCATTCTGCGACTTATAACTTTCAGCTAAAATTCCAGATTTAGCTTTTTGAAACATGGCGAAATTCCGCACACTTTGAAAATTGCCAGAAGAGGCTGATTCTTCATTCATTTCTCTAACAAATCTTATTTGAACTGGTCTTGGTTTTTGATGAAGGAGAGTACTCCACATTCTTTCTTTCGCTACCTTTCAAATGGTAAAATTGTGGTTTACTCTCGTGCTTACATTCTTCAGAATTACTACGGACAATCACTGACAAACAATGTATGTTATCATAAGTACATTCAAATTTAAATTTTCTGATGCACATTTTATATTTACAAGAGACATAATCAACAAATTTGAGGTGTTTTTTCCCGAAACTGAAGCCTAGTAAATGACACAATACAGTTATTTTACATTTTTCCAATTGTTTTTGTATATGTATTAAATAAGTCTGGGATAAAATTTCCAGAATCATCAAAACATTCATCTTTGATTGTAAAATGCACCAACACACAAGCAAACATTTTACTTTTGCGTAACAGTAAAGATGAATTTAAATTTCCATTTGTAGGCATAAATAGAACCTGTTTGTCAGTACTATTCGCAATAATCGTATCATTTAGTGGTCTGCGTTAGGAGTTTAAACATTCCGGTGATGATTCTACTGAAAACGTGTTACGTAAACAAGAAGAAAGCGAATTATTTGGTGAGAGTGGCGGAGTTGATTGAGGCTAAGGTGAAGAGGTGTAATATAAAAATTAGTTTTACACTGCACTACTGGCGAATTGTGACTTGTAGTTGCCGAAACAAAATTTTTTAAACCGGTTTTCTCACCGAGATTAACGGAACCCTGACAACTAGACCATAACTCATTCAAATCATCAAAATCAGTTATACAACTTTCATCTGCATCTTCTACTTTTGTTATTAAATTATACGACTTGCATCTCTTTAGAAGATCAACGCTTCACCTTCAGACACATCATCAGCGCCATTTGAAAGAAAATTTTTAAGTTAGGTAAAGAGTCCTGGGCTTTTGTCAGCGCAGTCTAATAGCGCCGTCCTTGCAGAGTGAGCTCGAATTTCCCGCCTTTCAAAATCTTACGTCTTTTTGGGCAATTTTCACTTTTTGGTAAAACGCTACCTAATACGAGCTTATACTAAAAATTTTCTAACTTTGAAAGAAAATTCTTTGAGTTAGGCGAACAGTCCTCGACTTTTATCAGCGCAGTCCAATAGCGACGTCCTTGCTGAGTAAACTTGAATTTTCCGTTTTACAAATAGTTACTTTTTTGTGATATATTCACTCTTTGGTAAATCGCTACCTAATACGAGGTATACAAAAAATTCTCTAACTTTGAAAGAAAATTTTTGAGTAAGGTGAATAGTCCTTGACTTTTGTCAGCGCAGTCTAATAGCGACGTCCTTACCGAGTAAGCTTGAATTTGCCATTTTCGAAAAAGTTGCTTTTTTCGGGCTATATTCACTTTTTGGTAAAACGCTAGTTACATATCCCCCAAATCAATATACATGTATAATTAAATGTAATTAAGATTTAAGAATTATTGTTACATTGTATAATTGAAGGACATAATAAAAGGTTAATGAAAGTTGATGAACCAGACATGAGAACGGAAACAGTTACATTGTATTCCAGACGTAATATGACACTGCAGCTGTACGTCACAGTAGACAATAAGACAGCAATTATTAGAATTAAGATTATTAAAATTTAATACTTTGTATTGTAGCAAGAAATAGCAGACATGAGATCTGCATTTCCCACAAAGTGATGTAAGAGCAAGGATAGCATAAATACCCTCGGGAGCCCAAAATGGCCAGTCAGTCTCCTCGAGCTTCACAACTTTAACATTATTGGTTGTTCAAGCTACTCAATTTAGTTTTAATTAATTAATTAGTGAAAGTAACTTTGATAATTTTTAATTCTAAACCATTTGTTAAATTCACTTGTAATTTTTGTATAAATTGAAATATACTTGATAGGAGTGTAAATTTGGAAATAAGTCTTTTTAAATAGAAGCTCCGAAAGGCCCAAAACCTATCTCGCTACCTAATATCAGCTTATACTAAAAATTTTCTAACTTTGAGAGAAAACTTTTTAAGTTAAATAAAATGCCCTCGATTTTTGTCATCTAATATAGCGTCGTCCTTGCTGAGTAAGTTTGAATTTGCCGTTTTCCAAAAAGTTGCTTTTTTGAGTTATATTCACTTTTTGGTAAAACGCTACCTAATACGAGCTTATACTAAAATTTGTCTATTGAAAGAAAACTTTTCGAGTTAAATGAAATGCCCTCGTTTTTTGTCAGCGCAGTCTAATAGCGTCGTCTTTGCTGAATAAGTTCGAATTTGCCGTTTTCCAAAAAGTTGCTTTTTCGGGCTATATTCACTTTTTGGTAAAACGTTACCTAATACGAGCTTATACTAAAAATTCTCTAATTTTGAAAGAAAATTCCTTGAGTTAGTTGAACAATCCTCGACTTTTGTCAGCGCAGTCTAATAGTGACGTCCTTCCTGAGTAAGTTTGAATTTGCCGTTTTCCAAAAAGTTGCTTTTTTCGAGATATACTCACTTTTTGGTAAAAGGCTACCTAATACGAGCTTATACTAAAAATTCTCCAACTACGAAAAAAAATTTTTGAGTGTGAGTGCGCGTGAGTACGTGCGTGCTTGCGTGCCTGCGTGCTTGCTTGCTTGCGTGCGTGTGTTGCGTGCGTGCGTGTGTGGGTGCGTGTGTGGGTTCGTGTGTGTGTTCGTGCGTGCGTGTGTGTGTGTTTGTGCGTGTGTGTGCCTGTCTGTCTGTGTGTGTGTGTTTGAGTGCATGCGGGCGTGTGTGCGTACGTTCGTACGTGCGCGTGTGTGCATGGGTGCGTGGGTAAGTGGGTTGGCGGGTGTGTGGGTGGTGCGTGTGCGTATGCGTGTGTGTGGGTGAAGGTTGTGTGTATGTGATGTTGATATACGTGCTACGGTTCTCCTCTAGGACCAGGACCATCGGCAGCCGGATATCCCAGTCGTCAAGAAAGAGCGCTCAACGGATATTGCCTTATCAGTCTGGACCATCGGCAGCTGGAAATCCAGATGTTGAAATGGCAATGTGAGTGTGTGAATAGGTGTTTGTGTTTGTACAGTGTTTGAGAGGTGTTTTGTGTGTTTGTGTGTTATTTGCATCCACCTTGCATTATCTCCTAATACAAGGACCATCGGCAGCCGGAAATTCAGTCATCGGGGAAGAATGCTTTGCAGATGTACTTGATGTGTGTTTGAAATGTTAATTTGTGTTAATGTTTGCTCAGGTTAGCAAAAGTTGGATTGTATTGGTATAATTTTGTACATGTTTGAACTTATACTATTACATAAAAAACTAGGTTCTTTCAAAGGAAAGGATTTGTTTGTTGTATTATTTGCCTCAAGTATGTGTAAGAGACGGGGTTGCGAATATGTAGGAGCATGTAAATTCTACATATTAGGGGGTCGGGTTGTTTCAAAGTCGGGTTGATGCTTTGTTCTTGTTGCTTCTGGTCATCAAGAGCGGAGCTCTTAGAATTCCAAGAGATCGATCTCCGAAGCAGAGCTTTGGTCCGAGGAGAGGTGGTACTTTTATGTTTCTGTCCGGATGGTTTTGTTTGTTTTTATCCGTCAAGATAACGTTGGTGGATGAGTGCCGCTGGTTTTCTGTGCGAGTGCAATTAAGTTTTTCATTCCAGATCATTGCGTGTAGAATCTTGTTGAATAATGTTGGTCTATGTGCGTGAAGATACGGTTGTAAGTCATTACACTCGAATTCTAGATGTTCCGGTGTTCCTATTTCTCTGCACGTGCATATGTTGTTGTCAACTAAATTCATGCGTTCTCTGTATGTTGGATAGGGTCCATGGCCAGTTAGGTAATGAATAAATCTTTGACTGGACACCAGGTATTTGGCTTTTAGGCGGTCTTTGATATTTGGGATCATTGCATATATCCTTATACCAGTTGTGCTTTGATCTCAACATGTCTGCAGTCGTCAACAACACTTCGTCAACGGTGTCCAGCTTTCCCAGGAGTTCATTCATTACAATATTCCAAAATAGGGGACCGCATATAGAGCCCTGCGGGCAACCTTTGTTTATATGTTTGTTAATGCTCTCCGTGCCTGTCCTTGCAGTAGCTCCTGAAGAAATGGTACAGTTGTGATAGACAGTTTATGGTCGTAAGTCTGGTAAAAAATGAAGGCCGCCAAAGGTTATTAAATGCGCCTTCTATGTCCAGTAATATTAGTAGTATGTATTTTTTGTATGATTACTTGATGGTTTGTATTGCTTGATTTATGGCGTCCTCGGTCGATTTGTTTTCTGTGAAGCCATATTGTCTTGTGTGTACTCTTTTGGTTTGTCTGTAGTCCTGCAACGTTTACATGGTAGTTTTTCGTACGTTTTTCCAAAGGTGTTCAAAAGACATGTGGGTCGGTTAGAGCCTGGTTGTTAGGGTTCTATATCTTTCCCTTTAGGGATAATCAAGACAATCGTTTGTTTTCAGATGTTAGCGTCGGTGTTAATTTATCTTGTAGCGCTATGCCAATCTCCGCAAGGATTCCATCCGGTCCGGGTGCTTTCCTCCTCTTCGATTGTCATAATGCGTATAAACTGCCATCTTGTCTGTTTCATGGTCGGTTACCTAAGTTGTTTCTGTCAATTACTCCTTGTCGTTTGAGTCGTTCGTTAGTGTCGTCTTGAACGTTGTCATCGGGCAAAAGTGTTTGTAATAGTACTGTCGCAGTTTCACCTCAGTCTTTTGTGTATGTACCGTCTTTTTTTATTGATGTTGAATAAGTCATCGGTGGTTTGATTTTACCCTGAGTGATTTTATTGGGTATTTCCCAGACGTCAGTTTGTAAGTGTCTTTCCACGAATAATTCCTATGACCTCTTCATGTCAGTCAGTTTTTTAGTATATGTCTTTTAATTATCGGTAATTTGTTAGGTGGTGTGCTCTTTCGGCCGGCGTTAGGGAGTTTTGGTGGTTTTTTCTCACTTGCTGTGTTTCCTTTTTTAGGTTTTGTAAGCGTCTTGTCCATTGAATTGTCTTTGTGTGTTGTGAGTTGTTCTTTTGGAAGCACCTGCTCCATTGTCTGTCTAATTGTGTTGGTGAGTAGTTTTGTATAGTCGTGGACGTTTTCGTCTGATCTTATGTCTTGTGGGGGTAGAAATGTCTCCCTCAGTTTGTTCCAATTTGCATTTTGTATTTTGTATTATTGTACTTTGGTAAAGTTTTGTGGTGGTGTGTCAGATGGCCTGGTTGTCATGTTAATGTTGAACGTGATTAAGTTGTGGTCACTGACAGTTTGGTGTTCTAATACCTGCCAGTCTTGTAAGTAGTTGTTCGCCAGCCCATTTGTGAATGTAACGTCTATGTTTGACCCAGTTCCTGCATGGGTGTTGTATGTGGGTGGGTTATTCGGAAGGTTGATTAGTTAGAGTTGTAGTTCACTAATCAAGTCTTTGACACGAACTCCACGTTCGTCTTTGAGGAAACTGTGCCATATCGGAAATTTTCCATTTAAGTCTGCCATAATAACTATTGGTTTGTTGTTGTAAGTGTGTAATTTGTTGCGTATGTTGTTTATGTATGGCTGGGGGGTCCAGTCTGTATTGGGAGTAGCTTGTTACTAAGATCCACTTTCCAATCCGACCGTTTGAGACCTCCAGACATGTACAATGTTCTACGCTGTTTCGTTAGATTGTCGTAATTGTCAATGTGGGGTCAAAAATGACTACTGCCGTTTGTGGGTTTCTACCTGTATGTATTTGTCTTGCCCTGACTGGCATGCTTGGAATCTTCCCATGCATCAGATAAGGCTCCTGTATAAAAAGTGCTGGTAATCGTAAGGTTTCAGCTAGTTGTCTAAGCTCTTTCATTACAGTTGCACAGTGCATGGCATTTATTTGACCGATTTTAATCTTTCCGTCGTTTATTAGGGATAATAGGTGTATATGCTGCATTCTGGTTGTGTGTGAGTGTAGGTTCGTATTCCGTTTGTGGGTGGGTTTCTATTTTGTCTGTGTGCATGTTCTTTTGTAGTGTTTGTTGAAGTTGTTGTCGATATGTGAATGCTCTTGCTTTGTTCCTTTGAATTTGTGAGGGTGGTTTGTGTTTTGTTTGATTAGGTTTACTGTCTATAGTCAGTCTTTGTTTGCGTCTGTCCATTAACATTTTGTGGGTTGGACAATCTTTAGGGTTAGAAGCGCACTTTTTGTTACGTTTTAAGCATGGTATGCAAACTGAGGGTTGTCCGTGCTTGGGGCAGTCTGCCCTTTTGTGTTTGGAGTTTTCTTCTCCACAGTGTCCACATGTATCGGTGGTGCGTGAGCAATCTTTCGTGACGTGTCCTAAGTCGAGACATCGTAGGAATTTGGGTACTACTGAAAAGTCTTTCGTTGTAACACAGCGATATTCGATATAGAGCTTTCCCTAGAATTATTAATATATTCCTCACTTTGCCACTTACCGTCGCAACATGATGTTGAACCGGTTTTTTTGAAACTATGTTGAAAGTCCTTATTAAAGTCCTCTCTGTTAATTAGGTTTTCAAGGTTTTTAGTATAAATTAAATCTGTTGTATTGATCTTTCAAAGACTTTCTAGTTGCCGCTTGAAGCGAGCGGACGTGTTTTTGCAGAGCTCCCGCTTCAGCAATAACAGTAAGTTTTTATCTAGAGTTTATATTATTTATTGTTGTATTATTTTATTTAAAGCTTTGCTTTTTATTGTGTTTTATTTTCATAATTGTGTGCCATCAAATTTTAAATACAGGGCAGTAAAATAAAATTTAAAAACAGAATTTAAACTTAATAAATACTAAATAAATCGCGTATTTCTTTGCAATTTAAATTAAAATCCGCGTTTTAAAATAAACCAACTAAATTTCGGGTTAATAAAACAAAAAACTACTAAACAAATACTCAAAAATAATTTCGAAATAACTTAAAAAGGCGTTTTTGATAATAAATTTAAAATAAAAACCGCGTAAATCGAATTAAAAAGCCGGGTAAAACAAATAAAAAGTGTGTGAATTTTTATAGTGCGCGAGTTATGTATCCCCCAATTATCTATATATATGTATTGAATATATTGAATCTAATAGGAATTATTAGAAATTGTTAAATAAAGTATAAGTTCATTGCAACATTGTAATACAAGGATAACCCAGAGAGGTTATCGACAGTTCATGAGAACGGAATGCAACTTTGCATCCCAGAGGGCAGTGATACTGCAGGTGGCAGGTCACAGGCGGTCAACATACCGTAATTACTTAGAAATAAGATTGATACATTGTAACAAAGTGTAAAGCAGACATGAGATCTGGAAGTTCCCACAGCCGTGTGAGGGACAGGTTATTATAAAAAGCCCGGGACCTCAAGGCCCGGCAGTCACTCTTCGAACTCCATACTTCGTTGTTCAATCTACTCAATTAAGGCAGTCAGTCTGAGTATTACAGCTTTTGCATTGTTGTCTACCTAGACTACTCGCCATAGTACAATTATTATATTTTTTGGTTAAATTTATTGTGTTACTAGTTATTCAAAATTTCATTGTAATTTCTGTTTCAAGTTAAAATAAATTTGTTAAAAGTTTGGAATTGTTTTTAAAAACACCGCTCCAAAGGCCCGAACCTTAACTGGCGCAGTCGTAACGGATGTCAAAAGGGCACTAAAAATCCAAAAATCGGAAGATTGGTGACCAAGAATTTCAATTCGCAATTTTGACAGAACCCAAACCAAGTTGGAGGAAGAACAAAAATCGTCTAAATCCAGCAACAAACCAGGTTGGAGGAAGAACAAAAATCGTCTAAATCCAGCAACAAACCAGGTTGGAGGAAGAACAAAAATCGTCTAAATCCAACAAACAAACCAACGTGGACAAGATACAGCATCGATCGAGCCCACAAAATAAACAGATGAAGAAATTAATGTAAGTTCATTTCCATTTATACCAATTGATCTCACAAACTATAATTGATATATGCTAGTTTATTATTTTATTGATTACCATTTATTAGTATTTTATGAATTTTATTTTATGCCAATATTTTCTTGAAAATAGTTACAAAGTGAATTATTTTCAAAACGAGACTGTATAAAATTTTATGAGACAAATGTTTAAAGAGACTTGATTATTTAAAAGAGATTTTCTTTTAAAAAGCAAAAGAGACTTAATATTTAAAAAATTCTTACCACAATTATTAGAACAAACTCAAAAATAAACCAAAAATAACTGACGCACATCCACTAATACCAAATACGAAAAATTAACTGCCGCAAAACAAAACGCACATTTAATCCGGTAAACTAAAAACACAGAACGCAAATTAATTCCAAAGCCAAAAGTAATTCTTCAAACAAGCAACTACGGAACGATTATTTAAACCATTGACCTCTATAATACTGTATAAACTACAGCAAAACACTGCAAACATATGAGTAACCTAAAACCAGCGTGCAATCTTTACCTATGATAAGCAAAATTCGCGAAGGAAGCATCCTTTATTACACACTTAAAAACCTTAGAGAATTGCTATAACTTTTAGAACCTTTGCATAAAGTAACGCAATTTGCATTATTAAATCCATCACGGAATAATAAAAGCGCATGAAATTACACCCCAGCGATCTATAAATAAATTGCATTAGTACAAACACGGAATAAAAGCTAAACGGTCATCGTAAAAAGCTTTAATTAAAAACGCTCATAATTGCACCTGAAAACCAACAATACGGAGAGTTTCAGTTACAAGTCGTGCATCACGGAGATATCTAAGAATAAATAGACGTAACATTTATGCAAAGCAATTAGCGAGTACAGAAGCAAATTATTTAATTCCTATAAACTGAAAACGAACACCGTTGTGTAAGTGTTAATTACCTCAACGTTTATAAGTGTACGCAATTAAATAACCAAGACTACATCTTTTAGAATTTAAATTACAACGATAAAGTGCAAAAGTAATTAACCTGCAAGTTATAATTAGAATACAAGACAGACGAACCATACATTTATGCAACTCAATTAAAACCCACGGAAAGAGTATTAATTACAAATTAACAGAATTAAACTAACACAAAGCTAAGTAAATTTCGTGAGAGCAAATATATTCACTCCAGATTCTTCAGAAAACAGAAACTCACGACAAATTAAAAACCACAAGATAAGAAACAGCCAAATTCAAGACTACGGTAATTAAATCAACATTATCGAGTATAAATCCCACGCATTCATCACCGCACTGTGTAACTAAGCACAAGTAACAGCAATTACGATTCCAAAAATAACCCGACGTAGTCTAAACTTAAAATTAACAAATCCAAACCAAAATTAATGCTACAAATAAAAAAATTAATCTCAATTTTTACAAAATTTAAATTTACTTAACCTAAATAAAAAATTAAAAAATCTAAACCAAAAATAACGTTTCAAATAACAAAAATCAACTCCAATTTTTACAAAATTTCAAATTACCCAATCTAAAAGGAAAATTAATAAAACCTAAGCAAAATTAACATCACAAATAGCAAAACCAACCCTAATTTTTTACAAAATTTCAAATTACCCAATCTAAAAGGAAAATTAATAAAACCAAAGCAAAATTAACATCACAAATAGCAAAATCAACCCCAATCTTTACAAAATTTGGAATTATTCAATCCAAACGGAAAATTAATAAAACTAAAGCAAAAATAACGTTACAAATAGAAAATCAACCCCAATTTTTACAAAATTTGAAATTACCCAACCCAAACGGAAAATTAATAAATTCGAAGCAAAAATAACGATATACATAGCGAAATAAACCTCAATTCAAAAAAAAATAATTTTTTTTTGAAATTACCCAAAATCGAAAGCAACCCTTAACCAACATGAGTAGCACAGACATGAAGCTTTATTTGGAGACAATACAGATATTTGACGGTACGCAAGCGCATCTTGTAAATTTTATTGGAGCAGCCGAGATGTTCCTAAAAACCTTCTACAAACCCGGAGATAACGAAAGAAATTCATTGCTTATACGCTTGATAATAAGTCAACTAACCGGAAGGGCACTAACCTTAATCGCCAGTAGGGACGATTTACAGGAATGGCAAGAATTTAAACAGCTACTAATTGCATATTTTGGAGACCAACGTAACATAAAATGCCTGGTACGAGACATAATAAACCTTAGAATGGAACACAATCAATCCTCCTACCAATTCGGAATGAAATGCCAAGACGTGAGAAGTTTAATTCTAACAAAATTAAAAATCAAAGAACCCGATCAAAACGTTAGACATTTAAAAACAAAAATGTATGACAAAATGGCACTGGACACGTATATAAACGCTTTACCAGAACGACTATCGGATAAGATCAGATTCCAACGACCCCAAAATCTAGAAGAAGCTATGAACCTAGTAATAGAAGAAGAAAATGTAATGTATTACCGCAACAGACTATACAACCCCAACGCGAATAAAAGTTATTCACCAATAAAAACTATACAAGCCACAAGACAAGCAACCGTGAATTAATAACCTAAGCTTCAACAATACAAATTTTAATGATCAATATAAACATTTTCCAAAACCAACGTTTAACCCAACTTTTACGAAACCCGCATTCCAACCAAGATTTAATCAAAACCTAAACCAACAAAGACCAGCATTCAACGCAAACCCCAATAGAAACACACCAATGAATAATAACAACCCTAATAATTATTATAAACCAACACCAATGGATACCTCATCTGGTAACACCAGACCAAATACAAAAATAACACATATCCGACCAAACCCTCATCAGAAACGCAATTTTACATCGGAAGAATTATTCCATCAAAAAATAGAAAAATTTGACACTGACCAGAATAATTACATTGAGACAGGTACGAAAGATGATTCAAACCATGCAGAAACTTATGAACGCGACGAACAATACGAAACTTACGAGGAGTACGACGAAGAAAACTCGAACTCAAATTTTCAAATAGACCAATTCATAACCGACCAAATTTAATAAACTTAAATAACATAAATCACTTAGTATTACCATACATAGAAATAGCCCACGCCGAATTTAAACTATTAATCGATACCGGATCCTCAAAAACATTAATTAGCCCCAGAACTGTGAAAAAACATTATTTAGATTATGTAGAAAGAAAGCCATTTAAAATTAAAACAGCCCATCAAACGACAATACACCAATTCATAGCTAATATACCCTTACCGAAAACATTTAATGTTAAAATAAAACATAAATTTTGTGTATTCGAATTTAACGACAGATATGACGGCTTAATCGGAATGGACCTTCTAAGAAAATTAGGAGCCAACATTGACATTAAAAACCGTTTATTAATGACAAAATACGGAAAAATCCCATTAAATTTCAAAACACCCAAATCGAACAAAAATACACGATAGAACCCCGAACGGAAAGAAAAATAAAAATCCCAGTAAATTCTAACAAAAAAGTAGGAATAATAAATCATATGACATTTCAACAAGGAGTAGAAACCCCAACCGCTTTAGTACAAATAAAAGATAATTATGCAACCACAACGATATTAAATTCAAACGACTATCCCGTAGAATTATCATTGACAGACCCAATTAACGTAGAAGAATTAAATTTTAACGAAATGGAAATAGACGAAAATTTAGAAAACAATTACAACCCAATAGAACATGACAAAATGTTAAGAGAAAACTTAACTAACATCCGCTTTAACACCGATATCAATCAAGAAGAAGAAAGAGCAATTAAAAACTTATGTTTTGAATACCGCGACATATTCCATTGCGAAGGAATACCATTAACATTCACCAACACAGTAAAACATAATATCGAGCTAACAGACAATAAGCCAATCTTTATAAAAGCATATAGACTACCTCATGCAAGCCAAGAAGAAGCTGACAGACAAGTAGCAGACTTATTAGAACAAGACATAATCCAGCACTCCAACTCACCATGAAGCAGCCCCGTGTTAATAGTACCTAAGAAATTAGACGCAACCGGAAAGAGAAAGTACAGAATGGTAATAGACTATAGAAAGTTAAATGAAAAAACGGTAGACGACAAATATCCACTACCAAACATAACCGAAATTTTAGACAAATTAGGCAAATGCCAATATTTTTCAACATTAGACCTAGCATCAGGATACCATCAGGTAGAGATGGAAGAAAAAGATATAGCAAAAATAGCCTTCAGCACACCTAGTGGACATTACAAGTACAAGCGAATGCCATTTGGATTAAAGAACGCACCCGCTACTTTCCAGAGAGTCATGGACAATATATTACGAGGAATACACAATGAAAAATGCCTTGTATACCTTGACGACATCATAGTTTATTCCACATCATTGGTAGAACACATAGAAAGATTGAGAGAAGTATTTGAAAGACTAAGACAAGCACATTTCAAAGTACAATTAAACAAAAGTGAATTTTTACAAAAAGAAGTATCATTTTTAGGACATGTAATAACACCCCAAGGAGTAATGCCAAATACCCGACAAAACAAATGCAGTTCTAATTTACCCATTACCAAAGACAACCAAAGAAATTAAAGGATTTCTAGGACTTAGTGGTTACTGCCGCAAATTCATTAAAGGTTACGCTCAGATAACCAAACCCCTGACAAATTGTTTAAAAAGGGAAACAAAATTGAACACACCCCAGAATTCATTAAAGCCGTAGACAAAATTAAAAACATATTAACGAATCACCCTGTATTAGAATACCCAGACTTTTCAAAACCATTTATACTGACGACAGACGCATCTAATGTAGCATTAGGCGCAGTATTGAGCCAAGGAAAAGTAGGTAGCGATAAACCCATCAGCTACGCATCCAGAACCCTAAACGAAACCGAACAGAAATATAGTACCATAGAAAAAAAAATTATTAGCCATAATTTGGGCAACAAAATATTTTAGACCTTACTTATACGGAAGAAAATTTTACATATACACCGATCATAGACCATTAGTATGGCTATGCAAACTGAAAGAACCGAATTCAAAATTACAACGATGGAGAATCAGACTCGAAGAGTACGATTACGAAATTATATATAAAAAAGAAATTTATAACAACAACGCAGACGCTTTAAGTAGAATCCAGCTCAATGCATTAGAAACGGAATCCATTATAGGAAACATAGACGAAGCAGAAATAAGGGAAGATCCAGACGAGATCGACACGATACGTTCGACACAAAACGAAGAACCTAAAAACGCGATTAAAATTTTAAACGAAGCAATCGATATGAAACCCAATCAATTTATAATAACCGAAGTTTTAAATAACTCCAATCCAGTAAAATATACAAAAGTAGATAACAAAAAGATATACCAAATTCAAATAACTAAAGATGACAACGAGGAACAAATAATTAAAATTCTAAAAGAATACAAACCCGAGAAAAAACGATTTTATTTTTATTTCAACACCGAACATTTATACCAAAGATTTTCAGAATTATACGTTAAACTATTCAATAACTCTGGCCCTGAACTTATCAGATGTACTAGAAAATTAATAACATTAGACGACCCTGACGAAATAAACGATGTAATTAGGAATCAACACGAAGGAAAAACCAACCATCGTGGAATTAACGAAACAATAAAGCAACTTGTAAGACGTTATTATTTTAAAGACATGAAGGAATTGACCACAGATTTCATTAACCAATGTGAATTATGTGACAAAGCGAAATACGATAGGAAACCCCCAAAGATACCCTTAATGTCAACCAAAACACCCGACAAACCATTTCAAAAACTACATGCCGATACTCTAGTAGTAGAAGCACAAAACTATCTAACAATTGTAGACGCATTCACAAAAATAGGCCAAGCAATACCAATCACATCCAAAAATAGCATTGACGTGACCCAAGGATTTTTACAATATTTCACATTTTATGGAACACCCGAATCAATAACTCTAGATAATGGTAGCGAATTTAAAAATGAGACAATACAAAACACTTTAGAACTTCACAAAATAAAAATTCATTTCATAACGGAAAACCAACCTGAATCAAACGGACTAATTGAACGACTACATTTAACCCTGTTAGAACAAATTCGATTATTAAGAATAAATTATAAAAAGGAACATATAACCAATTTAATGTCATACGCACTAATCGCCTATAATAATACAATTCACTCATCAACAAATTTTACACCCTTAGAATTAACTATAGGACAAACCGTGTATGAGAAGAACTTTCAAAGCAAGCGACATAAAACGGCACCCATGTAGAACGGACAACCAAGTAATAATAGACGAGATAAAAAAAAAACAACCCCGGTATACTACCAATTAAATTAAGCAGTATGCAAAACCCAATTAACATTTGCAAAATTAAATACCTTACACTCTAGTATTATTGAACCAACGGATTTGTTAAAAGAATTAATAAAAATTAGATCACTTATAATTAACAGTAAATTACCTTTTGATGTAACAGAGACAAACATTCTAATATTTGAAAAGATAGCTATAGTAAAAGGCTACATTAAGAATAACGAAATAATATTTTTAATAGAAATCCCAATAGTAGAAAGTAATAATTATAATTATTATCATTTATTTGCTTTTCCAACAAAAGTTACTAGCACATACCAAGTAATCATACCCAAAACCAAATTCCTATCCCTAAATGAACTGAGATATGGTTATACAAACGAAAAATGTACTGAAGTAACACCAAACCAATACTTATGCCAATCAATGACGACAACAACCATTCAAGAAGACAGTCCTTGTGAAGTACAACTATTAAAATTCTCAAATCATTACGAAAACTGTGAAGCCAAACAAGTGCAAATAAATAACATGAAAATTCAAAAAGTTACAGAAAACAAATGGATAGCCATTTTCCCAACAGAAGTAGTAGCAACCATCCACTGCAATCAAGATGAAAATAACCAAGCATTAATCGGAAGCAAATTAATTACCCTCAAAGAAGACTGTTATGTGAAATTGAAAGACGAAGTAATCAGAGTTTATCAAGATCCCATAGCAACAAAGAAACTTGCAAACCTACCAGAACTACAGTTCAAGATAGAACAAGAAGACGAAGAAATAGTCAAGAAACCCATGAAGCTAGAGCATCTAGACTTAGACGACCTAAACCACGCCATGAAATTAGTGGAAAGTTACAAAGAACATTTAAGTGAACTCAAAACGCCAAAATTACATTATGATAACATAAGTGTTTGGACAATTGTATTAATCATTTTAATAATTTTTGTAATCATATATGTATCTTACAAAATGTACCTTAGATATAAGAATGAAGGAAACAGTTCTAGATTTAAGGAAACAAAGAGAAATAAAGAAACGATAAGTATACCCTTAGAAATAATGAATTTTAAATGAAATTGAATAATGAATTTTATGTATTTAAAAATTAAGTAAAACCTTAATTTTTCATTTACGGTGGGAGGAGTTATGTATCCCCCAATTATCTATATATATATGTATTGAATATATTGAATCTAATAGGAATTATTAGAAATTGTTAAATAAAATTGTAATGCAAGGATAACCCAGAGAGGTTATCTACAGTTCACGTGAACGGACATGCAACTTTGCATCCAAGAGGGCAGTGATACTGCAGGTGGCAGGTCACAGGCGGTCAACATACCGTAATTACTTAGAAATAAAATTGATACATTGTAACAAAGCGTAAAGCAGACATGAGATCTGCAAGTTCCCACAGCCGTGTGAGGGGCAGGTTATTATAAAAAGCCCGGGAGCTCAAGGCCCGGCAGTCAGTCTTCGAACTCCATACTTCGTTGTTCAAGCTACTCAATTAAAGCAGTCAGTCTGAGTATTACAGCTTTTGCATTGTTGTCTACCTAGACTACTCGCCATAGTACATGTATTATATTTTTTGGTTAAAGTTATTATGTTACTAGTTATTCAAAATTTCATTGTAATTTCTGTTTCACGTTAAAATAAATTTGTTAAGAATTTCGAATTGTTTTTAAAACACCGCTCCAAAGGCCCAAACCTTAACTCGCGTATAATCAAATAATAACCTAAAAACAAAAATCTAGCCCCTTTTAAATCAAATAAATAACTCAAAAACTGTAAATTTTAAAACAATTTTAAAATAAATTTTCCGTAATTTAAGTACACGCGTACTTAAAAGTTTCTTTAAAATCGATTATTGGTGTAATTAAGCGGTGTAACAGTTACAGGTTGTGCTAGTTACCAAGTGATTAAGTGAAAGGTCATTTCCGGTAACCGCATTCCGATTGCGCTAGACCTTATTTGTTAATTACACATTTAAAAATAAAGTGTTGTTATTTATAAATTAGATATTTTGATATTTTGAAGTAATTAATTTATTTAAATTTGATTTGGCGGTTTTAAAAAATTTAAAATAAATAAATAGTGTTCTTCACGGTACATTTTGAATCGAGATATTTTTATTGCGTTAGGGAATTTATTTAATTTTAGTTGTTATTTTGACGTTTAGTGCTTGTTGTATTTTTGTTAAAATTTGATATTTAATTGGGTGGTTCGAAGTTTAAATAAATACAAGGTTGCTTACGGTTCACCTTTAAATAAAACATTTTTATTGGACCAACGTTTTGCGCTCTTCTAGCGTCGTTCTTTTAGCGTCGTAACGGTCAAGTCGTTTTTGAGCTGCGTTTTAGGTGTCATTCTTTGTTGTTAGTTTTGTCAGCATGGTGGTCCACCGCGATGAAGAGCCGTTGCCCAGGAGGAAGAAAGGTGATCGGTCGCAGTCTGCTAGGTCGGAGGCTGAGGGCGCTGTTGGGGGGAAACAGCTTAAGGTAGTGCTTAAGGACGTCATGTTAGAGACTCGGGAGGAGGTAGAGAAGGAGCCTGTGTCTGCGGCGGTCGTGTCGGTGGAGTCGGGGCCTCCCGTGGTGGTTGCGGCACTAGAATTACCCTCTACTTCGAGAGCCCAGCGCACGATGTCGACTAGCAGCAACGGTAGCGTTGATGCTAGCGACCTCGATGAGCTGGAACTCTTGAAGTTTAGGGCGAGGAAGGCGCACGCTGCCGTCTATGGGAAGGTGCCGACGACCTCCGCCACTATCGTCGTGGAGGATAGGAAGATGGTTCGGCACGCCGTGGATGACATCCGCGACGTGACGAACCAACTGATAGGTATGGTTAGGGCGCTGCGCCTTTGTTTAGATGGTACAGGGAAAGCATGTGTTGTTGGGGGAAGTCCGGCGGTGAATTCTGTCGTTTCAGGAGGCCAGAGTCAGGGTGCGTCGGTGCAGCGCAAGGTCTCCTATGCCGCTGCAACTTCAGGTTCTGCCCCTACGTTTGCTGTCAAGGTCGACGCCAGGCCAGGCCAGAAGGACAACGTGATGACGACCCTGAAGCAGAAGGTCGATCCCGCTCGAGATGGGTTTGTTGTTGTCGGAGCTTGTAGGACGCGACGGGGCGATGTCGTTGTGGAGTGCGCAGGTCGCGACGACGCCAAGAAGCTGCAGTTGAAGGTCGGCGGGAACTGCAAGGAACTCGTGGCGAAGACCATCGAGAAGAAACGTCCACGGGTCGTTCTTTTGGGGGTCGAAACGGGGATGAAGGCTGAAGAGCTCGTGCGGTTGATTGCGAGCCAGAATTTCCGCTTCGACAATTTGAAGCTAGAAGACCACCTGAGAGAGAAGTTCAGGTTTGGCGGAAAGAGCCCTAGGGATCCCTTCGCCAACGTAGTCTTCGAAGTGACCCCCACACTTCAAAGGCGTATATTAGCTGATGCTATTAACCTCAAGTGGCGAAGAGTATGGGCCCGGGACCACTTCTCGATGACCCAGTGTTACCGGTGCTACGAGTACGGCCATCGATCGATAGAATGCAGGGAGAAGGTACAGTGGTGCGGTAACTGGGCCGAGGTCGGGCATGAATTCAAAAATTGCCGGAAGGCAGTCCCCTGCTGTGTGGTTTGCGCTAGGGCAAACGACAGAACTGGCGGTGGCGCGAAGGTCGATACGCGCCACGACGCCAAGTCGAGTAGATGCCCCACGATGCAACGTCTGAAGCACGCAATCACACGAAACATCGATTATGGACTGTGAATATAAAATAAAGTCCATAAGAAGCAAGAAGATTAAATTCGCGCAACTAAATCTCGGGAAAGGTAAAGAGGCAACAAATAACTTCGTGAAGTTATTCATCGAAAATAATTTATCGAACGCATTTTTAATGACGGCCGAAATCAAATCAGGGGGAAATGCGTCTACGTAATAAAGGCGTACCTCCCGCCGGTCGATTTCCGGCGGGAAAATCCCCAAACCGAGGACTTGATAAATCAAGTAGATAATATTATTCGTAAAATCGGCAGAAATAAAAATCTAATCATCGGGGGAGATTTTAATGTCAAGTCGCCACTATGGGGCAGCCCTATCGAAAACGATAGAGGTTCCCAGTTTGCTGATCTTTTTACGGAATGGGACCTTAGTGTGATAAACACTAATGATTCACCTACGTTTGAGGGGCATAGAGGCAGCAGTTTTATAGATATTACTGCAGTCTCGCACGAAATGTTAGAAACGATTTGTAATTGGAAATTAATGTCGGACGAGGAAACGCTCTCTGACCATAAATTAATAACATGGGACATTGAAACCAAAAGAAACGCAAACGAGCAGCTAACTATATTTCCGCAGTTCTGTAATAAAAAAGCAAATTGGGAGCGATTTAAACAAAAATTTGGCGAAAGTATCCCTGTGCTCGAAAATGAGCTATTTAACTGCCGAGAGGCAGACGAAGTAGAAACACTCGCGAAAAAACTAAACGACGCGATGGTAGACGCGTCGTTGTATTCCATGCCGCAAAAGAGAACATTTAAGGACAGCGTACTCTGGTGGACCCGGGAACTAACCACCAAGCGGGCAGAAACGCGTAACCTAAGGCGCCGCTATCAACGCGCCTCGGGAGATATAAGAGAACAACGGAGAATAGAATATAATCAAAGTTACCGCGAATATAAAATATTAATAGAAGAAACGCGAACGAATAAATTTAAAGAATTCTGCACGCGAAACTCAGAGAAAAAACCCTGGGGAACCGCATACCACGTAATTAGAGGAAACCAACAAAAAATCGCGCTAAGTAATATAAAGAAAACAAATGGCGAATACACGGAAGGTTTTAAAACCACGGCGGAATATTTACTAGAGAAATTTTTCCCATCAGATAATCTCGAGGGGGATGAAGGGTCGCACGATTTAGTAGTCGGGAAGCTGCAGAGGCGCAAGGAACAGGTGCCAATAAGGCAATCCTAGTTCACGAAGTCGTCAGGGCTCTTAGGAAGATGAATCCTAAGAAAGCACCGGGGCATGATGGAATCACTTCAGACGCAGCTCTGGAGGCGTGCCTGTTAGCCCCGTGAGTCTTTGTCGGGTTATTTAATCTTTGTTTAGAAAGGGGCGTTTTTTCGCGTTGCTGGAAAATCCAGAACGTAAAATTTATACCCAAACCTAAAAAGGCGGATGCGTCAGATCCGGGCAGCTATCGTCCAATTAGCTTGCTACCGGTGCTGGGGAAAGTTCTAGATCGCGTTATGACTACGCGTATTGAGCACCTAGTGCGAGACAGCGGCGGTTTTAATAACCGACAGTTTGGTTTCGTGGAGGGCAAGTCGACTATCGACGCGTTAGAGTTCGTTGTCGGGGAAATAAAGCAGGCGAGAGATGCTAAAGAGTACTGTGTCGTTGTTGCTTTAGACATTTCAGGAGCATTTGATGCTGCCTGGTGGCCATTAATCGTTTGCGAGTTAGATCGTAGGGGTTGTCCGCGAAACTTGAAGTCCTTGGTCAAGAGTTATTTCTCGGGGCGATTGGCACAGATTGAAATTCCGGGTGAAGTTCTGTCGCGTGAGGTACAAAGGGGATGCCCGCAGGGGTCATGTTCTGGTCCCGCATTTTGGAAGTTGTTGTATGAGAGCATCTTTAGGGTCAAGTTGCCCGCAGGATGCTCAATCGTTGGGTTTGCGGATGACACGCTTTTAATTGTAAAATCGAGATTGTTAATGGATATGCGCACAAAACCGAACGAGGCGCTTAATAAATTACACGAATGGTCGCAGGCGGTAAAATTAAAATTTAACACGGCGAAGTCAGAGGCGCTTTATTTCGGCACGAAACCAGGACAGAGACCTCCTAGGCTAGAGCTAGGAGGGGAGAAAATCCCGTTTAAAGATTGTATTACCTACCTCGGCGTCAAGATCGACGATAAATTAAATTGGAAAGCGCACGTACAATACGTAAAAAGTAAGGGCTGCGAAATATCAAATAAAATGATGGCGGCGGCTAAAATAAAGTGGGGTTTCAGGGGCGAATCGCTGAGTACGGTTTATGCCGGAGCAATTGAGCCGGCAATGCTGTACGCAGCTTCTGTAGGGGCAGAAGGTTGTAAAGTCAGGGAGCTGCGTCAATTGACGAGCGTACAACGCATAACCGCGTTAAAAGCGACGAGGGCGTACAGGACCACCTCCACGGAGGCGGTCTTGGTGATCAGTAGGACTCTCCCTATCGAATATGTCGTTAGGGAGATTAGAGATAAGCGATTAATAAATATAGGAAAAGGGCGCGAAATTATCGAAGATCTTAATCTTGGTAATAGGGAGGTAGAGAGAAAGATCTTTGTATCTGAGTTGGGGCACCCGGCTGATATTAGAGGAATCGATTTTGTCGAAGGTGATGAGGACGCGATGGGTATCAGAATTTATACGGACGGTCCACGTATGGACGATGGGCAAGCAGGCGCGGCGTTTGTCGTGTATAAGCAGGAAAGGGAGTTGTCTTGGTTTCAAACCAAACTCGCGAACTGGAGCACAATTTTCCAGTGCGAATTGGTAGCCATACGAGACGTTATCGATTACGTAATAAACCATACGGGCAGAGACGAGTATTATATAATCCGTGATAGTAAATCGGCGCTGACGGCTTTAACAAACATGAACACCTCGACAGACCTACAAGCGGACGTCTGGAGGATAGCGCGTACGGCGCTCGAGTTTCGACGTTTAAAGTTCTGTTGGGTCAGGTCGCACAATGGTAACGTAGGAAACGATAGGGCTGATGAATTAGCTAAAGAGGCCGTGACGGGAGACTTTCGAATATCACATTCGTCGATACCGAAGTCTTTGATTAAAAGAAAGCTGCGTGAAAAGTCAATCCGACAATGGGAAGAGAGGTGGAACAACGCTGCCACGGGCAGGTTGACCCACAAATTCATACCGAGCTTAGAAGCTAGAGGCAAGATCGAGGTAAAACTCGATCATAAAATGGTTCCGTTGATAACAGGGCACGGCGCCCTGAAAGCGTATTTACATAGGTTCGGGTTAACCAACAACGACCGCTGTGAATGCGGTGAGGGCGCGGAAAGCGCAGAGCACGTGCTCTTCGACTGCCCGCTTGAAGCGGCAAATCGAAGGTTGGCTGATACGAAATTAGCTGTCGTAAGTCTAGCATGGCCAAAGAGCCTAGAGGAAGTCGGGAGTGGCTAACCAGAAGGCGTTCTGGACAGCCTTTAGAGAGTTCGCAGGAAGGGTTGCGAGATTAGACGGTGATAATCGTGTGTAAGTCTGGAGGGGATGGTGGGAGGATTGAAAAATTATAGATTTCGACCTGGCGTGATTTTGACATGATCAGAGCATTATAACCAAAACCTGCAAAAAAAAACAACAAAAAAACAACAAAAAAAAAGTAA
This sequence comes from Platerodrilus igneus, assembly GCA_036346225.1. Taxonomy (NCBI): domain Eukaryota; kingdom Metazoa; phylum Arthropoda; class Insecta; order Coleoptera; family Lycidae; genus Platerodrilus; species Platerodrilus igneus. Next base: position 292,495 of record JARFIW010001214.1, read on the forward strand.
AAAAAAAAAAGGAAAGAAAACCTATAATAATAATAATTAAATAAGTATACCCAAAACTCTAATATGCACGACGAACACACACTAAAACAATCACTGTCCCACCTTCTACGCGCAGAATATCGGGAATAAACGAAACAAATAAATAACAACAAACTAAATCAGGAAACCTCATTAATTTAAATAAGTGTAATAAATAAAGAAATAATAAAATAGAGTGAAACCGCGCATCCCCCCAGGACTTAAAAGTGAAGTGATAGTAATTGTGATCAACCCCACAACATTTAGTGCATATCCACCAGGACTTTAACAGTGCATATCCAACTCCCTCATAAAGGCAGAAAACCAATAGATATAGGTGGACAACCAGATCTTCGGATGCTGGAGAAAATTATGTTGAAGGTAAGAATAAAATTGTGGCGGCTGTACTCGCATGAGCATGGATTTGTGATTTTAAACAGATTTTGAAATAATCTAACAAGTGCGTTTTTTGTGTAATGGCGCTAGTCGATATAATGCTCATGCGAGGGCACCTGATAATGTATTTGCTTTTGCTGATATATGCACTGTTACATGCTTTTGCTTATTCAGAAATTTATTTATATATTTATTATATGTTTATTTACATATTTATATTATATTTATATTTATTTTTATACTTATATTTTTGCCTGCATTGTATTGTTTTGTGGCTTAATTTGTTTGACGTTCTGTTGCCAATTTTTGGCCGCAGTATATATAGAAAAGAAGATTGTATGTATATTATGTCTGTTAGGGAATGATAGGGAACGTTAGGGACAAATTTAGGATAAAACACTTAGATCAGGGAGGACAAATTTGTAAATTTATAGAGCAGGCAAATAGCTGGATTCACTTTTAAATTAGCTAGCTAGATTTGGATAGTTTTAAGTCGACCCTTCAGGTCGCACTGGTAAGCAGAGCCGGCGTTTGCTATCCGGTATTACGGATCCCTCCCCCTCTCATTTTTGTTTGTGTCTTGTTGATCGGGCACACTCCAAAGTCAACGCTAGGGATACCATTATTTAAACCCTGTTTTTAGTTTTTATTTTAGTTTGTTAGATTTTTAGTTAGATTTTTATTTAGGGTGGATTAATTATGAAGTTAGAATTAATAAGAAGCACGTTTATTTTTCGCGTTTAAACCCAATGTAGTACCTCCGGGTGGAGCATTGAAGACGTGGCCGCAAGTATAGCGGCCCTAATTAAAATTATAATGTATTGATCTTTCACTTTCTAGTTAGCGCTTGAAGTGAGCGGACGTGTTTTGCAGAGCTCCTGACCACAAGGCTACATGTAAGTTTTTATGTAGGATTTATTATTTATTATTATATTTTAAGCGTTTATATTTAGTGTATTATACTTTTATTATTGTGTGACGTTAATTTTAATACATAGCGCAGTAAATAAAACCAAAAACAAAAATTTAAACCAAATAAATAATAAGTTAATCGCATTTTAACTTAAAATTTAACTAAAATCTGCGTTTTAAAATAAACCAACTTAAATTTCGGGCTAATAAATCAAAAATCTACTAAATAAATAACCAAAAATAAATTCAAAATAATTTAAAAAGGCGTTTTAATAAATTTATTGAAAAAAACGAATAAAACAGGTTAAAACAGCGTAAAACTAGCAAATAAATTTGGGAAAATTATAAAACGTGCGTGTAATAAAATAACAATTTAAAAACCAAAATCTAGGCCCTTTTTGAATCAAACAAATAACTAAAAACTGTAAATTTTAAAATAATTTGAATATAAATATTTCATTTTTACGTACATATACTTCAAGATTCCTTAAAGTCGATATTTGGGTTTAATTAGTAGTGTAACACTTGAAGGTCAAGTAAACATCGAGTAAACAAACGGTAAGTGCTTCCGGTATCGCATTTCAATAACGCATGTTTTAATTAGTTTGTTTCTAAATTTAAATTTAAAGTCCTGTATTTTATAAATTTGTTTTTGAGATAATTAGTTAGTTTGAATTTTAAATAAATAAATACATTTCAATGTAAAATAGTTGTGAAAACATTAATTCTTATATACTTTCAAATGTAAAATACTTGTGGGTACGTTTTGAATTAGGATCGGTTTTATATTACTTTCAATGGAACATACATAATTCAAAACACACGTATGTTGAAAAATGTAAGTGCAGAGGAAATGTGTGTAGATGTTTTGAATTTGGTTTTCTAGCGAGAAGTTATAAAGTATGATAGATGCAAAATATCGCATTCAAGTCAATTGTGTTTAATTAAAGTGGATTCTGATTTATGTTTTTTATTTATGTTTAGAGGCTGCAAATACACATGGACCGGTTTCAATTCAAAATGTGTTCACTCTTGTGATAGGTTGAAAAGTGGGTTGACAAAGTATGCAGATGGTGGTAATCTGCTATATAAGGAGATTGCTCCTAATATTAATTTAATTAGTCGAAGTTTACTGCATATATTTACATACAAACATGTATATAATTGATATTCAGGGATTTAAATACAAGAAAAACGAGTTTGTGTGTAAAGAATTTGCGGTTTTGGACTTGTTGGAAGGTGTTGTTTGGCATCAAATCTTTAAATTGCCAATGCAGTCTAGTTGTTTGAGCCAAGATCATATAAAACATAACGACAGGGTGACAAGGAATATTCATGGTCTTTCTTGGGATGAATCTTCAACGGCTGGAATGGTGTTATCATATATAGCGCTTTATTTGAAGCAAATTATCCGACCCGGTGAAAAAGTATTTGTGAAAGGTCTAGAAAAGAAGAAATTGATTGAAACATATCTAATGCAAAACTTTGTAACTGATATGCTTGCACTAGGTTGTCCTAAGCTATCGGAGTTAAAAATCAACAATCGTAAACACAGCAATAATAATCTGCAATGCGCAAAACAAAATACCTTTTTATTTAAAGAATGGCTTGATAATAATAAAAAACGATAGAAAGATTTTGTCTGTATTATTTATTTTAATATAATTTTACAATGTTAGCCGAAGCAAATTATCCGACCCGGTGAAGAAGTATGCGTGAAGGGTCTAGAAAAGAAGAAATGGATGGAAACCTATCTATTTCAAAATGTTATAGGCACGGCAATAATAGTCTGAAATGTGCAAAACAAAATACTTTGTTATTAAAAGAATGGTTTGATAATAATAAAAAACAATAGAAAAGATTGTGTCTGTATTATTATTGTAGTCAGTAAGAAATCTTTAATCCTGATGTCTGCAGAAAAAAACAATTAAACTCAGACAGCACGAATGGGACTCTCAACCCTGAAAGCAATTATAATTGATCAACGCAATAGCTCTTTACTGGTTTTACAACATTTAACAAATTGTACAGATATCTCGAAAAAATTTGCCAAAGACAGACAGACAGATAGACAGACTGACTGCATCAATTTTCTCATTCTCGCTTTTAAATAATAACAAGTCGTAGTTATTAAATCGCGAACACAGTTTATCTGCAAGAAATATATAAACGAGGAAATTTATGAAATGCTCAAACTTCAAAAAACTAGAAATAAATCTTTTGAAATATATGCTAACGTTGCAATTGGTGGATCTGCTCACGGAGTAAACAATTTTTTCCAGCACTTCATTTGGATTGACTATAAACTACTCAATAATTTTAACCTAACCACTATCATTATTCTTTCCTGACAAGGGCAATTTTAAAAAAGTTTTTATTTTTGATTTGTACTATAGAACACAACTACAACTTGACAATAAAGATTGAGCAATTATCACACACATATCTTGAGTATATATAAAGATATCAAACAACAAGAACAGCAGAAAATTCAACCCATGTCAGACAGCTTTTTTTCTTGTCAACGATAGTCTAGTCTAATGCTTCTTCAGCATTTGCATTTTCATAGTTACGCACTGAAGGCAACTCTGCAATTTTAGATCACATGCATTTCTAATTTCAATTGCAAAAAATATGAAAGCATCTATTTGAAATGCATTTCTAACTTTAATCGCAAAAAATGAGAGCATCTATTCAAAATATGCACTCAGATTAAAAGTCAAAAATTGTTTTACACCGTTCTGTAAACTGAGATTACATAGTTATTAAATCGGGAGTAATGTGAAATGAAACACACAATGTATTTTTCTTTATTGTAATTTATAAAATACTATATATATATATATATATATATATATATATATTACTCAAATTTAGACCAGGGTAGAAAATTAATTAACGACAGCAAATAATTTTAATCACTGTGGATAAGGAAGCTTTGGGTAATAATACGCTTCATTTAAAAGCATATTGGATAAATTCGTCATTTACTTCTAAACATAGGGTTTATATTGTTTAGATAATGTGAAACATCGTGTATATCAGAGCAGTGGAAAATAGAACGCTTAATTAAAGGCCTACTGTGTAGATTTAAATCATTCAATTAGAATGTAGGGTTTGTGTATAATCATAATCAACGTGTAGAAGGAAGTAATGTAGAATTTCATTAGATAATACGCATTATTAAAACCGTGGAGCATAAAAATTTATTCGTTTCGTTAAAATTAAGGGGTTTAAATTATTCACTGGCCGCTTTCTATAAAAAGAAGCCGAGTTAAAATGTTCAACTTGTATTTAATTTAATCTTTCCAAGTACTAAAGCTATCGAGAAATTATAAAGACGTGGGGAAGTCACGTAAAAGCCTTCAGCGTATTAGAATTAAGAACACCTGCAAAAATAACGATGTATATGATAGTCGATAAGCTTCAAGCTATATGAGTGCAAGGAAGAAAGCAAGTTTGTGGTATAAAGACAAGCGAGAGGGAATGCATTGGTAGTTAAATGAGGGGAAATATGTAAAACAAGAGCATAGGTTGTAGATAGAACGAACAGACTAGATTGGCGATTAAGGTTGAAATAAGATGCAAACATGAGAGGTGGAAGCATAACAATTTTTATGTAAAATTAATTAGTTGTTCGCGGACGTGTTGCGAGGCGTGTGGAAATTTCTTAGATTTTAACTCGGACGAGTGCAAATTTCAGTAGAATCATTGTGCCGAGCCATCGGAAGAGAAAATAGAATGCGAATTTCTGAAAATCGTCCGTCGCGGGACAAATTCGACTTGCAAGCGAGCCATTATATAAACCCGTGCTGATAGGAGTTTAGCTCTCTTTTATTTTTGACTATATTCGATACTTCAAGCGGTCATTCTTTATTTTTGATTTTATTCGATACTTCAAGCGGAATACATGGTGATTACGTGCTACGATACAAGTTATTATGCATTAGTGCACTTAGAGAAGATAGATAGAAGTAATAAAGTCTAGTTATATTTGCGGGTATTACTGTACCAATTATCCAAATTAATAACGATAAATAAAATAAATAGAAGTATGCAGTTTTGGTATAGCGTGAAAGAATTATGAATTTCATAGCTATTTTTCGGGAGTGTTAGTAATCAAGTGTTATTCGTAGACGTGATTGGATCCACAAAACAAGATTTAGATATACATAGATGAGTTCCTGAGAAGCCTTGAAACCTTTTAGACGAATGGTGGTGTAGAAAAATTTTAAAGGCGGCCAGAAATCCGAGGACGTAAACATAACCCAGCTGGAATGGTGGGATTAGCAAGGACGATGTACATTGGAGTCACGAGTGCATTAACCTTCAGGTAACCTATGCATTGTTGTTCGATCTTAGATGTTTTGGTGTGTGTTGAATATCTTTATAATTTGTTTGATAAAGATGGACAGTTGTAAACTTGTATAAACAACAAATTTTGAATTTTAAGGTAAAATTTTCTTGTATAAGTAGCAAGGAGTATTTATCAGGTTTAGGTTTTTGATTATGATGAAAATTTGGGTCTGTCTTTGAGGTCAACTAGACTAACCTATTAAATTAACATAAAGGGGTGGGAGATGCTCCTTTTTATTCAGACTCAGGTATGCAAATATTGTTTACTTAAGTAGTATGCATCCTACAAGGACTCTAATTCTGGATGCAAATTAAAATGATGACAAATTTGAACTTGAAATTTTATTATGCTGAAATTTAATTTTGAAATTTTAATGTATTGTGAATATTAATGTAAATAGAGTTAACGTTGATGTTTGTGGTAGGAATGTGTTGGTTTTTTTATGAATGAGAATGAAAGTTTTAACTAGGTGAGCAGCCGAGGCGGAAGGAAAGAGTCAAGAGGCGATTATCAGAAGAGATTCAACGGACAAGAGAATCACAGCAGTTCTTGGCACTGAACGTGGGCAATTCAAAATAGACAAGAGAAACACAGCAAATCTTGGCGACCAATTCGTGAGGCTCGATTCTTATAAAGAAAAACACAGCAAATCTATATATATATATATATATATATATATATATATATATATATATATATAATGTTATGTACTCTAGAATAAACATACTATAATTCACTTAAGTTCCCAAATATAAAGAACAGTTCTAACTTACTTCAACTCTGAACGGTAAAAAATATTGCATTATCAGTTCTATGAGGGCTGTCTTCTTCATCTTTGACGCGCGGTCGTTTCTGGTTGTTCTTCTTCTTCGTGTTCACTAAAAAAGATTCAAATGAATATTAGATCAAGTAAATGCATTAAGAAAATTAAATCTATATATTAAGCTAACGAATACATACTCTGTATTGGTGTCATCAGGTCGTACGTTGCAATTGGTGGATCTGCTCACGGCGTCAACGATTTTTTTCTCCAGTACTTAATTTGGATTGACTATAAACTACTCAATAATTTTTAACCCAATCACTATCATTATTCTTTCCTGACAAGGACAATTTAAAAAAAACGGTGTGATTTGTTCTATAGAACACACATCTACAACTTGGCAATAAAGATTGAACGATTATCACACACACATATCTTGAGTATATAAGGATATTAAACAACAAAAACAGCAGAAAATTCAACTCATGTAAGCAAGAATTTAATGCTAAGGTATTGTCTAGATAGCAATTGTAGAAATATGAAATCTACAGAAAATTTAATAAAGCCAGTCATGTATAAATTTTTTTAATGCTGACATCCACAGAAAAAATTAAAAATTTGCATCGTTTTCTGAAAAAATTCAGCTCTGTAATCTATTTTAATGAATAAAACAGTATGTAAGCGAATATAATTATACCTCAGCAGAAATAATGAATTAGATTTATTGTCTGAAAAAGAAATTGCAATAAAGGCACATAATAAAAAACCTAAATTAGATTAATTTCGTTTTAGATTACTGCTAGCATAATTTATTTTTCAATAAAACTTAACAAAAATTGACTTTATATGCATATATAGGTATATAGTAATTGTGTGTGTGTTTACGCGAATCATGCTGAATAAGAAATTCTTTAATTCTATCAAGGTACTGCAAAATGTTTTTTTAATACTGGGTTTTTAAAAAAACCATGAGTACGTGTAAATTATTATATTTTTCTTTAGATTAATTTCGTTTAAAATAATGCAATGCAAATGGCCCTTAACTAGTAATATATATATATATATATATATATATATATATATATACTAGTTAAGGGCCATTTGCATTGCATTATTTTAAACGAAATTTAATGCTAACATCCGCAGAATAATAAATAAATCCACTTAGTCAGCATTAATGGAAGGCCGGTCTGGCTTCGAAACGGTGCACGCGTATATACCATATTTTAAAATTAAAGTTGTCAATTGCAAAACAAAAAAAATTAAATTTTACCTAGAAATCATTTGAAATATTTACTTTTTTTCAGTACAACTGAAAGTACTTATTTTTAATCGATATCATAGACTTTTTTTCTATACTGTTGGTAAAATCTACGTGAAGTATTTATATTAAATAATAAACTGACCTGTTAGAAAAAATTAAAAATTTGCATCGTTTTCTGAAAAAAAATTGCATACTTTTTCAGTACAACTGAAAGAACTTGACTTGTATACATTTTTTTAATCGATATCAGACTGTACAGAAACAGTAATGTTTAATTAGATCAGTCAAACATGATGTGTTTACTATTAAACAAAACAAAATTGTTCTTAATCCAAGTGATGATAAAAGAATTCTTAGTACCTCAACCACTGATACTAACTATTGCCTATTTTTGTAGTATTGATTACAAAAATTACATACGACAGCGAGTACTGTGTTAAAATTGTTTTCGTTGCAGAAGTAACTGATGTATTGATATACCCGTCAATATTACTGTATTAGTCGATTAAGGCATGAGTTAATTTTTTACTACGTTTCTTTTTTATTCGCTTAGGACAACGTAGAAAAAGTTTGAATTGGCAACATTTTTTTATAAGAAAATAAACCTTGATACAAAATCACATTCAGTTTTACTGAAAAGTAAATCAGAGGAGATTGCTAACTGTACGGTGTTATAATATTTTTCTATATCTGTGTGAATAAACTTACAAAGCGAATGAGCGGTTTGTCTAACTGATTTTTTCACTTAAAGCGATTGACATTCATTTCAAACAAGTGTTTATTAAGGTCATATAAAAGACCAAAAGTTTTATCATAGAAATAACGTCGTGTAATTTAAATTTCATTACGTAGCATTTGTTGAATTTTAAAAAAATTATTTTAAACCTCCATCATGAGTTAGTTTTACTACGTGCTATAATTAATCCTTCACTTGATGAAGAAATGAATTGCTTTAACAAAGTTTTATAGAAAATGTCATGCGTTGCACATTGCAACATTTTTTTATAATAAAATAAACCTTGATACAAAATCACATTCAGTTTTACTGAAAAGTAAATATTTCACATTGATATTTTTGTATAAATAGTCAATAAACCTCTACATATACCATATTTTAAAATTAAAGTTATTTTTTCCCTAAATTTTTAGTTAAACAAAAAAACGCATGAGTTTGATGTAGATTTTTTCTGGGATTCTCAAATCTTTAGGGATTTTTTAATTGAAGCAATATTTTGGGAAAATTGTATCATTATTAAAATTTACTGAGATTAAATCCATCTCTTCCAATAAATTAAAAATTGCATGACGTAATTGTATTATGATAAAACTGCAGAATGTTTTCAGAGTTGCCTTCAGTATGTAAATATGGAAATGCTTGCATAGCGAATTGCTTTGCCATAGTTACGTACTGAAGGCAACTCTGCAATTTTTAGATCGCATGCATTTCATGCATTCAGATTAAAAGTCAAAAATTGTTTCTAGATCCGTTCTGTAAACAAGAATTAAACGATTCAAGCTTGAAAATCGTCTTGAATAAAAACGTAAATAAAGGCGATTTTTTTTAACAATTGCATTCAAAGCAATTCGCTATGCAATTATTTTGATTTGTATGCTAATTCTTTTAAAGTTGTTTTGATTACGCGAGCAAGCATATTTTTTCCGTAAACGCAGCTGAATGAAAAATGATGTGAGATTGTTGTTATTGGAAATTAAAATTCAGTATTAATTTTTCTGCTGATGAACGTGCTTTGTTCAAGCAAGATTTCGAATTTGCTTTATTTTTCTGAAAAATTGCAAATGTCTAATTTTATAGCTATTTTGCTTACATCAGAACATATTTATGTATAAATAGTCTATAAATCTTTACATATATTAATTATAAAGTAATTTAGCTAGTGACTGAAGTTAGTAGTGATATTTTAAAGTTAACAGTGAAGTGTTACACTCGAAGGTAAATATAAACAATCATGATCTGCTTAAAGAGGGTGTTTAACGTTTGTTCCCGTTTCGGACTTTACAGCTATTCACATTTTTGATTCAGTATTACCCTATGCAATTCCAATTGCATTAAAAAAGACGGAATATTAATTTTTAAATATTTAATGTATTTTGATGTTAATAATTTATATGGGGCTGCAATGCCTGAATATCTTCCATATGGGGAATTTTAATTTTTTTTAGATGGCACCAGTCCAGAACTATTACATTTGAATGTACTTAATATTGCCGATGATTCTGATGTAGGATATATTTCTTTTTGAATGTGATTTACACTACCCAGTATCTTTACATGAAATTCACGGTGACTTACCTTCGGCGTCTGAACATGTAAAATAATAAATAGATTGTGATTGCTAAATGATTTATTGCGTTGTTCCCGTTTCGGACTTTATAGCTTTCCACATTTTATTCTCACAAAATTTAGTCCATTCACATTCAACACAACTACATCTTTATCTGTAACTATTTTACTGTGTTGAGCCTCGAAAAAATGTCTCAACTGCTTTAGTTTGCTTATTTACACTTGTACTATATGAATTGTTATGCTGAGGTTCTGTTGACTTTGATGAGTTATCATCAGTATCTAGGTAATATGCACTGGAATTTCTTATGTTGCATTTATTAAGATTGTGTTGTCCGTTCTGATTTCTATAGTCGTTTCCTCGAGAAGTTATTTGACCTCTGTTAGAGCTTTTAAATTGCCGTCTATTATACTTAATTGCATTTCTTGAATTCCGCATTGAGAAATCATTTTTATGCGAATTATGACTTTTATGTAGATTTGCACTATAATTGTTACATAAATAACCTTGTCTATAATTATTATTAATTTTTCCTCGCATGTGAAATAACTGTGTGTCTTCTTCTTTTGTTGATATTTCTTCGTCCTTTGCCCCGCATATCGCTTCATTCAACCGACTATAATTTCTCGCTTTTACGATAGTTTGTAATTCTGAATTTCGTAATCTGTTTGCAAAAGAATTAATGGCTATTTTTCATTCGTTACTCGCAATATTTTTACAGCATGCTCATCTCTGTCTGCTTGTTCTAAAGTCAGACCTACTAGAATTTCTTCCACCAATCTGCAAAAATTTGCTACCGACCTATTTCCTTGTTTTGCATTATGTAACTGATGCGATAGAATTGGAATTGATTTTCTTGTTATAAAATTTTCCTTTAAGTCGTTAACTAACGCTACATTATCTGAATATTGATACGAATTTCTGAAGTTGACTGGCCTCACATTGTGACGCCAGTGTAACTATTTTTGCTAGGCCTTACGTTGGATGGGTGCCACTGAAACGACTTCTGTTTTACAAAAGACTGGAACGTCTTTTTTTTTATATTAAGGCGCTAGAGAACAAAGTCTTCCGACAAAGCTAGGGGTCTATTCCTGGGTAGAGCAATGAGAAGTGGGGGGGTAAGTCGAATTCTGTTTGCAAACCAAAGTTAAGCTAAATCAAATAGGCGCCACCATGTCCTGAGATAATGACGATAATTGCAAAGCACAGTTCTAAGGGCGGACGTGGAAATCCAAAGAACAAATGATCGCCTTTGTTAACAAAAACCTGTCTTAACAAAATAAGACGCAGCTCCTGTAAGAAATTGCAATGGTTAAATAAATAAAAAAGTAGAACACCACTTGTGTCCTATAAACATATATAAAGAAATAATAAAAAAAATATTTCCAATATAATATTGGCATCAAATTATTACTCAGAAAAATTTTGGCTTTATGTAATTAGATTTGATCGCTCTTGACCAAAATAAAAGTCTTAGATTTTAAACTAAATGTTTACTAAAAAAACTCTTTTAAAGTATCGGAACTTGTAACAAAAAATAGTCATAATCAACTACATCAAAATTAAAGTTTTAACTTTCCTTTTTTTCTCTCATTAATCAACTGACTTTACTTTAAACATGAACTTGTTATACAAATTAAAGTGATAATGATTGGTAAGCATAACACAGTGAATTAAATTCTAACATGGGCAGATCTTTTCAGGTAGATAACAAATTACTAGAACCTAACATAATGAGAATTTGAACTTTTAAATTTACGTCTAATAATCTATGTATAGATAAAGCTGATCACAAAAATAGGCATGTTTGTTTAAATTGCATTACAGCTGCTCAAAGCATTTGCTTTCAAGACAGCATCTGTCAACTGTACAAAATAGAAAAATATGACGTCGAAAACACATGTTGAACTTATCGACGGTTCATATGGAACAAAGCATGTTATTTTAGAAAGCTAATTCAACAAAATTTCGTTTTACAGCTTGTAAAACCAGCTCAACAATTAATTGAAGTTTACACAATTTACGTGTACTAAACATAAAAGCAAGTTAACGTGTTCTAAACTTTGAAACACGTGCAAAAAAGATCTTATAGCTAATTACGAACCAAAAACTGCATTAGCTGCTTCACAACAAACTGAGACGGGATTTCCGCTCTTCAAGCAAAGTTAACAGCGTTTCTAATTTGAAACAACTCCATCCAAATTAACTTCTATAATTCCTTATCAGACAAATTTCTTATTAGGCAAAGTTTAAATCGACTGTTTCTAAATAACTGTAATTCTTTGGATCCTAGATGACGAATTATATTCGTTCCATTCTTAATTGTCGAATTATATTTGTTGCATTCCACATTGTCGAATCATATCTCGTCGCATTATATTTTGTTGCATTATATTTTGTCGTTGTCGTGTTCTAAAGGTCGCGCTGAATAAAATTACCTCAAATTACATTAGTTCGTATAATATATACTTTACCAACCGTTATTAGAAGATATCTCCACAATTAATAATTGATACGAAGGTTGCCGGCCTCTAGCCAAAAATACATCTTAACAAAGCTGTTGCCCGTGGCCGACTGTTCATCGAAACTAGAGCCGAGCGGTCGCGCCGTCAGAGGGGGGAACACGAAACAATCAAATAGATATTTACTTGGAAATAGCTTTATGCGACACAGATATATCAATACAACTAGATCCCAAGGAACAATACACGCTTAGCGTGCTTAGCGTGTAATTCAATGCAATTAAATTACGACTGGAAAAATAAAATGTTACAATATGACGTATTCTGTTACCTGCATGAATACATGCAATGTACTGAGCGAAATTCGACACACAAGTTTGACTATATCAGAGTACACGTGCTGAGCACAAAACAACTCCAACTAAAACTTGTGAAACCAACATTTTTATAATCTTGTTTGGAAATCAAAAATCGACAATGCAATTCATTGGTTAATTCTATGATAAACGTTTTTCAACATACGATGGATAGCGACCTGAAGACTATAAATACAAATTCGATTTCTGCAGAAGACAGTCTTAGTACTCATCATAGTCTGGGATTCTTCCTCCACCTGCAGTGCTCATCATAGCCTGCAGTCCTTTCCAAAACGGCGCTCGCCATAGCCCGCTTAATCCTAGCGCAGTGCTCACCATAGCCTGCGTCCTGCCTCAAACGTTACCCTATCCGCCGCCGTACCTGGAGGCCGTCATCGTAATTCATTAGTCCACAACTAACAAGCACGTACGAACGTTCAACTCCGTTCCATACCGCACCAACGCCGTTATTGTGATTGCATCCGTCAAACTCTACCACAGGGACGACATACCCGTAGAGGCATCAACCCCACGGCGCCGCCGAAGACTTCAGAAGACACCGAATACCTTCTGAACCCTTTTCTTTTGTATATATTGTAAATAGTAGTTTTTAAGTGCATATAATTTTCATTTCATAATTACTTTTAACGTAACTTTGACCCACCACTAAAACACGAAGATTACCGAAGGGATCCGAACACCACCGAAGATGTCTGGATCTCGTCGACCTGTATATATGTCTTAATCTTCACTGTTAAGTTCACACTGGGCCTCTTAAGCAACTTCCGAAGCTTACCGAAGAAAGCCGAAGACTTCCGAAGACCTGTACACTCCATTAAATGGTGCATACAGTTTACTCCTGGTTCCACAACCCCCATGAAGCCATCTGAAGCCATCCTAACTGTTAATTCATTCAATTTCATATTTATTATTATGTAAATTTGAAACTTATACTGATTTTTCTTATGTTTATTAAACAATGAACTAAGCCAAGCCTACTTGCTTACAGACGCCGCCCCCTTCGAACGATAACAATTCAATTGAGTTTTTGCACTTTGTGATAGTCGAATTTTTAATACATAATTTGTTAGTAATTTTTTTTTCTTCAGCATCTAACAATACATCCTATAACTCAATAGCGTCAATAAGCTGTTTAACAGAATGTTCGTTACTTTCCATACATGGCAACATGCTAGCCGCCGTTCTTAAATCAAATTTTTCCCCCATTTTACTACTATCGATAAGATTTACATCCTTACTTACACTTAATACTATTTTTTGCGTATCGTTTAACCGACTTAACAAAATGTCTGAACACTCGTCACTAAGAATTTCTATTTCCTCTATATATTTCTTAACATTACTTAAAACATCCACATTGTGGGTTCCCTTGTTAAAATTTAATTGTAACTTTGACAACTTTTGATGAAATCCTCGCAATTGTTCAAGTCTTCTACTACAATGTTGAATATTTTCACGCCTACTTTGATTGTCTTTATCTAGATTGCGCTTAAAATCTCTCACTTGTTCTCTTAAATTCCTAATTTCGGACATTTATACCTTACCTAAACTTATGTAACTAGTGTACTTATCTTAGTGCGTTCCCTACACGTGTTCGTTGCTTCGCCCGATTTCGGCTTTTTCCAACTCCTTGACGATTTCCCGTTTTATTCCTCGTCTGTATATTGTTACAAGTATTCCCACAATCATAAATTCAATTGCCATTTCAGTTTACTGACCAAAAGACATACCATTTATTGGATTTGCTGTGATACCGCCACTATATCCAGACTGGGCTATAATTATTTCTTCTTTTGATTGTAACGTACCCATTTTTTCTTTATTTCATCGGCAGGTTGTTATCCTGGCCGACTGGCAGGATCGCCATGTAAAGTCTCGTCTTGTGTGGTATAGGAAACATACTCTTTACCTGAAATAAAACAACAGTTCCATTCGGAACTCACGTTTATTGTCCTCTTCTTAATGTTTAAAACTCGGTTAATATATTCACAATCTGGGTCGTATTCTTTACGAGCTATTCCACTTAATTTCTGCACATCTAGTTTAGTTTGTTAATCAATGCAATTTCACAATACTTTCTTACTTGACACTTATTACGGACCCTTGCATTGTGTTCTACTTTCTATAATTAATATTGCGCCCTAATTACACTACAATAAACTTAAAGGGCATAACTTCTGATAGTACAGGAAATTGAATAACCAACATATCGGTTTTCAGTACTGAAACAATAGAAAAAATACACGCTCTAATTAAAATCGTGTTTGTTACTGAAACGTAGCTGAGTAATAAAAAGTTCTTTTACATAACATTTTTAATGTAAGTTAATTGCAAAGTTTTTGAGTTTATTACAACACTTAATTGCAACATGATTTTGAGCAACCTATCGAAACAGGGAAAACATTCACAATTTTTCGAAATTACTATTCAACTGAATCAAGCTTACGCTCAGTTTGTTCTGCGCAACTATGGCCCATTCTATTATTTTAATTACAGATAGGGAATTCCAAGCTATAGGCACTATCTACACGACGATGACGTCATGCACTTCAGGAGGTTTGTATAACGCCAGTGCGGGTGCAATTGGAATTCGAACACGAATTTGCTTTCCCGTTTGTTTTCAGCAGTTTATCCCATGATTAAACCTACCTATAAAAATTTTTTGTTTTCAATCATGATAAAAAAAATATATGTTTGGGTACGTGTTATACAATTTCAATTAGAGGTAGACGAAAAACTAACTTTAATGCTTTCTCAGGTTTGCATAATGCAAAAATAGTATAGGATTATATTTTTATTTTAGAAAATCCTGAACCACGCTTGTCATCTTGGAAACTTAAAGGCACTAGGATGTGTAGGGTATGCAGAATTACAAAATTTACGATTTTCGGTTGATTGAACCAATCTGTTAGTATATAATTAAACTTGTTACGTTCAATTCCTGAATTTGCATCTTTCCAATACCTTTCATTGATAAATTATTACCAGTTTAAATAAATATCCTAATTCGCTCTTTTTTACTATTTTCAAAGTTATACCTATTATAGATAAAGCACATTAACCTATCAGTATATTCATAAAGCAGTTTGGTTTCTTTATTAATATTAATTTCTTATCACCTATACTACAATTTAGTATACAAATTATTGTTCTTATCAACGCCTGGTAATTTCTTGTTTTAACGGTATTACCTTATGTTATCAGAGTAGAGAGTCTAAATTGTTCTGTTGGGAATTAATTTATTTTTACTTAGTACTTTATTACACGTTGAACAGATCCTCTTCAACAGTTCTTAATTCTGAACGAGCAAATACACGCACATTCCTTTCTGTTTCTACTTCTTGTGTATTTGGTAAGTGAATAAAATGGTTGATAAATTACTGACTTTCATGTTTACTTTCTAGTTCGTATCGTATGGTCTTATCGTAGGACTTAAAAGTTGTTCGTACCCAACGTTTAAAACTTTCCCGTACGTGTAGAATTTTATCGTATGGATTTGATTGTATGTTCAGGTTTGATGTTGGACCACGTGGATTGCTAACTACTCATAACTCTTTTTGGTCTACCAGAATCCTCGAGTTACCAGGTATTGTGACTGTAAGAGAAAATGCATTGTTCCGAATCTTGTCTGTTTACTGGTATGTTAAACATTTCTTTGTCTCGTTATAAGTACGTAGATGAAAGCAGACTACTTTTTTTAAATTCTATTTTACTAGTAGTCCATACAATAAATTAATTCCCACATATATGCTAATAATTGCGTAACACGTTCCTCACCAGCTCTGATAGTTACAAATTTTACTGTAATGTTTAATAAGTTTGAATCATCTACAATCCTTCAATACTAATAAGTTATAGTTACTATAGTAGTTACTTTTGAGATACTCTCACATTCTTTATGCATCATTGATATTCCATTATGAACATAGTTAACATCAGTGTTTTGGGTGGACCCCTTTGTATAAAAATAAGTATTCCATTTTTTCATTCTTTCTATAAATGTGTTAGAATGTAATTACACGAACTCGTTAGGGTTATAAATTATAAATTATTTTCTTTATTCTGATTGCGTCAGGGGCGTACTTGTAATATTTTATCATAACGCCAAGTATCACAGACGCACAAACGTACTTATTGATTAGTGAACGTTTCTTAAAAGTTTATTTTATGCTTTTACTAATCATATATATAACCGAAATGATTATTGATTACAAGTTTTATGATAAGCAAATAAAGTATATTTTTAACTTGAATTTTTTTAACAAAGTTATTTTTTATTACCTATATGTTTTAGTTAGACGGACTGACGTCCTGTCATTAATTATTGCTTTTCTTTTGCAGGTACAAACCCTATTTTATTTCAATGATTATTTTCGCCTTGTTGAGTTACTTCAGTTTTAGCTTACTCCATCCCAACTCCCAAACTTCGGCTGCAGCCTAGTCGGCATATCCTTTTAGTTACGGTACGAGAATATCGTGACAAACTGTACATAAAACTTTATTATATAATTGTAGTGTAGGAATCTCAATGCCAGGATGTAACTGCCTAAGCAACAATTCCACTACTTTTGCGAAAAGCAGTCAAAACATTCAGAACTGTAATGATGCCATTACCTATAATGGAGCACACAGATTCTGGTATAATATTAAGATAATTAGATATGATCATTGTAAGTTGAAATTAAATTTAGCATATGAATGGTCATTTGTCGAAAAAAAATTCATGTTAGGGGTCATGCTCTGGACCCACATTTTGAAAGTTGTTGTATGAGAGCGTCTATAGGGTCAAGTTGCCCACAGGATGCTTAATCGTTGGGTTTGCGGATCATATGCTTTTAATTGTCAGATGATTGTTGATGGATATGCGTACAAAACCGAACGAGGCGCTTAATAAACTACACGAATGGTCGCAGGCGGTAAAATTAAAATTTAACACGGAGAAGTCAGAAGCGCTCTATTTCGGAAAGAAACTGGGACAGCGACCCCCTAGGAGAGAGGAAGGAAGAAAATACCGTTTAAGGCAGCAATTACATACCTCGGGGTAAAGATTGACGATAAGTTAAATTGGAAAGCTCACGTGCAGTACGTTAAAAGCAAAGGCAGCGAAATATTAAACAAAATGATGGCGACGGCGAAAATAAACTGGGGTTTCAGGGGCGAATCGCTGAAGACGATTTATGCCGGAGCAATTGAGCCGGCACTGCTGTACGCAGCTTCTGTATGGACGGAAAGTTGTAAAGTCCGGGAGATGCGTCAATTGACGAGTGTACAACGCATAATCGCGGTGAAAGCGGCCAGGGCGCACAGAACCACCTCCACGGAGACGGGCCTGGTGATCAGTAGGACTCTCCCTATCGAATATGCCGTTAGGGAGATTAGAAATAGGAGATTAATAAATACAGGAAAAGGGCGCGAAATTATCGAAGATATTCATCTTGGTAATACGGAGGTAGAAAGAAAGATCGTTGTATCAGAGTTGGGGCACCCGGCCGATATAAGAGGAATCGAGTTTGTCGAAGGTGATAGAGACGCGACGGGTATCAGAATTTACACGGACGGTTCACGTATGGATGACGGACAAGCAGGCGCGGCGTTTGTCGTGTTTAAGCAGGAAAGGGAGGTGTTTCGGTTTCAAACCAAACTCGCGAACTGGAGCACTATCTACCAATGCGAATTGGTGGCCATATGAGAAGCTGTCGATCACGTAATAAATCATACGGACCGAGACGAGTATTATATAATCAGTGATAGTAAATCGGCGCTGACGGTCTTAACAAACATGAACACCTCGACAGACCTCCAAGCGGAGAATAGCGCATACAGTGCTCGAATTTCGACGTTTAAAGTTTTGTTGGGTTAGGTCGCACGAGGGTAACGTAGGAAACGATAGGGCTGATGAATTAGCTAAAGAAGCCGCGACGGGCGACTTTCGGATATCACATTCGTCGATACCGAGGTCTATAATTAAAAGAAAGTTGCGCGAAAAGTTAACCTACCAATAGGAAGAAAGGTGGAAAAACACTGCCACGGGCAGGTTGACCCACAAATGCATACCGAGCATAGAAGCTAGAGGTAAGATTGAAGTGAAACTCGATCATAAAATGGTGCAACTGGTAACAGGGCACGGCGTCCTGAAAGCGTATTTACAAAGGTTCTGTTTAACCGACAACAACCGCTGCGAATGCGATGAGGGCGCAGAAAGCGCATAGCACGTGCTCTTCGACTGCCCACTCGAGGGTTAGCTGATATGAAATAGCTATCGCAGGACTAGCATGGCCAAAGAGACTAGAGGAAGTCAGGAAAGTGGCTAACCAGAAGGCGTTCTGGACAGTCTTCAAAGGATTTTCGGGATGGGTCGCGAGATTAGAGTAAATCGGAGGGAGTAGGGGAGGATTAAAAATTTTTGATTTTGACTTGACATGAGAAACGGACATGAGCATGATATAAACAAAATCTGTATAAAATTAAAAAAAAAGGGAAAAGGAAAAGAATGAAAAAAAAATTAAAAAAAACAAAAGCAAAAATCAATAACCAAAATCTAATATGCACAACAAATCCCACACCACTAAAATAATTACTGTCCCACCTTATACGCGCGGAAAAATCGGAACCGGGAATAAACTAAAACAAATAAATAACAACAAATAAATCAGTAAACCCCAATTAACTTAAATCAGCAAATAAATAAAGAAAATAAAATAGAGTGAGACCGCGAATCCTCAGGACATAAAAGTGATAGTGATGGTGATCACCCCTAGAACGTTTAGTGCATACCCACCAGAACTTTAACAGTGCATCATCTCCCCTTAGCAGTAAGCTACCAATAAACGTAAGAAGACGACCAGATCTTCGGATGCTTGGGAAATTTATATACGAGGTAGGATTAAAATTGTGGCGGCTGTACTCGCATAAGCATTGACTTGTATTAATAAGGAGATTTTGAAATAATTTAACGAGTATGTTTTTGTGCGTAATGGCGCTAGCAATCATAATGCTTATGCGAGTGCAACTGATAATTTGTGCGATGCTTTTTCTAATTTATGCTCTGTTGCATGCTTTAGCTTATTTAGATATTTATTAATTTATTTATATATTTATGTTATGTTTATTTATATACTTATATTATATTTATACTTATTTTATAGTTATATTTTTGCCTGTATTTTTGTTCTGTGGCTTGATTGTATTTGCTAGACGTTTTGCCGCCAATTTCTAGTGGCAGTATACATAGGAAAGAAAATTGTACTTATAATATGTCAGTTAGAGAATGATAGGGAACGTTAGGGACAAATTTAGGATGAAATTTGAATAAATACTTAGACCAGGGAGGACGAATTTGTAAATATATGGAACAGGCAAAATAGCTGGATTCACTATTAAACATTTAGCAAATGCTTAGAAAATTTGAATCCATTTTTAATATTAGCTAGCTTGATTTGGATAGTTTTAAGACGACCCTTCAGGTTGCATCGGTAAGCAGAGCTGGCAGCTGCTATCTGGTATTACGGATCCCTCCCCATTCATTTTTGCGTGTGTCTTGTAGATCGGGATAACTCCAGAATCAACGCTAGGGATACCATTCTTGAAACCCTATTTTTAGTTTCAGTTTGTTAGATTTTTATTTAGTATTGATTAACCTGAAGTTAGATTAAATTTGGAGCACGTTTACTTTTCGCGTTTAAACCCAATGTAGTACTTTCGGGTGGAGCATTGGAAACGTGGCCGCAAGCATAGCGGCCCTTAATTATATTATAATGTAGAATCAAATTCAACAATGGTTCAAACAACACGAATTCGATCTGCAAATCTTCGCTTATCGAAGCGCGAATGAAACGGGAAAACACGGTTTTATCGAATAGTTCAATACACTATGTAGACAAATGTTTAGATGGAAAGCACATAAAAAGCAATTATATGCTATCGGAATGTTTAACAAATTGAAGATTACCTAAAACAGGACATAAACTATTTAATTGTAGCATAAACTTGTAGTTTTTAAATAAATAAGTTTAAAATAAAAATTTGTAGAAAGCGTATTTATTATTAATTATGTTGAAGGATTTAACAGATTACCGGATACCTAAAACAAGGCATAGACTATTTAATTTATGGAATAAATTTTCGTTTTAAAAGCAAAAGAGATTTGAGTTAACCAGGGAAATTTTAAAGCAAAATTGGAACGTAACAAACTTTATCTGTCCATGCTATCATCATCATACATCTGAAGCATAACATTCCAAAAGGTTTCCTTCTTTCCCTGTCTGCTTCTCCAACAGTTCTTATTTCATGCTCTACACATATGCTTAGAACACTTTTGTCCTGGTTTCTATGTTTGTTGTCTTCAAACAGAGCAACTGCTCTTTCTAGTTAGATGCAGTTAGGTTCCCCTTCTAATGTTTTCTAAATATATGCCCTATTTCACCGATATTCAGTGGTATGTAAAGGAGGTTAAGCAGCCTGCAGCTACCAAGATACCCCAACACACTTGCCGAATTAATAGTTCTCCGGTAAATTTCTTCACACAATTAAAATTAGTTGAGAATATTGCAAAACCAACACTTGTAGTTACTAATAATAATCATCAGGGTTAAGTACAATTATTTTGTTTTTTTTGTCATAAGGTTTTCCGTCTTGGAACTGGTTGGACGCGTACCTCCATTAATTTCTATTCTGAGCTAGCTTACACATTTCCCTGATATTCCCACAGCCTATATCTCTGACTATTTGTGTGCAATAGTCTTACCTAGGTCTACCTCTACCTCTCTTTTTCCTATATCTGGTTGTAATATATTCCGCACTATTTCCCCATGCCCTAGTATTTGACCGATCATCCTATCTCTCCTATTTTTGACTGTTTTCCACATATTTCTTTCTTCCCCTCCCATTTCTATGACCTCTTTGTTCTTAATTTTGTCTGTCTATGATATCTTCAACATACGTCTGTAGCATCACATTTCAAAGACTTCTATCTTTTTCGTGTCCGCTTCTCTTACTGTTCAAGTATCACAGCCGTACAGTGCTGTGCTCCACACATATGCTTTCAGCAAACTTTTCCTCGTTTCTATGTTTGTTGTCTTTGAACACAATAATTGGTTTTTCTTGTTAAATGTAGCACGACCTTGTGCTAATCTTTGTTTTATATCTTTTGCGCTTTCCTCATTTTGCGTTATTTGGCTATCTAGGTAGCAGAAATCCTTAACCTCTTGTTAGCTTTTATTTCGTATTTGTATTCTAGTTTTTGATTAATTTTTCCCTCTTTTGCATAATACTACTTAATAACTAGAAAAGCTATAAGATGCATACACCCCGTTTTCCCCGCCGAGGGGAACTACATCAAATACGCAAAGCATTAATTCTATCCTCAACCAGACCTTTCAAAGCCAGGTTAATGTACAACCGATTTTTCCACAAGCAACAAACGTCTGAGGGAAGGCCCAAATATTAACACAGGTTTTGTCCCAGGAAATATCTTAGACAAAAGAGGGTTCATGTACCAAAACTTAATCAAATACATAGACGAGGAACTAGACACATCCAATCGTCTACGCGAGTTAAGGTTCGTGACTTTTTAAAAAAACCATTTCCAAACTTCTTAACAATTTATTTTTATTGATACAGAATTGACTTGGAATTTTGACAATCTTGAATTATTCTAAGTCCGAAATACATTAATTGTACTAAAATTAGTAATCTAACGAACTGCAATGCTATAGCTGATCGATGGATTCACTGTCGTCGACTGGGGCTCCCGGGCTTTTTATAATATCCTTACCCCCTCACATGGCTGTGGGAACTTGCAAATCTCATGTCTGCTTATTCTTAACTCTATTCATAAACACATTGTTGCGATCTTAATTTCTAAGTAATCTTGGTACGTGACCGTCTGTGACCGCCTGTGACCTGACATCTGCAGTGTCACTATCGTCTACGATACAAAGTAGCGCTTCCGTTCCCATGAACGTTAATAAACTGTTTAAATTGTCCTTGATTTACTTTGTTGCACTTTACTTAGCGCATTCCTAACATTTCTAATAATTTCTTAATTATTCTGTTTCTTTGTACA
The DNA here is from genome assembly GCA_036346225.1 of Platerodrilus igneus. Classification (NCBI taxonomy): domain Eukaryota; kingdom Metazoa; phylum Arthropoda; class Insecta; order Coleoptera; family Lycidae; genus Platerodrilus; species Platerodrilus igneus. The sequence goes on from JARFIW010001214.1 coordinate 315,410, forward strand.
TATATCAATTGGGGGATTACATAACCCGCGTAGGGCCAAAGAAAGAGCTTAAGAACAAATTACAAAAACTTTTATACATCCAGGCAGAACTTGCAGGTGAACATAAGTTCATTAAAAACCAAAACGAAAACCTACACGACCAAATAATTTAGGCAAAATTCGAGTAACAAACAACCAAACAAAATGTCAATGCTCTGAATTTTGTAATACCTACTCAAAAATCGAAAGCTCCAAAACAAAACGCAATATCCAAATCCATCTCGAACCAAAACACAACGGTGTTCATAACTTCAAAATGTGATGAAACACCTAAACAAATTCAAGAAATTTTTTCAAAAACAGTAAACCCACTGAAAGACACATCCCAACAACCAACAAAGCAGTAATTATAGATACTGATAACGAAACCGAGGCAAACAACATTTTAAACCATGAAACCCTAAAACAAACCCTAAATTGCGAAAAATCACGCAAGAAAAAACCCTTAACAACATACCTGAAAGATCAAGACATTATAATGCGAATAAGGGCCGCTATACTTGCGGCCACGTCCCCAATGCTCCACCCGAAGATACTACATTGGGCTTAAACGCGAAAAATATAAACGTGCTTCAAATTCAATCTAGCTTCAAAATTAATTCATCCTAAATAAACATCTAACAAACTGAAACAAAAACTAGAAATAGGGTTTAAATAATGGTATCCTAGCGTTGATTTTGGGCGTGTCCGATCAACAAGACACAAGCAAAAGTAAAAGGGAGAGGGATTCGTAATACCGGATAGCAGCTGCCAGCTCTGCTTACCTGGTGCGACCTGAAGGATCGACTTAAAACTATCCAAAGCTAGTTAACTGATTTTAAAATATATTCAAATTTCTAAGCATTTGCCAAATATTTTAATAGTGAATCCAGCTATTTCGCCTGCCCTATAAATTTACAAATTCGTTTTCCTGATCTAAGTAATTTATTTGATCTTTAGCCTAAATCCATCCCTAGCTTACCCAATCATTCCCTAACTGATTTATATTACAATTACAATCTTCACAATTATAGTCTTCCTTCCTAAAAATATACTGCAACCAAAATGGCGGCAGAACGTCAGACAATACATATCAAGCCTCAAAGTAATAAAGTACATGCAAAATAAATAGAAAATGTACTATAAAATGTAAATTTAAATATAACAATGACTAAATATAAAGAAATATAAATAGGTATATAAATAAATAACATCTAAAAGCATAAGCGTGTGATAGTGGATGTATTAGCAAAAGCATCACCCAAATAAATTATCAGGTGCACTCGCATGGGCATTATGTTGGCTAGCGCCATTACACACAAAAAACGTGCTCGTTAAATTATTTCAAAATTTTTATATTTAATACAAATCAATGCTCATGCGAGTACAGCCGCCACAATTTTATTCTTACCTCGTATATAAATTTCTCCAGCATCCGAGGATCTGGTCGTCTGCGTACATCTATTGTTTCTTACTTCTAAGAGGAGATGAATATGCACTGTTAAAGTCTTGGAGGGCATGCACTAAACGTTCTGGGGAGATCACAATCACTATCACTTTTAAGTTCTGGGGGATGCGCGGTTTCACTCTATTTTATTATCTTTGTTTATTTTATTGATTTAATTTAATTAAGGTTTGTGATTTATTTATTATTGTTTATTTGTTATTATTTATTAGAGATTTTCCGATTTTTCGCGCGTATAATGTGAGCCAGTGATTGTATTACTGGTGTGGGGGGTTTCTCGTACATATGGGTTTTTGTTTACAATTGTTATTATTATTATTATTATCATTATTATTATTATTTTTTTCCAGGTTTTGGTTATTTCATGCTCGTATCCTTTCTCACGCCTGGTCAAAATTCTAAAATTTCCAATCCTCCCCCCAACTCCCTCCGATTAATGCGCGGTTATCGCCGTCTAATCTCGCGACTCTTCTTGCAAATCCTTTAAAGGCTGTCAAGAACGCCTTCTGGTTAGCCACTTTTCCGACTTCCTTTAGGCACTTTGGCCATGCTAGCCCTGCGATTGCTAATTTTTCATATCAGCTAACCCTCGATTTGCCACCTCCAACAACCAGTCGAAGAGCACGTGCTCTGCGCTTTCCGCGTCCTCACCACATTCGCAGCGGTCGTTGTCGGTTAAACCGGATCTTTGTAGATACGCTTTCAGGGCGCCGTACCCTGTTACCAGCTGCACCATTTTATGGTCAAGCTTCACTTCGATTCTATCTCTCGCTACTATACTTGGAATGAATTTCTGGGTCAATCTGCCCGGGGCAGCGTTGTTCCACCTCTCTTCCCATTGTCGAATTGACTTTTCGCGCAGCTTTATTTTAATTAGAGACTTCGGTATCGACGAATGTGATATCCGAAAGTCAGCCTTATCATTCCCTACGTTACCTTCGTGCGACCTAACCCAACAGAACTTTAAACGTCAAAACTCGAGCGCCGTATGCGCTGTCGAGGTGTTCATGTTTGTTAAAGTTGTCAGCGTTGATTTACTGTCGCTGATTATATAATATTCATCTCTGTCCGCGTGGTTTAATACGTAATCGATAGCCTCTCGTATGGCTACCAATTTGCACTGGAAAATAGTGCTCCAGTTTGCGAGTTTGGTTTGAAACCGAAACAACTCCCTTTCCTGCGTAAACCTGACAAACGCCGCGCCTGCTTGCCCGTCATCCGTGCGTAAACCGTCCGTGTAAATTCTGATACTCGTCGCGTCCCCATCGCCTTCGACAAATTCGATTCTTCTAATATCGGTAGCTCCGATACAACGATCTTTCTCTCTACCTCCGTATTACCAAGATGAATATCTTCGATAATTTCGCGCCCTTTTCCTATATTTATCAATCCCCTACCTCTCATATCCCTAACGACATATTCGAAAGGGGAAAGATCGATACATTATAATTTGAATAAGGGCCGCTATACTTGCGGCCACGTCCCCAATGCTCCACCCGAAAGTACTACATTGGGTTTAAACGCGAAAATATAACGTGCTTTAAATTAAACCTAACTTCAAAATTAATCCAACCTAAAAAAAATCTAATAACCTGAAACAAAAACTAAAAATAGGGTTTGAATAACGGTATCGCTAGCATTGACTTTGGAGTGTGTCCGATCAACAAGAACACGCGAAAATAAAAGAGGAGGGATCCGTAATACCGGGTAGTAGTCGCCGGTTCTGCTTACCGGTGCGACCTGAGGGGTCGACTTAAAACTATCCAAAGCTAGCTAACTAATTAAAAATGGATTCAAATTTCTAAGCATTCGCCAAATATTTTGATAGTGAATCCAGCTATTTTGCCTGTTCTATATATTTACAAGTTTGTTCTCCCTGGTCTAAGTAATTTAGCCTAAATCCGTCCCTAGCTTTCCCTATCATGCCCTAACTGATTTATATTATAACTACAATCTTCTCTAGTACATTCTTCCTTCCTATTAAAATGCTGCCACCAAAAATGGCGGCAGAACGTCAGAAAAACAAGTCAAGTCCCAAAATAATATAATACATTGTAACATTTTTATTTTCAGTCATAATTTAATTGTATTGAATTATAAGAATAATGCGCTAAGCGTGCATTGTTCCTTAGGGATCTACTTATATTAATATATCTGTGTCGCATAAAGCTATTTCCAAACACATCTCTATTTTGTTTGTTTCGTGTTCCCCGCCTCTGACGCCACGACCACTCGGCTCTGGTTTACTTTCTCTACGTTTTCTATAATGACATTTCCTCCCGCGTCCCTTATATTTTTGCTATACGGTTTTATATCCCTAAAATTCATTCTAATTAGTTTATATGCTTCATCTGTCTTTCCTACTTCCATCTTAGTTTGTACCTCTTTGCACTTTTCATCAATCCATTGTTCTTTAGCTTTCCTGCATTTTCAAATAATTTTCCATTTTATGGCTTTGTGTCTCTGTTTTCCTGTTTCGTCTGATTTATTTTTGTATTTTCGTCTTTCTTCTATTAAATTCAGGATATCCTTTGTTATCCATGGTTTCTTATTTTCTTTTTGTGTATATCTCAGAATATTTCTGGCCACCATGTCTAAGCTGGATTTAATATTATTTCATTCTGTTTCTATTTCCTTAGTATCAGATATTTTCCCGATATCTTTGAGCAATTCATTTGACCTTTTTTCGAATCTTTCTTGAATATCTTTCTCTTTTAGTTTCTGTAGGTCCAAGTGTCTTTTTCCGTTTCTTTTTTTCAAATTTTTAAATTTAAGTGCGGCCTTCATAATTGCGATGTTGTGGTCAGTGTCTATATCTGCTTCTGGGTAGCTTCTACAGTCTTTTACTTGATTCCTAAACCGTTGTCTAACAAGAATGTAATCTATTTGATATCTTCCTATATCTCCTGGCATCTTCCACGTATATCGTCTTCTAGCATGATGTTGAAATAATGTGTTTGTGATGATTAAATTGTTCTTGTCGCAAAATTCTACCAGCCTATTTGTGTGCAATAGTCTTACCTAGGTCGACTCTACCTCTCTTTTTTCTTATCTCTGGTTATAATATATTCCGCACTATTTCCTCATGCCCTAGTGTGTGACCGATCATCCTATCTCTCTTATTTTTTACTGTTTTCCACATATTTTTTTTTCCCTGACATTTCTAGAACCACTTTGTTCTTAACTTTGCGTGTCAATGATATCTTCATCATACGTCTGTAGCATCACATTTCAAAGACTTCTATCTTTTTCCTGTCCGTTTCTCCTACTGTCCAAGTTTCACAGCCGTATAGTGCTGCGCTCCACACATATGCTTTCAGTAATCTTTTCCTCGTTTCTATGTTTGTTGTCTTTGAACACAATAATTGCTTTTTATTGTTAAATGTAGCACAACGTTGTGCTAATCTTTGTTTTATATCTTTTGCGCTTTCTCATCTTGCGTTATTTTGCTATCTATGTAGCACAAATACTTAACCTCTTGTAAGTTTTCGTTAACTATTTGTACTCTAGTTTTTGATTTATTTTCACCTCCTTTGCATACTAGTACTTTAGTTTTATTTTTGTTAATTTTCATACCGTATCTCTCTGTTACAACCGTTTCCATTTCATTAAGAGCTGCTTCTAACTCTTTCTTACTAGATGCTAACATCGCTATATCATCTGCAAATCTAAGCATATCAACCGTTTGTGCATAATAATTCCAAATATCTTGGAATACTGCGTAAAAATGATTGTATTTATTGGAACTATTAATTCACCGCTTAAAAGTGCGAGTAGTTATCAACAGGACAGTTTCACCAAAAGTCTTGCTGAACTCAAAAGTTAGAAAATGATGTAACAATAGTTAACCATTGGAACACTGCGTATAAATTAGAACTCCTCGAAAACTATTGACTCACGCAGCAAAAGGGCGAATAGCCATCAGCAGGACACTTTTTCACCAAATGTTCCTGCTGGTCTCAAAATTTAAAAAATTATTTAATAATAATTAGCCGTTAGGACACTGTGTAAAAATAATTGCACTTATTGGAACTCATCGAAAACTATTGATTCACATCCTAAAAGCGCGACTAATTATCAGCAAGACACTTTCACCAACTGTCCTGCTGGCCTCAAAAGTTAAAAAATGACTTAATAATAGTTAGCTGTTGGAACTCTGCGTGAAAATGATTGTACTTATTGGAACTCATCGAAAACTATTGATTCACCACCTAAAAGCGCGAGTAGTTATCAGCAAGACACTTTCATTAACTGTCCTGCTGGCCTCAAAAGTTAAAAAATGATTTAATAATAGTTAGCTGTTAGAACTCTGCGTGAAAATGATTGTACTTATTGGAACTCATCGAGAACTATTGATTCATGTCCCAAAAGCGCGAGTAGTTATCGGCAAAACAGTTTCATCAACTGTCCTGCTGGCCTCAAAGGTTAAAAAATTATTTAATAATAGTTAGCTGTTGGAAGTTTGCGTGAAAATGATTGTACTTATTGGAACTCATCGAGAACTATTGATTCACGCCCGAAAATCGCTAGTAGTTATCAACAGGACACTTTCACCAAAAGTGCTGCTGAACTCAAAAGTTAGAAAATGATTCAATAAAAGTTAGTCGTTGGAACACTGCGTATAAATTGGAACTCCTCGAGAACTATTGATTCAAGCAGCAAAGGGGCGAGTAGTCATCAGCCGGACATTATTTCACATGTCCTGCTGGTCTCAAAATTTAAAATATTATTTAATAATAGTTAGCCGTTAGGACACTGCGTAAAAATAATTGTACTTATGAGAACTCATCGAGAACTATTGATTCACGTCCCAAAAGCGCGAGTAGTTATCAGCAAGATATTTTCACCAACTGTCCTGCTGGCCTCAAAAGTTAAAAAATTATTTTATAGTAGTTAGCTGTTGGAACTCTGCGTGAAAATGATTGTATTTATTGGAACTCCTTGAGAACTATCGATTCACGTAGCAAAAGTGCGAGTAGTCTTTAGCAGGACACTTTTTCACCAAATGTCCTGCTGGCCTTTAATAATAGTTAGCCCCATTCCGAATGGATCCGCACCTTGAAGAAGTTCTAGATTACTAGAACGGTGAAATGGCTTGCATGTTCCAGTGATCTAAAAGAGCCAAACTACAGATCCAATCAAAGTAATATGGTCTTTAGTAAGAAACCAGACTAAGACAGGTCCCCAAAAGAGAGCAGCAGCTTTTTCGGTACTTAGAGTAACAGAGACCATATGGGTCGGTATGACATTCTAAGACACACTACTACGAAGTGGAAGGCAACGGGAAACCACCACATTACCTCCCAAGCACACAGCATACTTACAAGTTTAATTGCCCACCTCTAGCTATAGTGAGGAAGAAGTAGAGGTGCTCTAAAAAGATATCGAAAACATACTAAGATACATAATAGGATATGAAAATTTAATAATTACGGGGGATTTTAACGTAGTGGTAAATGAGGGTAGGGAAGGAGCGGTAGTAGGTTTATTTGATATAGGCCCGAGAAATTACAGGGGAAATAGGCTGGTAGAATTTTGCAACAAGAACAATTTAACCATCACAAACACATTATTTCAACATCATGCTAGAAGACGATATACGTGGAAGATGCCAGGAGATATAGGAAGATATCAAATAGATTACATTCTTGTTAGACAACGGTTTAGGAATCAAGTAAAAACAGATATAGACACTGACCACAACATCGTAATTATGAAGACCGTTCTTAAATTTAAAAATTTGAAAATAGGAAACGGAAAAAAGCACTTTGATTTTGAGAAACTAAAAGATAAAGATATCCAAGAAAGATTTGAAAAAAAGTCTAATTGCCGAAAGATATCGGGAAAATTTCTGATACTAAAAAAGTAGAAACAGGATGGATTAACACTAATTCCAGCTTAGATATGGCGGCCAGAAATATTCTGGAGTATACACAAAAAGAAATTAAAAAACCATGGATAACAAAAGATATGAATATGATAGAAGAAAGTCGAAAATACAAAAATAGATCAGACGAAACGGGAAAACAGATACAAAGCCATAAAATGAGAAATTATTTGCAAATGCAGGAAAGCTAAAGAACAATGGATTGATTAAAAATGCAAAGAGGTACAAACTAAGATGGAAATAAGACAGACAGACGAAGCATACAAACTAATTAGAATGAATTTTAGGGATATAAAACCCTATAGCAAAAATATAAGGTACGCGAGTGGAAACGTCATGATAGAATATGTAGAGAAAGTGATTAGATGGCAAGAGTATACAGGGAATTTATATGCAGGAGAGGCACTAACAGCATTGGAACAAGAATCAGACATTGAAAAGGATGACTTGGGATATCCTATACTGCGAGATGATTTTGAATTAGCATTAGAGTCTGAAAAATGGTAAGGCGCTGGGTACAGATAAAGTGCAAGCAAAAATTCTAAAAGCCGCTGGAAAAGCAGTAACAGAACGTCTCTTCCAACTTGTAAGCTCTATGTATGAAACAGGCGAGATACCTAAAGATTTCAAACGTAACATCATAGTAACTATACCGGATAGATGTGAAAATTTTCGAACAATAAGTTTGACAGCACACGTTTCAAAAATATTAACTGGAATTGTACAAAGACGAATGGAAAAACGAGCAGAAGAGATACTAGGAGAAGATCAATTTGGGTTTAGGCGAAACAGGGGAACACGGGAGGCTATTTTAGCTCTGAGGGTGATAATGGAGAAAACAATAGAAAAAGTAGAAAGCGTCTATATAGGGTTTGTAGATCTGGAAAAAGCATTCGACAATGTAAGATGGAAAAAAAATGTTCGAAATACTCAAAAAGATTTGAATGAGTTTTAGGGATAGACGGATAATACATAGTTTATACAAAGAGCAAACAGCTGTAATAGAATTAGAGCAGAAACGCAGAGAAGTAAATATTAGAAGAGCAGTGAAAGAGGGATGTGCCTTATTCCCATTAATTTTTAACATGTACATAGAAGAGGCAATTAATACTGTCAAATGCAGGAAGATATTTGGAATTACTATGCAGGGACAAAAAATTGGTATGCTTAGACTTGCAGATGATATAACGGTATTAGCATCTAACAAAGAAGAGTTAGAAGCTGCTGTTAAGGAAATGGAAACAGTTCTAACAGAGAGATACGGTATGAAAATTAACAAAAATAAAACTAAAGTTCTAGTATGCAAAAAGGGAGAAATAAATTAAAAACAAGAATACAAATAGATACTGAGAACTTGCAAGAGGTTAAGGATTTCTACTACCTAGGAAGCCAAATAACGCAAGACAGGAAAAGCACAAAAGATTTAAAACAAAGATTCGGACAAGGTAGTGCTACATTTAACAAGAAAAGGCAACTACTGTGTTCAAAAACAACAAACATAGACACAAGGAAAAGGTTGCTTAAAACATATGTGCAGCACAGCACTGTACGGCTGTGAAGTATGGACAGTAAGAGAAGCGGACAAGAAAAATGCCTTTGAAATGTGGTGCTACAGACGTATGATGAAGATATCATGGACAAAGTTAAAAACAAAAAGTTTTGGAAATGGTAGGGGAAGAAAGAAATATGTGGAAAACAGTAAAAAATAGGAGAGATAGGATGATAGATCACATACTAAGACATGAGGGAATAGTGCGAAATATATTAGAAGCAGAGATAGGAAAAATAGAAGTAGAGGTAGACCTAAGTTAAACTATTGCACACAGATAGTGAAAGATGTAGGAGGTGGGAAGTTCCGGGAAATGTGTAGACTAGCTCAGAATAGAAATCAATGGAGATACGCATCCAACTAGTCCCAAGATGAAAAAACTAATGAGGAAAAAATAAATGAACTTTAACATGATGATTATTATAAACAACTACAGGTATTGGTCTTGCAATATTCTTAATTAATGTTAATTCTACAAAAGTATTTACTGGAAAACTATTAATTCGACAAATGTCTGAGTGTTTTGGGATCCTTGGCAGTCATAGGCTGTTTAACCCTTTTCACATACCACTGAATATCGGTGAAATAGGGCATATAATTAGAAAACAATAGAAGATGAATCGATCTGTATATGGGCTGTTGTGAGAATTTCAGGGAACTGTGTAGGCTCAGAACATAAATAAGTGGTACGCGTCCAACTAGTTTCAAGACGGAAAATCTAATGACGAAAGAATAAGTGCACTTCAATCTGATGATTATTATAAATAACTGCAAGTGTTGGTTGTGAAATATTATCAACTAATGTTGATTGTACGAAATGATATATTGGAAAAACTATTAATTCGACAAATGTTCAAGTGTTGGCCGAACTTGGCAACCAAAACTGTTTACCCTCCTTCACATACCACTGAATATCTGGAAAATAGGATATATAGCTGTGAAACACTAGAAGATGACCGAACTGCATCTAACAATAAAAACAGCGGATTTGTTCAAAGACAACAAACATAGAGACAAGAAGAAAATTGTTCAAAGCATATGTGTGGAGCACAATACAGTACGTCTATGAAAAAGGGGCCGTAGAAAAAGCAGACAGAAAGAGATAGCCTTCTGGAATGTTGTGCTTCAGATGTACAAGGATGGGCAGACAAGGTTAATAACAAATAAGTTATAGAAATAGTAGAGGAATAAAGATATCCGAGGAAAACAAAAAAAAAGTAAAAACAGAAGGGCAGGGTACGTTCTAAGGCATTTTTGGGAAATACTTTGGGATATATTACAAGAAGAGATCGGAAAAAGGAAGCAGCGGTAGACCGAGATCAGACTTTTACACGCAGATGGTAATAGATGCGGACTGTGCAAATTTCAAGAGAATGTGTAGGTAATTTTAGAATAGGAAACAATGAGGGTACGCGTCTAACCAGTTCCAGGACTGAAGACCTAATGATGATGAATAGTTAGCCTTTGGAACACTGCGTAAAAATAATTGTACTTATTGGAACTCCTCGTGAACTATTGACTCACGCTCCAAAAGCGCGACTAGTTATCACCAGCACACTTTCATCAAGCGCGAGTAGTTATCAGCAAGAGGCTTTCATCAAATGTCCTGCTGGCGTCAAAAGTTAAAAAATTATTTAATAATAGTTTGCCGTTGGAAAACTACGTAAAAATGATTGTACTTCACTACATTTTATTAAAATAAATAATTGCTAAAGCACTTCAATCATTTTAGAACATTTAAAGACATTTTTAAGCTCAAAACACATACAAATTCAACAGATTTGAAGAAAAATGACTCGTGAAATAAAATTTCTTTCAATCTAAACATATTTGCGTATAGAAATGAATAAATGCGTATAATTTATACCAGTTTGTAATAGTCAAACACTTAAAGACGAGCATATTTAAATAAAGTATGGATATTTGAGGCGACAGTGAATCATGATAATACGTGCAATTTAGAACGTACATAAAATCCCATATTTAATACCATTTGTTAATCTAGTTCCTCTAAGAAGTTCTGATAGTAGATCATTCAAAATCCAACACGTTGGAGATATAACCATAACTGAAACGCCTTTTCCACGTATGAACATTATAATTTAATTAAGGGCCTCTATACTTGCGGCCACGTCCCCAATGCTTCACCCGAAAGTACTACATTGGGTTTAAACGTGAAAAATATAAACGTGCTTCAAATTAAATCGAGCTTCAAAATTAATTCATCCTAAATAAACATCTAACAAACTGAAACAAAAACTAGAAATAGGGTTTAAATAATGGTATCCCTAGCGTTGATTTTGGAGCGTGCCTGATCAACAAGACACAAGCGAAAGTGAAAGGGGGAAGGATCCATAATACCGGATAGCAGCCGCCAGCTCTGCATACCAATGCAACCTGAAGGGTCAACTTAAAACTATCCAAAGCTAGCTAACTAAGTTTAAAATGGATTTAAATTTCTAAGCATTCGCCAAATATTTTAATAGCGTATCCAGCTACTTTGCCTGCTCTATAAATCGTTTTCCCTGGTCTAAGTAATTTATTTTATCTTTAGTCTAAATCCGTCCCTAGCTTTCCCTATCACTCCCTAACTGTATTATATTACAATTACAATCTTCACAATTATAATCTTCCTTCCTAAAAATATACTGCAACCAAAATGGCGGCAGAACGTCAGACAAAACATATCAAGCCTCAAAGTAATAAAGTACAAGCAAAATAAATATAAAATGTAAATTTAAATATAACTATAACTAAATATAAGGAAATATAAATAAATAACATCTAAAAGCATAAGCATGTGATAGTGGATGTATTAGCAAAAGCATCACCCAAATAAATTATTAGGTGTACTCGCATGGGCATTATGTTGGCTAGCGCCATTACACACAAAAAACGTGCTCGTTAAATTATTTCAAAATTTTCATATTTAATACAAATCAATGCTTATGCGAGTACAGCCGCCACAATTTTATTCTTACTTCGTATATAAATTTCTCCAGCATCCGAGGATCTGGTCGTCTGCGTACATCTATTGTTTCTTACTTCTACAGGGAGATGAATATGCACTGAATATGCACGTATGAACAACAGATAGCGTTCCGACAACCAATGAGAAGTGTGGAACATTCGAGAAGGAACGTAATTCTATATAACTAACGAAGCAAATAAAGGAGGATCATTTTTATAATCCACGCGCCAACTTGCTATTTTGAAAGAAGATTATTACGTAAATACAATTTTTAGTGAAAGTTTATAATTTTAAAAGTTGAACTTAATAAAATTTCAACGAAAAATAATATAAACAGTAGAGTGCGTGTTGCAATAAATTTATATGTACTTTTTGCCGTTGATATAAAAGGTCTAGAAATAAATAATATAAATAAAAAATCTTTACAATTTTATTAATTAGGGCACTAAATTATTGATTAACACACTAAGTTATTGGTCAACACACTAAAGTATTGGTTAACACGTTAAGTTACTGGTTAATACTCTAAACCATTGAATAAACGACCGTTATTCAAAATTAAGAGTGATTTCTAAGCCGAATTGTCGAAGTTCCAGAAAAAGTGGGAATTTGGGCCAGGAAACTCCAGCAAGGAAGGTTCGGGAGAAATATAAGGTCAGAACTATGTAACATGTTTAATTTGCTCAGTATTTATTCGCATTCTTTATTAATGTTCCATATAGTACATAATGGAACGCTTTGTTTTAATAATCTTCTTGTAGTAAAATATCTGTGTGACATAAAGTTATTTCCTCGAGCATCTTTAGCAATCTTGTTGCTTTCGTACCTCCCCACCTCTAATCCTTGAGTCTTTGAATAGTCGCTATCATTCGTTTCTAGTTTTGTTCGTTACTCGCAGCCTAGTTATCAATTCATCAAGATGTTTTCTAGACTAGAGGCTTGCGACGTCCGATTAAATTATTTGTGTGAGTGGTTCAAGTCATGGCAGACTTGAATAGATTCCAATAACTTCTACTAACGGTTTGTAATATATACATTTTACGAACTTAATTAATTTTGTTTCATTTATTTAACGCGCCTACGAAAAACTATAGAGAAGTACAAGTAAAAATTTTGGTTTTGTAAGTTGTATGGTTTTGTACAAGGATTGGAGATTGGACGTAATTGCTGTTATCCTAAGTTTGAAATGGCTTATAGTATTGTTTGGAACTGATGGAATTTCTGTTCGGATTTGTCTAGGAAGATCCGATGCAGTTTGGTTCGTTATTAAGTTTAAGAAATTTTTGCATGTGTTTAGAAGTCGTTAGTCTTTGATACACAGACGGTCATATAAAAAACCCGCAATTTGCTATCATGTTTATGACCATATTTCGGAGTTAAAATAGTCTCCCATTCGGATCTCCGAGAGGGGACTACTTCGGAGGATGCGATCGGAAAGTTTAGAATAAGAGTCGGAGCGTGGAATGTTAGAACTATGAAGCAAGTGGGTAAGCTAGAGAACCTAAAAATCGAAATGAATAGGTTATCATTAGACGTAGTAGGGATCAGCAAAGTTCGGTGGCCAGAGGCGGGGGGTTTTTGTAGTGGAGACTTCAGGGTAATTCATACCGGAGCAGAAGAGGGAAATTTGAGTGTGGGGATAGTTATGCGGAAAAAGATAGGATACTGTGTAAAAATTACTTACAAAAGAATGAAAGAGTACTCATCTACAAAGATATCGAAGACATATTAAGACACGTAAAAGGACATGAAATTTTAATAATTACGAGGGATTTTAAAACAGTGGTAGGTGAGGGTAGGGAAGGAGCGATAGTAGGTTTATTTGGTTTAGGCACTAGAAACGGCAGAGCAAATAGGCTGGTAGAATTTTGCGACAAGAACAATTTAATCATCACAAACACATTATTTCAACATCATGCTAGAAGACGATATAAGTGGAAGATGCCAGGAGATATAGGAAGATATCAAATAGATTACATTCTTCTTAGACAACGGTTTAGGAATCAAGTAAAAGACTGTAGAAGCTACCCAGAAGCAGATATAGATACTGACCACAACATCGCAATTATGAAGGCCGCACTTAAATTTAAAAATTTGAAAAAAAGAAACGGAAAAAGACACTTGGAAACTAAAAGAGAAAGATATTCAAGAAAGATTCGAAAAAAGGTCAAATGAATAGCTCAAAGATATCGGGAAAATATCTGATACTAAGGAAGTAGAAACAGAATGAAATAATATTAAATCCAGCTTAGACATGGCGGCCAGAAATATTCTGAGATATACACAAAAAGAAAATAAGAAACCATGGATAACAAAGGATATCCTGAATTTAATAGAAGAAAGACGAAAATACAAAAATAAATCAGACGAAACAGGAAAACAGAGACACAAAGCCATAAAATGGGAAATTATTTGAAAATGCAGGAAAGCTAAAGAACAATGGATTGATGAAAAGTGCAAAGAGGTACAAACTAAGATGGAAGTAGGAAAGACAGATGAAGCATACAAACTAATTAAAATCAATTTTAGGGATATAAAACCGTATAGCAAAAATATAAGGGACGCGGGAGGAAATGTCATTGTAGAAAATGTAGAGAAAGTGGGTAGATGGCAAGAATATATAGGGAATTTATATGCAGGAGAAGAACTAACTGCATTAGAAAATTAATCAGACATTGAAAATGATGACTTGGGATATCCTATACTTAGAGATGAATTTGAATTAGCATTAAAGGGTTGTAACTTGAATATTTACTTACCGCGTGAGGGTATCCAATTAACAATAAATAATAAATGGGAAGGACCTCTAACACTATAGTACCCTCACGTTTCGGGACATTGCCTCGCAAGCTGCTGCAGTCGGTGAGAAGGGGAGGTTCATTAAACAACAACACACTAAGACAAAATTCCAATTGCTTTATTAAATGGGCTCCTAACTAACTTAACCTAATTACATATTCATACAAAATTATACAGTAATTAACATTATTTACAATAGGGCGCCACCATGGGAATTAAACGGCCCATGGACCGATCGCGGTAATAGCTCTCGTCGCAATTTGTTCGTGGCGATGAACCAAGATTGCAGGACAGAAAATACTTCACTTCACAGGGGCAAATCTTTTAAAGTCTCCGGCTAGCACAAACACAACTTAACTAAACAATTCTAAAGTCCTTATTTTATGAATATTAACAACAGTTCTGGGTGCAAACACCCCAATACATATAATTAACTAACGCTACCGTAGTCTACTTAACTTGCATACTAAAACGACCTTCCTTTAATCACGGGGTCATCAATAACAGGAAAAACACGACTTTCACACGGGTCAAATAGTACAGTAACGGAATTTGTGGCTTAGTTATTACAAGCCTCGGACAACGTCGAAACACAATAAAATAGGAAACCCTTCTAAAGATGCGGTCTTTAAACAATACCCTAACGGGATTAAATTACTTGAACGGAGCTTTAACCCGAAGTTGTATGTTATGGAAGTCGACAGATACTGTATTTAAACAAATAAATGACTTATGATGCATAACACAGCCTTGAGTTCATGGTAATACCATATATAATAATTACTTACTCAGAGAAATAAACTAACTTTGAACATAACGGCACGCACTTGAATTCAGAGAAATAAAAAACTTCACTCAATCTTGCAAGTCCGCGAGCTTTAGACTCTAACGCGTCTGGAAATAAACAACCCCGATTACCACCGACTGGCATCCTTATATACATTTAAGTTAATTGAAAAATAACCCCTTTCTTGGCTCTCATACTCGGCTTAGGATACGCCGGTCGTAAATCTTTAAGATTAATTAAACTGCCAATTGCACTAAGAAAGCCACACAAGTAGATCTCGGAACTAATTTTAGTTGAGTACTCCGCTAATTGAAAAATTGCTTCCGACCACCCTGACATAAATAGGATCCTAAAACATGATTGACATCTAATCATAAATAGCAACTAATCTGACATATTTAGTGCCTTTGAAGTAAAGTGCCTTTACAAAAATTGATTAACTCTTGGATTAGATCTTCCTGGAAACTTCGCTAGGACGCTACTTGGGTAGTCTTGCAGCCGTTACAATTGCAGACATATTTATGCTACAAGACCTTCATTCTAATAATTAGAATGCTAAAATTAAACTAGAAAATAACTATTTATAGAAATCATAGAACTAATTAGAGCGTATTAAAACAGTATGTTACAGGGTCTGAAAAATGGTAAGGCGCCGGGTACAGATAAGGTGCAAGCGGAGACTCTAAGAGCCGCTGGTCAAGCAGTAACAGAATGTCTCTTCCAACTTGTCAGCTATATGTATGAGACAGGGGAGATACCCAAAGATTTCAAACATAACACCATAGTAACTATACCAAAAAAGAAAGGCGCAGATAGATGTGAAAATTTTCGAACAATAAGTTTGACAGCACACGTATTAAAAATATTAACTAGAATTGTACAAAGACGAATGGAAAAACGGGCTGAAGAAATACTAGGAGAAGACCAATTTGGGTTTAGGCGAAACAGGGGAACCCGGGAGGCTATCTTAGCTCTGAGGGTAATAATGGAGAAAACAATAGAAAAAGGGGAAAGCGTGTATATAGGGTTTGTAGATCTGGAAAAAGCATTTTACAATGTAAAATGGAAAAAAATGTTCGAAATACTCAAAAAGATTGGAATGAGTTATAGAGATAGACGGATAGTACATAGCTTATACAAAGAGCAAACAGGAGTAATAGAATTAGAGCAGGAATGTAGAGAAGTAAACATCAGGAAAGGGGTGAGACAGGGATGTTTCCTACCCCCATTAATTTTTAACTTGTACATTGAAAAGGCAATGAATACTGTCAAATGCAGGAAGACATTTGGAATTACTATGCAGGGACAAAAAATTGATATGCTTAGATTTGCAGATGATATAGCGGTATTAGCATCTAGCAAGGAAGAGTTAGAAGCTGCTCTCAATGAAATGGAAGCGGTTCTAACAGAGAGATACGGTATGAAAATTAACAAAACTAAAACTAAAGTACTAGTATGCAAAGGAGGGAAAAATAAATAAAAAACAAGTATACAAATATGTAACACGAACTTACAAGAGTTTAAGGATTACTGCTACCTAGGAAGCCAAATAACGCAAGATGGGAAAAGCACAAAAGATATAAAACAAAGATTAGCACAAGGTCGTGCTACATTTAACAAGAAAAAGCAACTACTGTGCTCAAAGACCACAAACATAGAAACAAGGAAACGATTGCTCAAAACATATGTGTGGAGCACAGCACTGTACGGTTGTGAAGCCTGGACAGTGGGAGAAGCGGACAAGAAAAAGGTAGAAGCCTTTGAAATGTGGTGCTACAGACGTATGATGAAGATATCATGGACAGACAAAGTTAAGAACGAAGAGGTACTAAAAATGGTAGGGGAAGAAAGAAATATGTGGAAAACGGTAAAAAATAGGAGAGATAGGCCATATACTACGGCATGAGGAAATAGTGCGGAATATACTAGAAGCAGAGATAGGAAAAAAGAGAAGAAGATGTAGACCTAGGTTAGACTACTGCACACAGATAGTGAAAGATGTAGGCTGTAGGAGTTTCAGGGAAATGTGTAGGAGTAGGGTAAAATCAAGGATCCTGTGACCACATTTCCACCAGCATCCACATTTCCACACACATCTGGACCAAAAAGTTTTCTTCGACTAACCATTTTCATCTTTCGAGATAAACCTATCTTAAATTTTTTTTATGTTTCGAGATAAATGAGCATCCACATTTCCACACACGAGATAAACCTATTTTTAAGATTTTTTACCGCTAACATTCTGGACCAAATAGTTTTCTTCGACTAACCATTTTTTATCTTTCATCTGAACCAAATAGTTTTCTTCGTCTAGCCATTGCATCTTTCGAGATAAACCTATCTTGTTTGGTATTAATTAACACTAGATTTTCTCAGCTACCCGAATCTCTAGGAATTTTTCAGATAACATCACCCCCAAGGGAGCTACCCCAATTTTAAGATTTTTACCAAGATCAATTTATAATCGCCCTCCTTTTAATATCTACAGTCCTTTAACCAACAATAATAAGAACACAAAAGTTTAATATTTTATTTTTATCCGATTTACAGTTTAATAAACTAATTACAATTTTACAAAGTATAACATTATTTCCTGTGTTTAGTCGAATCCAAGCAGGTTAACCTGTAACAAAAAGAGATTAATAGGTTGTTTAAATAGCCCTGTAATAAAAGAGATTAAAGTAAAAGAGAGGAAACATGTTTTCAGTCAATAAGACATATTATCGTTAATCTAACAATATGTTTTACCGTCCAGCGACACCACGTGGAGGTAAACACATTCAATGTAATGGGTTTTAAATATGAGAATGGGAGGTCAACTTTCACGTAATCATCGCGTGGTTAATAATTAAGAAAGCTGTATATAATTTTATTTTAAACGTGTATATCTTCTCCAAACAAATGCGGTTATTATAATAGGAAAGTACGCTAAATACAAGTCAATTAACAGCAATTAAATATTGCTTACTGACCTACCTTAATTAGGTTGCTGTGCTATTAGGAATGATGTTTAAGACTTCGTACGTATTTTCCGGATTATATGTTGTATTCTTTTTATTAAGTAATCGAATAAATCGTTCCTTCTGCTTCCAAAGAAACTCGGACACTCCATTGTCGACGCTGGCGTTATTTATGCGATAATAGCCATGCAGTTGTTAAACGCTGTGCTAATCATTTCTACGCCATCTTCGTTAGTAGCGGTAACTGATGCATTTTATGTTTGTTGCTCCTTAAGTGTGCGGCATATGTATTCTTTTCCATTTCGAAATCGCATACTGTACACATAATTCGTGGTTGTTTCGTACAAGACCCTTTAACAGCTGGTGGCGTTGAACGTTTACTGCTTAATGACATACCGTGCTGTTTTTCCTTGTGTCGCTGTGAGCTATTCTCGTAAAGCGATACCGCAAGACCCAGAGTTTAAGTACTTTGCTGCGGACGGCTTAACCTGGGCGATGTTACACTACGACATTTGTTCTGGTGCCGTTTGAGCATTTTCCAGGTATAGGAAGCACCGCAAGGGTTGCATAAACGTTTGCAGGTACCATTTTAGTACAAAACAAAACCCGCACTATAGCACTTTGGTTAAACTTGTAATCGAACTAACTAAAAAGCTTACTCGAGCGTACCTGCTTTATGTACCCTATAGAATGCATACCGAAGGTTTCGAAGACACCCGAACGATGTTGAGGATTCGGCGGGAACTAAATGACGTCATAATCCTTGCTGCTCGTCCAATACATTTAGCGCCAATGCAAGCACCTGATTCGCTTTGTCCATGCTGCGAATGCCGTTAGTAAAAACATCGGAAACGTCTTCCATGTTATACGGATCGTGTGCATATTAAAAATCCAAAGAGGTAGCACACGCACACAAATTGTGTGCAAGTCGTGATGTATAAGATGCAGTGCTACTATAACCAAAACACTTTAAACCATTACTAAAAAATACCAACTTGTTGTCTACAGGATACTTACAACAATTTAATTTTAAATAACTTCTACGTCATATTTTAGGAAATGGGGGGCTTGAATATTTTCCAAATGAATCACCAAGCGAAAGTATATGCTTAACGGTATTAGAATTACCCATTAATTTCCTATTTTTACGACTGTGGTTAATTATAGATTGAAATTTAATTTGTGCACGTTCGAGCTTCTCGTAAACTAACATATTTTAGAGCAACAATGCGCTGTATAATACATGCATACCCCTTCGCCGCGCTACTGCTATTCTTGTAATTGCTAGAAAAAGTCACTCTCCTTTTTACTGTTAGGAGCGATGCAAAGCACCATTTTTTATACTTTCTATAGCACATCGCACACTTTTTCGTCTGATAATTAAATTTTGCTTCTGTAGGCTTTTACACTTTCGCATAGCGGTCGGCCGCACGTATTGATTTCTAGAACCGGTAAGTACTCGATATCCTCCAAATAGAATTAGATGCTCGATGTCTGTCAACTTCCAATTCCCTCGTAAAGGTAGAAAAACTCGGTCAATCATCCATTAAACTTCGACCCGCTACCGTTTTGATAATTTCCAAACATTTTCGAACGACAATGGGCTGAGAATTTTAAACCTCGAGGGATCTTTAAGTCGTGATCAATTACACATCCGAGCTACGCGTAAACTAACATATTTTGCAGCAACTGTATAATACATGCATACCCCTTCTCTGCGCTACTGCTATTCTTGTAGTTGCTTGGAAAAGTCAGTCGCCCTTTTTACTGCTAGGGTCGCTAAAAAGCACCATTCCATACTTTATTTATAAGTGTAGCATCGCACACTTTTTTTGTTAATTAAATTTTTTTTGTAGGCCTTTACACTTTCGCTTATTTAAACATCTAATACGACCGATTAACCACTTTCGATTATTCTAACGGGAACCACCATACATCCCACCGCATCGTTCTTTTGAATCCAACGATCCTATGGGCTTCCACGCACTAACACCTGACGTATCTTTCCTACTATTTGTTAAACAAAACTACCGGTATCGCCATATTGTGGACGTAAACAGATGTTTGTGGATGTGTACGAGAGTATGTAACCATATACATTAACCAGTCTAAGCTATTTTATTTAGTCCACGAAAATACTATTTTTCTAAACCACAATTAATAATCGCCTTTATAGGTTTCCACATTTCGACCATTACCCAATGACTGGTGCTACGTACATGGAAACTTTAATTTCTTATTAGAGAATTCTTATTCTCCACGCACTGCTGCGTAGTTGCATGCCTACCCCTTTTGGGTATATATCGTTATAGGTTGTAAGACCCTCGGTTTTATAACTACAATTCGTGAGACCCCCTTTAATCTTTTTAATCGTATCTTTCTCGCCTACAATACAGTAGGACTTAGCCCTACTACCAACAAATTCTAATACTGGACCCCATTAAATACGTCTTTAATTTTCCCTACAACTTTTTTGTTGACAAGTGTTATATTGTATTTATTATACGCGGGTAGTCACTCTTTTAAGATAAATATATTTTGCTAGGTATCAACTAATATTAAATTTTCTAGGGACCCCAAATCTGTAAATAGATTTTAAATAGGACCACCCATACAAAGTTATGCCTTTTAAAGACTAATTTTGCCCATCTTTATTTAACTCCATCTTTAAAACCCTTTTTTGCTACAAGACATATGTTTAGCCACCATCTCCCAGAAATCTAAAACCGCCGTGTCCCGCGAATACCACGTGGAGATAACACGTATACTCTGTCAACCAGGATAGAAGCCGGAAGGATTTGGAAGGTGGGCGAAGAACTTAAAAATTATGGAATTTAAAACTAATATATACAATAGATTTACAAAATCTATACAAATATAAACAACTATCTTATATCTTTACGTCCCCATGCGTAGATTGTTGTACTATTAGGAATGATGTACCTTTTGTCATCTTCCCTCGATAAACTAATTTTATTAATAAGCTGCGTATACAAATCGTATTCTTTTACTCCGGATACATACGCAGACAAGTACTCGATACCATCCAAATAAAGAATTGGATGCTTGGTGACTGTTAACATCCGCTTCCCTCGTGTACGCCCAGACACATCCCAGCCCATGAGCACCCCTGCGCGTACACACCCCCCATGCGCCCCCTGCGCGTACGCACCCTGCCCATGCGCGCTGCCCATGCGCACCCCTCTCTGTGCGACTGCTATTTCGTGGTAACGTCACAGCCTTTTATAAATAAAGAACAATGTTATATACTATTATAAAATGTTTATTCTGACATTATACATAACAAATTTAAAAATATTTAATGCCAAGCATGGGGTCATTTAAACTTAATTTTAATACAAAGTTATACACAGAAGACAGTCCTTTCTTTATGTTTGTTTGCGGTGGTTTAATTTTATCTAATTTTATTCGCAGCTTAAAATTTAAATCGATACACCCAAGTCCTTCTATCTCCTTTTCTAGCCAATAGTTTGATACATAAAGACCGTCTAGGTTTTCGAATTGTAAAATGTACCAGTTTGCCTCTATATTTAAAGTCTTTGATTCCATCGCCGAACCAGATCCATTCCTTCGTGTAATTCTTGCAGCTTGTGACAATCTTTTAATCGCAGCTTTCACTATATCCTGCATACGTATCTTGTTAGCTTGATCGACTTCTTCTTGTCGGTATTGGAGAAATCCTTTTCTCCCACACACTGTTGCGTAGTTGCATGTCCACCACTTTTGGGAATATATGGTTGTTATAGGTTGTAAGACCCTCGGTTTTAAATGATCCAAAGGTTCTTTACTAGGCAAATATACAATGTTTAGCGGACCCCTTTTGCGTGTGGTGTACGCCAAGATTACGAAACCCGCATTCCTTAGTTCGTCTTTGTTATCTGCCATTTTGATAAATACGTTTTTAGAATAACCTTTTAAAAAATATACGGATTTAGTACCATCCTTTTCGCAAGAACGCCTACATAACTAAAGAGTCTTACTAACCACAAATGCATACAACTTAGAAACCAGATGTATCTAAGTCAGTCCATCGGCACATAAAATAATCTTTTAATTCTTCCTCATTTTCTCTAATAAGATGTTCTTTGTCTAACACATCTTTGTATTGATCGCGTATTGTCGCAGTGTTTTCCATGTAGTCCAATTTTCGCCTTTTGCATCCATTTCCTCTAATTCCAGTTGTCTTTTCCTTCCACTTACAGCGTATGGTATACATAATGGGGCAATTTCCTTTAGCGTAAACGGATAGGTTTACTACCAATATTTACGCGTTGTCGTACAACCTCTGGACGAATGTTAGGCGTATCTATCAATCCCAATTCCGAAAAATGGTATTTCTTTTGGAATTGTAGAATATGGTGTTGCAGATTGTGTAAAATATGTACTACCTGCTTTAATGTAGCACTTGTGTAAGATTTTTATTTTATCTTGGCTGTCTTCCTCCTCTACTATCTCCAAATAATTTACAGGTAAATAGTTAAAACTAAAGCCAGCAGCATACTTTATCAATTTTTCCCTTTCTTTTGGTTTTCGGACAACAATTTGCAAGCCCGTCAATTTCTTTGTATTACCATTCCCCAATACACGTACTGTAGCAGGTTATTATACACTAAACAACAGCTATTTTGTAGCTTGTCCGATAGCTTACTCCACATTTTGGCAAGTGGTACCGAGTACATTGGCGCCTTTAGGAAGTATAACACTATCTTCCAATAACGTTAAACAGTCTTTTAAGTTTATACACCCGTTCCGCACTGACATAGCTTCAATTGCACAGTTGTATATTGTCGCTTCCAATCGCGTAATACCATGTTCTTTGGCCAAAGTAGACGCAAATGTTTCCCTTAAACGTACATCTGGACAACGTAAAAATCTAGTATATGATTGCCAAGTTGTTTATTAACACCAGGACTTGTTATCTGACACACAAATTTGTTGTATATCTTAATTCTTGCATTGGTTGTTAGCCATGTTAAACAATCAATTCCTACCAGTTTTATCGTTGTCAACTATAATATTACACTTTTCTTCGTATTCATCCCTTATAGCAAAAGTTATGGTTTGTAGTTAAATAATTACACATCTCCATCTTGCTAAATATACCCGCAAAATCTTGGGTTACATCCATGTCAAAGATAGAAATAATCTTTTTCGACTTCGTCTAATATATCTGGTAGTTCCTCCAATAAAGTTTCCAACTTAACATCTGCTAGTTCCACTTTGTATGGAACACATATAGGATTTTGGAATTTTTTATTAATGCATTCAGGGTCTTCTTTTCCGATAATTTCTTTACTCTCTGGCCCATCTTGTTAGTGCTTTCCAGAGAAAACGGAGCTTAGCTTTAACACCATGCCTAGCGGAAACAAATCGGTCAAACTTTCTTCGTAGATAGCTGTTAAATGCACCACAAATTTCTTTTTAGGATAAACATCCTTTTGCTTGCAGATGCTTGTTCGGCGTCAGAAAAGGTCGCAAATTTTAACCAACATTATATTGTCACAAAATGGTTCTGTAATTGGTGTGTGTAGTCCACCAGTCAGCATCTGTTTCGCCTTCGACATAACAAATATTACCAATATCTGTTACCAGATTATTGTTGCACATATTTTCTGTACCAAAAGCCATAATCCAAATCGCTCATTTGTCGGTTTCACTTTATTCCCAAGTTGAGAAACGTTAATCACCTTGGAGACGCTCATGTTTACCGTTCTAGCTACTATCGAATACTAAATTTAAATACGAAAATTGTTCTCTTATGTATTCTACAGAGTGGGGCGTATATTGCCGAAGATAGTCGAATATGTTGTTATCCGACCTAAGCCGACAATGCGCATCGACATACTATCCGGATATATGTGTGGATGTTATTAGTTAGGGTGAAATTGCCCCATATGACCACATGACCACATATGACCACATGACCATGACCACATGACCATATGACCAACATGACCACATGACCATATGAGTTTTCACATTGATGACCTAATTGCTTTTTTTAATGGTTTTCTCATTAAAAACCCATTAACACGTTAACATTTTCCATTAAAAACCAAGGTGTGGACTAGGTTAGATAAAGGAATTGAAATTGCTTTTAATGAGTTTTCCTTTATAAGTCGTCGCATCCCTGTGGTTAGGTTGATAAAATTAATATTCGACTATCTTCGGCAATACGTTTGTAGAATACATGGAACAATTTTTCGTATTCAATTTAGTATTCGATAGTAGCCTAGAACGGTAAACATGAGCGTCTCCAAGGTGATTAACGTTTCTCAACTTCTTGGGAATAAAGTGAAACCGACAAATGAGCGATTATGGCTGTTGGCGAAAATATGTGCAACAATAATCTGGTAACAGATATTGGTGTTGACTTTGTCGAGCGAAAAGATATATGACTGGTGACTACACACACCAATTACAGAACCATTTTGTGACAATATAATGTTGGTTAAAATTTGCGACTTTCTGACGCCGAACAAATCTGCAAGATAGGATGTTTATCTAAAAGAAATTTGTGGTGCATTTAACAGCTATCTACGAAAAGTTTGACCGATTTGTTTCCGCTAAAACATGGTGTTAAAGCTAAGCTTCCGTTTTCTCTGGAAAGCACTAACAAGATGACAGAGTAAAAGAAATTATCGGAAAAGAAGACCTCGAATGCATTAATAAAAACTTAATATATCTATATGTTCCATACAAAGTGGAACTAGCAGATGTTAAGTTGGAAACTTTATTGGAGGAACTACCAGATATATTAGACGAACTCGAAAAGATTATTTCTATCTTTTGACATGGATGTAACCCAAGATTTTGCAGACGGGTGTATATTTAGACAAGATGGAGATGTGTAATTATTTAACTACAAACTCATAACTTTTGCTATAAGGGAGAATACGGAAAAGTGTAAAATAGTTGCTGTTTAGTGATAAAACTGCAGGAATTGATTGTTTAACATGGCTAACAACCAATGCAGAATTAAGTTACAAAAAATTTGTGTCAGATAACAAGTCCTGGTGTTAATAAACAACCCGTAATCATATACTAGATTTTACGTTGTCCAGATGTACGTTTAAAAACATTGCGTCTACTTTGGCTAAAGAACATGGTATACGCGATTGGAAGCGACAATATACTGTGCAATATAATTGGAAGATATTTAAATAAAACCCAAAACGTTTGAAACAATATTTATATTTCAATTCAAATACTTAACAGGTACACTTCACATAGAAATATATTTTTATTCATTAAAACTAATACACACACACACACAAAAGTCACTTTTTCCTCCTTTTAATTGGTAAATGTGTAGTATACATATCCAAATTTTGCACACGATTTTCTTTTTGATCTGAGTTCTGTATAGAGTGTAGCTCGTGGAACATTGTAGATTTCTGAATGCTTCTGAACCAGTAATCCATCCTTTGTTTATTTCGTCAAGGGCTTTATTTAAATCCTCTTTAGTATACGATTTAAGTTGTCTCTTTCTTTTCTGTCAGAAACGTCTGACTTGGAGTCTATGTTCTGATCTTTCGCATCAACATTATCATGTGTAGGTTTATCTTGCACTATTTTAGTATTTACCAGAGATTCATTAGACATACCATTCAAATGTTGGCTAGTTGAATTGTTTGATAAACTTGTTTTCATCTCCTTGACAACTTCTTCTAAAATTTTTATAGCATCTAAGGATATAATTTTTCCCGCTCATCTTATTACGATGTTTACT
Source organism: Platerodrilus igneus (assembly GCA_036346225.1). Classification (NCBI taxonomy): domain Eukaryota; kingdom Metazoa; phylum Arthropoda; class Insecta; order Coleoptera; family Lycidae; genus Platerodrilus; species Platerodrilus igneus. The sequence goes on from JARFIW010001214.1 coordinate 341,599, forward strand.
TATCAAAATGCAAATGCAGACTATTCCAATTTTACAATTTCAATAAATATTTTATGTATAAATATTTACCCCATCTAACTTTGTTGTCGTTCTATTTTATAATTTTTGTCGAAGTTTAGATATTATAGAGATAATTTCATTTAGGTTATGCATATCTCGATGGTTGTGATAATCAACAGTAACTAGCAACTGCAGTCTTTCAATCAGCCCATGCACATTAAAGTGAATATACGTCGGTATTTTAGTGTCCGACTATTGCTTTCCTGTGTTGAATCCTCATCTTCAGAATTTGGAGTGTAATCCATAGAACTTGCTTCATTTATTATTTGCTCTGATAGTTTATGACGAGCATGTTCATTATTTTTGCAGAGTTCATTTCTCAATATTAAACTTTTGTTTTTGCATCCTAAAACTTCTTTACAAACTTCTTTATCATCTTTACCATCTGAGTAGATAACATCTTAGAGTACTTCACATTTCCGCAGTTTGTAAATTAGTTGTTTTTAAATTTGTTATGTATAATGTCAGAATAAACATTTTATAATAGTATATAACATTGTTCTTTATTTATAAAAGGCTGTGACGTTACCACGAAATAGCAGTCGCACAGAGAGGGTGCGCATGGGCAGCGCGCATGGGCAGGGTGCACGCGCAGTGGGCGCATGGGCAGGTGTGCACGCGCAGGGTGCGCATGGGCACAGGCGTGCTTAGGCGTACACGAGGATGCGGAAGTTAACAGTTACCAAGCATCCAATTCTTTATTTGGTGTGGAGTACTTGTCTGCGTATGTATCCGGAGTAAAAAATACGATTTGCATACGCAGCTTATTAATAAAATTAGTTTATCGAGGAAGATGACAAAGGTACATCATTCCTAATAGTACAACAATCTACGCATGGGGCATAAAGATATAAGATAGTTGTATAGATTTTGTAAATCTATTGTATATATTAGTTTTTAAATTCCATAATTTTAAGTTCCTCGCCCACCTTCCAAATCCTTCCTGCTTCTATCCTGGTTGACAGAGTATACGTGTTATCTCCACGCGGTATTCGCGACATCGGTTTTAGATTTCTAGGGAATGGTTAGTTAAAGCATATGTCTCGGTTAGCGAAAAAGGGTTTTAAAGATGGCGTTAAATAAAGATGGGCAAAATTAGTCTTTAAAAGGTATAACTTTGTATGGGTTGGTTCTATTTATAATTTATTTACAGATTTGGGGTTCCTAGAAAAATTTAATATTAGTTGATACCTAGCAAAATATATTTATCTTAAAGAGTGACTACCCCGTATATTAAATACAATATAACACTTGTCAACAAAAAGTTGTAGGAAAATTAAAGACGTATTTAATGGGGTCCAGTATTAGAATTTGTTGGTAGTAATGTTAAGTCCTACTGTATTGTAGGCGAGAAAGATACGATTAAAAAGATTAAAGGGGTCTCACGAATTGTAGTTAAGTAAAACCGAGGGTCTTACAACTTATAACGAGTATATACTCCAAAAGGAATGAACATGCAACTACGTAGCAGTGCGCGGGAGAATAAGAATTCTCCAATAAGAAATTAAAGTTTCCATGTACGTAGCACCAGCCATTGGGTAATGGTCGAAATGTGGAACCTATAAAGACGATTATTAATTGTGGTTTAGAAAATAGTAGTTTTCGTGGACTAAATAAAATAGCTTAGACTGGTTAATGTATATGGTTACATATTCTCGTACACATCCACAAACATCTGTTTACGTCCACAATGGCGATACCGGTAGTTTTTGTTTAACAAATAGTAAGAAAATACGTCAGGTGTTAGTGCGTGGAAGCCCATAGGATCGTTGGATTCAAAAGAACGGTGCGGTGGGATGTATGGTGGCTCCCCGTTAGAATAATCGAAAGTGGTTAATCGGTCGTATTAGATGTTTAAATAAGCGAAAGTGTAAAGGCCTACATAAACAACAAAATTTAATTAACCGACAAAAAGTGTGCGATGTGCTACACTTATAAATAAAGTATGGAATGGTGCTTTTAGCAACCCTAGCAGTAAAAGGGCGACTGACTTTTCCAAGCAACTACAAGAATAGCAGTAGCGCAGAGAAGGGGTATGCATGTATTATACAGTTGCTGCAAAATATGTTAGTTTACGCGTAGCTCGGATGTGTAATTGATCACGACTTAAAGATCCCTCGGAGGTTTAAAATTCTCAGCCCATTGTCGTTCGAAAATGTTTGGAAATTATCAAAACGGTAGCGGGTCGAAGTTTAATGGATGATTGACCGAGTTTTCTACCTTTTACGAGGAATTGGAAGTTGACAGACATCGAGCATCTAATTCTCTATTTGGAGGATATCGAGTACTTACCGGTTCTAGAAATCAATACGTGCGGCCGACCGCTATGCGAAAGTGTAAAAGCCTACAGAAGCAAAATTTAATTATCAGACGAGAAAGTGTGCGATGTGCTATAGAAAGTATAAAAATGGTGCTTTGCATCGCTCTAACAGTAAAAGGAGAGTGACTTTTCTAGCAATTACAAGAATAGCAGTAGCGCGGCGAAGGGTATGCATGTATTATACAGCGCATTGTTGCTCTAAAATATGTTAGTTTACGAGAAGCTCGAACGTGCACAAATTAAATTTCAATCTATAATTAACCACAGTCGTAAAAATAGGAAATTAATGGGTAATTCTAATACCGTTAAGCATATACTTTCGCTTGGTGATTCATTTGGAAAATATTCAAGCCCCCATTTCCTAAAATATGACGTAGAAGTTATTTAAAATTAAATTGTTGTAAGTATCCTGTAGACAACAAGTTGGTATTTTTTAGTAATGGTTTAAAGTGTTTTTGGTTATAGTAGCACTGCATCTTATACATCACGACTTGCACACAATTTGTGTGTGTGCTACCGCTCTTTTGGATTTTTAATATGCACGATCCGTATAACATGGAAGACGTTTCCGATGTTTTTACTAACGGCATTCGCAGCATGGACAAAGCGAATCAGGTGCTTGCATTGGCGCTAAATGTATTGGACGAGCAGCAAAGGATTATGACGTCATTTAGTTCCCCGCCGAATCCTCAACATCGTTCGGGTGTCTTCGAAAACCTTCGGTATGCATTCTATAGGGTACATAAAGCAGGTACGCTCGAGTAAGCTTTTAGTTAGTTCGATTACAAGTTTAACCAAAGTGCTATAGTGCGGGTTTTGTTTTGTACTAAAATGGTACCTGCAAACGTTTATAAGTGCAACCCTTGCGGTGCTTCCTATACCTGGAAAAATGCTCTCAAACGGCACCAGAACAAATGTCGTAGTGTAACATCGCCCAGGTTAAGCCGTCCGCAGCAAAGTACTTAAACTCTGGGTCTTGCGGTATCGCTTTTACGAGAATAGCTCACAGCGACACAAGGAAAAACAGCACGGTATGTCATTAAGCTAAACGTTCAACGCCACCAGCTGTTAAAGGGTCTTGTACGAAACAACCACGAATTATGTGTACAGTATGCGATTTCGAAATGGAAAAGAATACATATGCCGCACACTTAAGGAGCAACAAACATAAAAATGCATCAGTTACCGCTACTAACGAAGATGGCGTAGAAATGATTAGCACAGCGTTTAACAACTGCATGGCTAGCTATCGCATAAATAACGCCAGCGTCGACAATGGAGTGTCCGAGTTTCTTTGGAAGCAGAAGGAACGATTTATTCGATTACTTAATAAAAAGAATACAACATATAATCCGGAAAATACGGAAGTCTTAAACATCATTCCTAATAGCACAGCAACCTAATTAAGGTAGGTCAGTAAGCAATATTTAATTGCTGTTAATTGACTTGTATTTAGCGTACTTTCCTATTATAATAACCGCATTTGTTTGGAGAAGATATACACGTTTAAAATAAAATTATATACAGCTTTCTTAATTATTAACCACGGATGATTACGTGAAAGTTGACCTCCCATTCTCATATTTAAAACCCATTACATTGAATGTGTTTACCTCCACGTGGTGTCGCTGGACGGTAAAACATATTGTTAGATTAACGATATGTCTTATTGACTGAAAACATGTTTCCTCTCTTTACTTTAATCTCTTTTTATTACAGGGCTATTTAAACAACCTATTAATCTCTTTTTTGTTACAGGTTAACCTGCTTGGATTCGACTAAACACAGGAAATAATGTTATACTTTGTAAAATTGTAATTAGTTTATTAAACTGTAAATCGGATAAAATAAAATATTAAACTTTGTGTTCTTATTATTGTTGGTTAAAGGACTGTAGATATTAAAAGGAGGTGATTATAAATTGATCTTGGTAAAAATCTTAAAATTGGGGTAGCTCCTTTGGGGTGATGTTATCTGAAAATTCTAGAGATTCGGGTAGCTGAGAAAATCTAGTGTTAATTAATACCAAACAAGATAGGTTTATCTCGAAAGATGCAATGGCTAGACGAAGAAAACTATTTGGTTCAGATGAAAGATAAAAAATGGTTAGTCGAAGAAAACTATTTGGTCCAGAATGTTAGCGGTAAAAAATCTTAAAAATAGGTTTATCTCGTGTGTGGAAATGTGGATGCTCATTTATCTCGAAACATAAAAAAAATTTAAGATAGGTTTATCTCGAAAGATGAAAATGGTTAGTCGAAGAAAACTTTTTGGTCCAGATGTGTGTGGAAATGTGGATGCTGGTGGAAATGTGGTCACAGGATCCTTGATTTTACCCTACTTGTAGGCTAGCTCAGAAGAGAAATCAATGGAGGTACGCATCCAACCAGTCCCAAAATGGATAAATTAATGACAAAGAAAGTTACTGCGCTTAAACATGATATTTATTATAAGCAACTACAAGCATTTGATGGGCAATATTCTCGAATTATAGTAATTGCGTGAAAGCATTTACTGGAAAACTATTATTTCGGCAACTGTCTAAGTGTTGGGGATCTTGGCAGCCACAGGTTGCTTAACCCCTTCAATAAATCTCAGTAAAATACGCATAATATTAGAAAACAATATAAGGGGAACCGAGCTGTATTGCTGTGTGAGAATTTCAGGGAACTATGTAGGTTAGTTTAGAAAATAAATAATTGCAGGTACAGGTCCAACCAGTTTTGTGACGAAACCCAATGACGTAAAAATAAGCGCAGATAAATATGATGATTATTATAAACAACTAGTTGTTTGTTGTGAAATATCTGCAACTAATGTTGACTGTGCAAAAGATAAATTGGAAAAATATTAAATCAGTAAATGTTCAAGTGTTGGGGAATTTGGCAGCCACAGGCTGCTCCCCACTGAATGTCGGAGAAATAGGGTATATAATTGTAAAACAATAGAAGGGGACCGAACTGCATCTAACAAGAAAGAACGGCACCTATGATGAAAGACAACAAACATAGAACAAAAAGTTGTTGAAAGCGTATGTGTGAGCACAGCACAGACAGTATGCCTACGAAATACGGGCAGTCTGGAAAGCAGACAGAAGAACAGTAGCAGCCTTTGAAATGCCGTGCTTCAGATGTATGAGGATGGACAGACAAAGGTAATAACAAAAGTTATAGAAACAGAAAGGAAACAATGATATCTTTGGGAAAAATATGAGAAATAGAAGGGCAGAATACGTTCTAAGGCATTTTGGGGAATAGTATGGGATATATGACAAGCAGAGATAGGAAAAAGAGGTGGATGTAGACCTAGATCAGATAGTGATAGATGCAGACTGTGCAAATTTCGGGGAAATCTGTAGGTTAGTTCAGAATAGGAAAATGATGGTACGCGTCTAACCAGTTTCAGGACTGAAGACCCAATGATGATGATGAGCAACATTTGACAGATGTTTGCCGTGAAAGCAGATGTTTCGTGCAGCTTTCCTAAAATTCAAATTAAACATTCTTCAATCTTGAAGTTAGCTTTTATTCACTGATAAATTATAAAAACTAAGTATAAAAATTTTAATTCGTTTAGTGACAATTGCAAAGTGTTTGCATTTGTGTTCACACAAAATTTTGAGGTTATGAAAATTTATATACTTAATACAAGAAGTAGTTGATAAGTAATTGTAGTGAACTTTTGTTTATTCTTAATTTGTTAAGTACATGGAAGTTTATTTCATTTCATTGCAAAATTTAAATACACCCTGCGTAATAACTTATGAAACTGTAATCTACCTGATAAGATCTGCCCAGGATAGAAATGATAGTTCAATGCATTGTGGTTACAAATTATTTTGATTAAATATTTAAAACAAGCTTATGTTTAGAGAGCAGTCTTTGCTTTAAAAAGACAAAATTTTGATTTTGTTATAAACGTTATTGTTGAGAATTTTTTTACATGTTATGAATTTTAAAAGAAAGTTTTTTCTTCAGTAAACAATTAGTTAAACTTTGAGACTTTTATTTTGGTCAAATGCGATCAAATTTGGTAACATAAAGGTAGAATTTTGGATAATAATTTTGTGCCAATATCATATTGGATATACATTTTTATTTTGATACTTTTATAGGACACAAATGGTGTTCTACATTTTTTATTTAATCTTTGTAATTTCTTACAGGAGCTGCGTCTTATTTTTATAAAACAGGTTTTTGTCAACGAAGGCGATCGTTTTATTTTGGGTTTCACGTCCGCCCTAAGAATTGTGCTTTGCTCTTATCGTGATTATCTCAGGACTTGGTGGCGCCTATATAACTTAGTTTAGCTTTTGGTTGCAAACAAAATTCGACTTCCCCCTCACTTCTTATTGCTCTACCCAGGAATAGACCCTAGCTATGTCGGAAGACGGCCCTTTCTTCGATTCTCTGTGAAGGAAGCGGAAGATTTTGTGCACACTGGCGCCTATTAATAAAAATAAGTTTCACTGGCGCCCAAACAACAACAAAAATACGTTTCACTGGGGCCAAACTCGAGCTCGAAATTTGTTTGCTCATATTTGCTATTGTTCTCGAAATTTGTTTTGGCACAAATTTAGTTGTGACATTGACTTTCTTTTAGTCAGTTAATTACTTTAGCCAAATTTATTTTAACTTTAATTTTATTTTAGCCTAATAAAGATTTTATTCGATATTGTGTTACGGGCCTGTTTGACACTACGACACCAGGGGACAAAAGGATTGCTATCCTTAAGTTGACTAGCTCTAGTCGGCGAGGGGTGGGTCTGACACAAGTCTAACAGCCCAAATCCGTAGTAAGCGGTAAACAGTATAGATTAGAGATAGGTTTTAACGATAACAAAATCGGGTGGGCACCATCAGTAATGACACTATGCTAGCTATAATCATAAGAATCTCGTTACTGGTCGAGAAAGCTTCTTAGCACTTGGTAGTAATGATAAAGGAAAATAAAGAGAAACTCACGGTGTACAAACATAGAAACAAGGAAACGATTGCTCAAAACATATGTGGAGCACAGCACTGTACGGTTGTGAAGCCTGGACAGTGGGAGAAGCGGACAAGAAAAGGTAGAAGCCTTTGAAATGTGGTGCTACAGACGTATGATGAAGATATCATGGACAGACAAAGTTAAGAACGAAGAGGTACTAAAATGGTAGGGAAGAAAGAAATATGTGGAAAACGGTAAAAATAGGAGATAGGCCATATACTACGGCATGAGGAAATAGTGCGGAATATACTAGAAGCAGAGATAGGAAAAAAGAGAAGAAGATGTAGACCTAGGTTAGACTACTGCACACAGATAGTGAAAGATGTAGGCTGTAGGAGTTTCAGGGAAATGTGTAGGAGTAGGGTAAAATCAAGGATCCTGTGACCACATTTCCACCAGCATCCACATTTCACACATCTGGACCAAAAGTTTTCTTCGACTAACCATTTTCATCTTTCGAGATAAACCTATCTTAAATTTTTTTTATGTTTCGAGATAAATGAGCATCCACATTTCCACACACGAGATAAACCTATTTTTAAGATTTTTTACCGCTAACATTCTGGACCAAATAGTTTTCTTCGACTAACCATTTTTTTTATCTTTCATCTGAACCAAATAGTTTTCTTCGTCTAGCCATTGCATCTTTCGAGATAAACCTATCTTGTTTGGTATTAATTAACACTAGATTTTTCTCAGCTACCCGAATCTCTAGAATTTTTCAGATAACATCACCCCAAGGGAGCTACCCCAATTTTAAGATTTTTACCAAGATCAATTTATAATCGCCCCTCCTTTTAATATCTACAGTCCTTTAACCAACAATAATAAGAACACAAAAGTTTAATATTTTATTTTTATCCGATTTACAGTTTAATAAACTAATTACAATTTTACAAAGTATAACATTATTTCCTGTGTTTAGTCGAATCCAAGCAGGTTAACCTGTAACAAAAAGAGATTAATAGGTTGTTTAAATAGCCCTGTAATAAAGAGATTAAAGTAAAAGAGAGGAAACATGTTTTCAGTCAATAAGACATATTATCGTTAATCTAACAATATGTTTTACCGTCCAGCGACACCACGTGGACACATTCAATGTAATGGGTTTTAAATATGAGAATGGGAGGTCAACTTTCACGTAATCATCGCGTGGTTAATAATTAAGAAAGCTGTATATAATTTTATTTTAAACGTATATCTTCTCCAAACAAATGCGGTTATTATAATAGGAAAGTACGCTAAATACAAGTCAATTAACAGCAATTAAATATTGCTTACTGACCTACCTTAATTAGGTTGCTGTGCTATTAGGAATGATGTTTAAGACTTCGTACGTATTTTCCGGATTATATGTTGTATTCTTTTTATTAAGTAATCGAATAAATCGTTCCTTCTGCTTCCAAAGAAACTCGGACACTCCATTGTCGACGCTGGCGTTATTTATGCGATAATAGCCATGCAGTTGTTAAACGCTGTGCTAATCATTTCTACGCCATCTTCGTTAGTAGCGGTAACTGATGCATTTTATGTTTGTTGCTCCTTAAGTGTGCGGCATATGTATTCTTTTCCATTTCGAAATCGCATACTGTACACATAATTCGTGGTTGTTTCGTACAAGACCCTTTAACAGCTGGTGGCGTTGAACGTTTACTGCTTAATGACATACCGTGCTGTTTTTCCTTGTGTCGCTGTGAGCTATTCTCGTAAAGCGATACCGCAAGACCCAGAGTTTAAGTACTTTGCTGCGGACGGCTTAACCTGGGCGATGTTACACTACGACATTTGTTCTGGTGCCGTTTGAGCATTTTCCAGGTATAGGAAGCACCGCAAGGGTTGCATAAACGTTTGCAGGTACCATTTTAGTACAAAACAAAACCCGCACTATAGCACTTTGGTTAAACTTGTAATCGAACTAACTAAAAAGCTTACTCGAGCGTACCTGCTTTATGTACCCTATAGAATGCATACCGAAGGTTTCGAAGACACCCGAACGATGTTGAGGATTCGGCGGGAACTAAATGACGTCATAATCCTTGCTGCTCGTCCAATACATTTAGCGCCAATGCAAGCACCTGATTCGCTTTGTCCATGCTGCGAATGCCGTTAGTAAAAACATCGGAAACGTCTTCCATGTTATACGGATCGTGTGCATATTAAAAATCCAAAGAGGTAGCACACGCACACAAATTGTGTGCAAGTCGTGATGTATAAGATGCAGTGCTACTATAACCAAAACACTTTAAACCATTACTAAAAAATACCAACTTGTTGTCTACAGGATACTTACAACAATTTAATTTTAAATAACTTCTACGTCATATTTTAGGAAATGGGGGCTTGAATATTTTCCAAATGAATCACCAAGCGAAAGTATATGCTTAACGGTATTAGAATTACCCATTAATTTCCTATTTTTACGACTGTGGTTAATTATAGATTGAAATTTAATTTGTGCACGTTCGAGCTTCTCGTAAACTAACATATTTTAGAGCAACAATGCGCTGTATAATACATGCATACCCCTTCGCCGCGCTACTGCTATTCTTGTAATTGCTAGAAAAAGTCACTCTCCTTTTTACTGTTAGGAGCGATGCAAAGCACCATTTTTTATACTTTCTATAGCACATCGCACACTTTTTCGTCTGATAATTAAATTTTGCTTCTGTAGGCTTTTACACTTTCGCATAGCGGTCGGCCGCACGTATTGATTTCTAGAACCGGTAAGTACTCGATATCCTCCAAATAGAATTAGATGCTCGATGTCTGTCAACTTCCAATTCCCTCGTAAAGGTAGAAAAACTCGGTCAATCATCCATTAAACTTCGACCCGCTACCGTTTTGATAATTTCCAAACATTTTCGAACGACAATGGGCTGAGAATTTTAAACCTCGAGGGATCTTTAAGTCGTGATCAATTACACATCCGAGCTACGCGTAAACTAACATATTTTGCAGCAACTGTATAATACATGCATACCCCTTCTCTGCGCTACTGCTATTCTTGTAGTTGCTTGGAAAAGTCAGTCGCCCTTTTTACTGCTAGGGTCGCTAAAAAGCACCATTCCATACTTTCTTTATAAGTGTAGCATCGCACACTTTTTTTGTTAATTAAATTTTTTTTGTAGGCCTTTACACTTTCGCTTATTTAAACATCTAATACGACCGATTAACCACTTTCGATTATTCTAACGGGGAACCACCATACATCCCACCGCATCGTTCTTTTTGAATCCAACGATCCTATGGGCTTCCACGCACTAACACCCGACGTATCTTTCCTACTATTTGTTAAACAAAAACTACCGGTATCGCCATATTGTGGACGTAAACAGATGTTTGTGGATGTGTACGAGAGTATGTAACCATATACATTAACCAGTCTAAGCTATTTTATTTAGTCCACGAAAATACTATTTTTCTAAACCACAATTAATAATCGCCTTTATAGGTTTCCACATTTCGACCATTACCCAATGACTGGTGCTACGTACATGGAAACTTTAATTTCTTATTAGAGAATTCTTATTCTCCACGCACTGCTGCGTAGTTGCATGCCTACCCCTTTTGGGTATATATCGTTATAGGTTGTAAGACCCTCGGTTTTATAACTACAATTCGTGAGACCCCCTTTAATCTTTTTAATCGTATCTTTCTCGCCTACAATACAGTAGGACTTAGCCCTACTACCAACAAATTCTAATACTGGACCCCATTAAATACGTCTTTAATTTTCCCTACAACTTTTTTGTTGACAAGTGTTATATTGTATTTATTATACGCGGGTAGTCACTCTTTTAAGATAAATATATTTTGCTAGGTATCAACTAATATTAAATTTTCTAGGGACCCCAAATCTGTAAATAGATTTTAAATAGGACCACCCATACAAAGTTATGCCTTTTAAAGACTAATTTTGCCCATCTTTATTTAACTCCATCTTTAAAACCCTTTTTTGCTACAAGACATATGTTTAGCCACCATCTCCCAGAAATCTAAAACCGCCGTGTCCCGCGAATACCACGTGGAGATAACACGTATACTCTGTCAACCAGGATAGAAGCCGGAAGGATTTGGAAGGTGGGCGAAGAACTTAAAAATTATGGAATTTAAAACTAATATATACAATAGATTTACAAAATCTATACAAATATAAACAACTATCTTATATCTTTACGTCCCCATGCGTAGATTGTTGTACTATTAGGAATGATGTACCTTTTGTCATCTTCCCTCGATAAACTAATTTTATTAATAAGCTGCGTATACAAATCGTATTCTTTTACTCCGGATACATACGCAGACAAGTACTCGATACCATCCAAATAAAGAATTGGATGCTTGGTGACTGTTAACATCCGCTTCCCTCGTGTACGCCCAGACACATCCCAGCCCATGAGCACCCCTGCGCGTACACACCCCCCATGCGCCCCCTGCGCGTACGCACCCTGCCCATGCGCGCTGCCCATGCGCACCCCTCTCTGTGCGACTGCTATTTCGTGGTAACGTCACAGCCTTTTATAAATAAAGAACAATGTTATATACTATTATAAAATGTTTATTCTGACATTATACATAACAAATTTAAAAATATTTAATGCCAAGCATGGGGTCATTTAAACTTAATTTTAATACAAAGTTATACACAGAAGACAGTCCTTTCTTTATGTTTGTTTGCGGTGGTTTAATTTTATCTAATTTTATTCGCAGCTTAAAATTTAAATCGATACACCCAAGTCCTTCTATCTCCTTTTCTAGCCAATAGTTTGATACATAAAGACCGTCTAGGTTTTCGAATTGTAAAATGTACCAGTTTGCCTCTATATTTAAAGTCTTTGATTCCATCGCCGAACCAGATCCATTCCTTCGTGTAATTCTTGCAGCTTGTGACAATCTTTTAATCGCAGCTTTCACTATATCCTGCATACGTATCTTGTTAGCTTGATCGACTTCTTCTTGTCGGTATTGGAGAAATCCTTTTCTCCCACACACTGTTGCGTAGTTGCATGTCCACCACTTTTGGGAATATATGGTTGTTATAGGTTGTAAGACCCTCGGTTTTAAATGATCCAAAGGTTCTTTACTAGGCAAATATACAATGTTTAGCGGACCCCTTTTGCGTGTGGTGTACGCCAAGATTACGAAACCCGCATTCCTTAGTTCGTCTTTGTTATCTGCCATTTTGATAAATACGTTTTTAGAATAACCTTTTAAAAAATATACGGATTTAGTACCATCCTTTTCGCAAGAACGCCTACATAACTAAAGAGTCTTACTAACCACAAATGCATACAACTTAGAAACCAGATGTATCTAAGTCAGTCCATCGGCACATAAAATAATCTTTTAATTCTTCCTCATTTTCTCTAATAAGATGTTCTTTGTCTAACACATCTTTGTATTGATCGCGTATTGTCGCAGTGTTTTCCATGTAGTCCAATTTTCGCCTTTTGCATCCATTTCCTCTAATTCCAGTTGTCTTTTCCTTCCACTTACAGCGTATGGTATACATAATGGGGCAATTTCCTTTAGCGTAAACGGATAGGTTTACTACCAATATTTACGCGTTGTCGTACAACCTCTGGACGAATGTTAGGCGTATCTATCAATCCCAATTCCGAAAAATGGTATTTCTTTTGGAATTGTAGAATATGGTGTTGCAGATTGTGTAAAATATGTACTACCTGCTTTAATGTAGCACTTGTGTAAGATTTTTATTTTATCTTGGCTGTCTTCCTCCTCTACTATCTCCAAATAATTTACAGGTAAATAGTTAAAACTAAAGCCAGCAGCATACTTTATCAATTTTTCCCTTTCTTTTGGTTTTCGGACAACAATTTGCAAGCCCGTCAATTTCTTTGTATTACCATTCCCCAATACACGTACTGTAGCAGGTTATTATACACTAAACAACAGCTATTTTGTAGCTTGTCCGATAGCTTACTCCACATTTTGGCAAGTGGTACCGAGTACATTGGCGCCTTTAGGAAGTATAACACTATCTTCCAATAACGTTAAACAGTCTTTTAAGTTTATACACCCGTTCCGCACTGACATAGCTTCAATTGCACAGTTGTATATTGTCGCTTCCAATCGCGTAATACCATGTTCTTTGGCCAAAGTAGACGCAAATGTTTCCCTTAAACGTACATCTGGACAACGTAAAAATCTAGTATATGATTGCCAAGTTGTTTATTAACACCAGGACTTGTTATCTGACACACAAATTTGTTGTATATCTTAATTCTTGCATTGGTTGTTAGCCATGTTAAACAATCAATTCCTACCAGTTTTATCGTTGTCAACTATAATATTACACTTTTCTTCGTATTCATCCCTTATAGCAAAAGTTATGGTTTGTAGTTAAATAATTACACATCTCCATCTTGCTAAATATACCCGCAAAATCTTGGGTTACATCCATGTCAAAGATAGAAATAATCTTTTTCGACTTCGTCTAATATATCTGGTAGTTCCTCCAATAAAGTTTCCAACTTAACATCTGCTAGTTCCACTTTGTATGGAACACATATAGGATTTTGGAATTTTTTATTAATGCATTCAGGGTCTTCTTTTCCGATAATTTCTTTACTCTCTGGCCCATCTTGTTAGTGCTTTCCAGAGAAAACGGAGCTTAGCTTTAACACCATGCCTAGCGGAAACAAATCGGTCAAACTTTCTTCGTAGATAGCTGTTAAATGCACCACAAATTTCTTTTTAGGATAAACATCCTTTTGCTTGCAGATGCTTGTTCGGCGTCAGAAAAGGTCGCAAATTTTAACCAACATTATATTGTCACAAAATGGTTCTGTAATTGGTGTGTGTAGTCCACCAGTCAGCATCTGTTTCGCCTTCGACATAACAAATATTACCAATATCTGTTACCAGATTATTGTTGCACATATTTTCTGTACCAAAAGCCATAATCCAAATCGCTCATTTGTCGGTTTCACTTTATTCCCAAGTTGAGAAACGTTAATCACCTTGGAGACGCTCATGTTTACCGTTCTAGCTACTATCGAATACTAAATTTAAATACGAAAATTGTTCTCTTATGTATTCTACAGAGTGGGGCGTATATTGCCGAAGATAGTCGAATATGTTGTTATCCGACCTAAGCCGACAATGCGCATCGACATACTATCCGGATATATGTGTGGATGTTATTAGTTAGGGTGAAATTGCCCCATATGACCACATGACCACATATGACCACATGACCATGACCACATGACCATATGACCAACATGACCACATGACCATATGAGTTTTCACATTGATGACCTAATTGCTTTTTTTAATGGTTTTCTCATTAAAAACCCATTAACACGTTAACATTTTCCATTAAAAACCAAGGTGTGGACTAGGTTAGATAAAGGAATTGAAATTGCTTTTAATGAGTTTTCCTTTATAAGTCGTCGCATCCCTGTGGTTAGGTTGATAAAATTAATATTCGACTATCTTCGGCAATACGTTTGTAGAATACATGGAACAATTTTTCGTATTCAATTTAGTATTCGATAGTAGCCTAGAACGGTAAACATGAGCGTCTCCAAGGTGATTAACGTTTCTCAACTTCTTGGGAATAAAGTGAAACCGACAAATGAGCGATTATGGCTGTTGGCGAAAATATGTGCAACAATAATCTGGTAACAGATATTGGTGTTGACTTTGTCGAGCGAAAAGATATATGACTGGTGACTACACACACCAATTACAGAACCATTTTGTGACAATATAATGTTGGTTAAAAT
This sequence comes from Platerodrilus igneus, assembly GCA_036346225.1. NCBI lineage: Eukaryota > Metazoa > Arthropoda > Insecta > Coleoptera > Lycidae > Platerodrilus > Platerodrilus igneus. The sequence goes on from JARFIW010001214.1 coordinate 356,722, forward strand.
TTGCGACTTTCTGACGCCGAACAAATCTGCAAGATAGGATGTTTATCTAAAAGAAATTTGTGGTGCATTTAACAGCTATCTACGAAAAGTTTGACCGATTTGTTTCCGCTAAAACATGGTGTTAAAGCTAAGCTTCCGTTTTCTCTGGAAAGCACTAACAAGATGACAGAGTAAAAGAAATTATCGGAAAAGAAGACCTCGAATGCATTAATAAAAACTTAATATATCTATATGTTCCATACAAAGTGGAACTAGCAGATGTTAAGTTGGAAACTTTATTGGAGGAACTACCAGATATATTAGACGAACTCGAAAAGATTATTTCTATCTTTTGACATGGATGTAACCCAAGATTTTGCAGACGGGTGTATATTTAGACAAGATGGAGATGTGTAATTATTTAACTACAAACTCATAACTTTTGCTATAAGGGAGAATACGGAAAAGTGTAAAATAGTTGCTGTTTAGTGATAAAACTGCAGGAATTGATTGTTTAACATGGCTAACAACCAATGCAGAATTAAGTTACAAAAAATTTGTGTCAGATAACAAGTCCTGGTGTTAATAAACAACCCGTAATCATATACTAGATTTTACGTTGTCCAGATGTACGTTTAAAAACATTGCGTCTACTTTGGCTAAAGAACATGGTATACGCGATTGGAAGCGACAATATACTGTGCAATATAATTGGAAGATATTTAAATAAAACCCAAAACGTTTGAAACAATATTTATATTTCAATTCAAATACTTAACAGGTACACTTCACATAGAAATATATTTTTATTCATTAAAACTAATACACACACACACACAAAAGTCACTTTTTCCTCCTTTTAATTGGTAAATGTGTAGTATACATATCCAAATTTTGCACACGATTTTCTTTTTGATCTGAGTTCTGTATAGAGTGTAGCTCGTGGAACATTGTAGATTTCTGAATGCTTCTGAACCAGTAATCCATCCTTTGTTTATTTCGTCAAGGGCTTTATTTAAATCCTCTTTAGTATACGATTTAAGTTGTCTCTTTCTTTTCTGTCAGAAACGTCTGACTTGGAGTCTATGTTCTGATCTTTCGCATCAACATTATCATGTGTAGGTTTATCTTGCACTATTTTAGTATTTACCAGAGATTCATTAGACATACCATTCAAATGTTGGCTAGTTGAATTGTTTGATAAACTTGTTTTCATCTCCTTGACAACTTCTTCTAAAATTTTTATAGCATCTAAGGATATAATTTTTCCCGCTCATCTTATTACGATGTTTACTTATCAAAATGCAAATGCAGACTATTCCAATTTTACAATTTCAATAAATATTTTATGTATAAATATTTACCCCATCTAACTTTGTTGTCGTTCTATTTTATAATTTTTGTCGAAGTTTAGATATTATAGAGATAATTTCATTTAGGTTATGCATATCTCGATGGTTGTGATAATCAACAGTAACTAGCAACTGCAGTCTTTCAATCAGCCCATGCACATTAAAGTGAATATACGTCGGTATTTTAGTGTCCGACTATTGCTTTCCTGTGTTGAATCCTCATCTTCAGAATTTGGAGTGTAATCCATAGAACTTGCTTCATTTATTATTTGCTCTGATAGTTTATGACGAGCATGTTCATTATTTTTGCAGAGTTCATTTCTCAATATTAAACTTTTGTTTTTGCATCCTAAAACTTCTTTACAAACTTCTTTATCATCTTTACCATCTGAGTAGATAACATCTTAGAGTACTTCACATTTCCGCAGTTTGTAAATTAGTTGTTTTTAAATTTGTTATGTATAATGTCAGAATAAACATTTTATAATAGTATATAACATTGTTCTTTATTTATAAAAGGCTGTGACGTTACCACGAAATAGCAGTCGCACAGAGAGGGGTGCGCATGGGCAGCGCGCATGGGCAGGGTGCACGCGCAGTGGGCGCATGGGCAGGTGTGCACGCGCAGGGTGCGCATGGGCACAGGCGTGCTTAGGCGTACACGAGGATGCGGAAGTTAACAGTTACCAAGCATCCAATTCTTTATTTGGTGTGGAGTACTTGTCTGCGTATGTATCCGGAGTAAAAAATACGATTTGCATACGCAGCTTATTAATAAAATTAGTTTATCGAGGGAAGATGACAAAGGTACATCATTCCTAATAGTACAACAATCTACGCATGGGGCATAAAGATATAAGATAGTTGTATAGATTTTGTAAATCTATTGTATATATTAGTTTTTAAATTCCATAATTTTAAGTTCCTCGCCCACCTTCCAAATCCTTCCTGCTTCTATCCTGGTTGACAGAGTATACGTGTTATCTCCACGCGGTATTCGCGACATCGGTTTTAGATTTCTAGGGAATGGTTAGTTAAAGCATATGTCTCGGTTAGCGAAAAAGGGTTTTAAAGATGGCGTTAAATAAAGATGGGCAAAATTAGTCTTTAAAAGGTATAACTTTGTATGGGTTGGTTCTATTTATAATTTATTTACAGATTTGGGGTTCCTAGAAAAATTTAATATTAGTTGATACCTAGCAAAATATATTTATCTTAAAGAGTGACTACCCCGTATATTAAATACAATATAACACTTGTCAACAAAAAGTTGTAGGAAAATTAAAGACGTATTTAATGGGGTCCAGTATTAGAATTTGTTGGTAGTAATGTTAAGTCCTACTGTATTGTAGGCGAGAAAGATACGATTAAAAAGATTAAAGGGGTCTCACGAATTGTAGTTAAGTAAAACCGAGGGTCTTACAACTTATAACGAGTATATACTCCAAAAGGAATGAACATGCAACTACGTAGCAGTGCGCGGGAGAATAAGAATTCTCCAATAAGAAATTAAAGTTTCCATGTACGTAGCACCAGCCATTGGGTAATGGTCGAAATGTGGAACCTATAAAGACGATTATTAATTGTGGTTTAGAAAATAGTAGTTTTCGTGGACTAAATAAAATAGCTTAGACTGGTTAATGTATATGGTTACATATTCTCGTACACATCCACAAACATCTGTTTACGTCCACAATGGCGATACCGGTAGTTTTTGTTTAACAAATAGTAAGAAAATACGTCAGGTGTTAGTGCGTGGAAGCCCATAGGATCGTTGGATTCAAAAGAACGGTGCGGTGGGATGTATGGTGGCTCCCCGTTAGAATAATCGAAAGTGGTTAATCGGTCGTATTAGATGTTTAAATAAGCGAAAGTGTAAAGGCCTACATAAACAACAAAATTTAATTAACCGACAAAAAGTGTGCGATGTGCTACACTTATAAATAAAGTATGGAATGGTGCTTTTAGCAACCCTAGCAGTAAAAGGGCGACTGACTTTTCCAAGCAACTACAAGAATAGCAGTAGCGCAGAGAAGGGGTATGCATGTATTATACAGTTGCTGCAAAATATGTTAGTTTACGCGTAGCTCGGATGTGTAATTGATCACGACTTAAAGATCCCTCGGAGGTTTAAAATTCTCAGCCCATTGTCGTTCGAAAATGTTTGGAAATTATCAAAACGGTAGCGGGTCGAAGTTTAATGGATGATTGACCGAGTTTTCTACCTTTTACGAGGAATTGGAAGTTGACAGACATCGAGCATCTAATTCTCTATTTGGAGGATATCGAGTACTTACCGGTTCTAGAAATCAATACGTGCGGCCGACCGCTATGCGAAAGTGTAAAAGCCTACAGAAGCAAAATTTAATTATCAGACGAGAAAGTGTGCGATGTGCTATAGAAAGTATAAAAATGGTGCTTTGCATCGCTCTAACAGTAAAAGGAGAGTGACTTTTCTAGCAATTACAAGAATAGCAGTAGCGCGGCGAAGGGTATGCATGTATTATACAGCGCATTGTTGCTCTAAAATATGTTAGTTTACGAGAAGCTCGAACGTGCACAAATTAAATTTCAATCTATAATTAACCACAGTCGTAAAAATAGGAAATTAATGGGTAATTCTAATACCGTTAAGCATATACTTTCGCTTGGTGATTCATTTGGAAAATATTCAAGCCCCCATTTCCTAAAATATGACGTAGAAGTTATTTAAAATTAAATTGTTGTAAGTATCCTGTAGACAACAAGTTGGTATTTTTTAGTAATGGTTTAAAGTGTTTTTGGTTATAGTAGCACTGCATCTTATACATCACGACTTGCACACAATTTGTGTGTGTGCTACCGCTCTTTTGGATTTTTAATATGCACGATCCGTATAACATGGAAGACGTTTCCGATGTTTTTACTAACGGCATTCGCAGCATGGACAAAGCGAATCAGGTGCTTGCATTGGCGCTAAATGTATTGGACGAGCAGCAAAGGATTATGACGTCATTTAGTTCCCCGCCGAATCCTCAACATCGTTCGGGTGTCTTCGAAAACCTTCGGTATGCATTCTATAGGGTACATAAAGCAGGTACGCTCGAGTAAGCTTTTAGTTAGTTCGATTACAAGTTTAACCAAAGTGCTATAGTGCGGGTTTTGTTTTGTACTAAAATGGTACCTGCAAACGTTTATAAGTGCAACCCTTGCGGTGCTTCCTATACCTGGAAAAATGCTCTCAAACGGCACCAGAACAAATGTCGTAGTGTAACATCGCCCAGGTTAAGCCGTCCGCAGCAAAGTACTTAAACTCTGGGTCTTGCGGTATCGCTTTTACGAGAATAGCTCACAGCGACACAAGGAAAAACAGCACGGTATGTCATTAAGCTAAACGTTCAACGCCACCAGCTGTTAAAGGGTCTTGTACGAAACAACCACGAATTATGTGTACAGTATGCGATTTCGAAATGGAAAAGAATACATATGCCGCACACTTAAGGAGCAACAAACATAAAAATGCATCAGTTACCGCTACTAACGAAGATGGCGTAGAAATGATTAGCACAGCGTTTAACAACTGCATGGCTAGCTATCGCATAAATAACGCCAGCGTCGACAATGGAGTGTCCGAGTTTCTTTGGAAGCAGAAGGAACGATTTATTCGATTACTTAATAAAAAGAATACAACATATAATCCGGAAAATACGGAAGTCTTAAACATCATTCCTAATAGCACAGCAACCTAATTAAGGTAGGTCAGTAAGCAATATTTAATTGCTGTTAATTGACTTGTATTTAGCGTACTTTCCTATTATAATAACCGCATTTGTTTGGAGAAGATATACACGTTTAAAATAAAATTATATACAGCTTTCTTAATTATTAACCACGGATGATTACGTGAAAGTTGACCTCCCATTCTCATATTTAAAACCCATTACATTGAATGTGTTTACCTCCACGTGGTGTCGCTGGACGGTAAAACATATTGTTAGATTAACGATATGTCTTATTGACTGAAAACATGTTTCCTCTCTTTACTTTAATCTCTTTTTATTACAGGGCTATTTAAACAACCTATTAATCTCTTTTTTGTTACAGGTTAACCTGCTTGGATTCGACTAAACACAGGAAATAATGTTATACTTTGTAAAATTGTAATTAGTTTATTAAACTGTAAATCGGATAAAATAAAATATTAAACTTTGTGTTCTTATTATTGTTGGTTAAAGGACTGTAGATATTAAAAGGAGGTGATTATAAATTGATCTTGGTAAAAATCTTAAAATTGGGGTAGCTCCTTTGGGGTGATGTTATCTGAAAATTCTAGAGATTCGGGTAGCTGAGAAAATCTAGTGTTAATTAATACCAAACAAGATAGGTTTATCTCGAAAGATGCAATGGCTAGACGAAGAAAACTATTTGGTTCAGATGAAAGATAAAAAATGGTTAGTCGAAGAAAACTATTTGGTCCAGAATGTTAGCGGTAAAAAATCTTAAAAATAGGTTTATCTCGTGTGTGGAAATGTGGATGCTCATTTATCTCGAAACATAAAAAAAATTTAAGATAGGTTTATCTCGAAAGATGAAAATGGTTAGTCGAAGAAAACTTTTTGGTCCAGATGTGTGTGGAAATGTGGATGCTGGTGGAAATGTGGTCACAGGATCCTTGATTTTACCCTACTTGTAGGCTAGCTCAGAAGAGAAATCAATGGAGGTACGCATCCAACCAGTCCCAAAATGGATAAATTAATGACAAAGAAAGTTACTGCGCTTAAACATGATATTTATTATAAGCAACTACAAGCATTTGATGGGCAATATTCTCGAATTATAGTAATTGCGTGAAAGCATTTACTGGAAAACTATTATTTCGGCAACTGTCTAAGTGTTGGGGATCTTGGCAGCCACAGGTTGCTTAACCCCTTCAATAAATCTCAGTAAAATACGCATAATATTAGAAAACAATATAAGGGGAACCGAGCTGTATTGCTGTGTGAGAATTTCAGGGAACTATGTAGGTTAGTTTAGAAAATAAATAATTGCAGGTACAGGTCCAACCAGTTTTGTGACGAAACCCAATGACGTAAAAATAAGCGCAGATAAATATGATGATTATTATAAACAACTAGTTGTTTGTTGTGAAATATCTGCAACTAATGTTGACTGTGCAAAAGATAAATTGGAAAAATATTAAATCAGTAAATGTTCAAGTGTTGGGGAATTTGGCAGCCACAGGCTGCTCCCCCCCCCCCCCACTGAATGTCGGAGAAATAGGGTATATAATTGTAAAACAATAGAAGGGGACCGAACTGCATCTAACAAGAAAGAACGGCACCTATGATGAAAGACAACAAACATAGAACAAAAAGTTGTTGAAAGCGTATGTGTGAGCACAGCACAGACAGTATGCCTACGAAATACGGGCAGTCTGGAAAGCAGACAGAAGAACAGTAGCAGCCTTTGAAATGCCGTGCTTCAGATGTATGAGGATGGACAGACAAAGGTAATAACAAAAGTTATAGAAACAGAAAGGAAACAATGATATCTTTGGGAAAAATATGAGAAATAGAAGGGCAGAATACGTTCTAAGGCATTTTGGGGAATAGTATGGGATATATGACAAGCAGAGATAGGAAAAAGAGGTGGATGTAGACCTAGATCAGATAGTGATAGATGCAGACTGTGCAAATTTCGGGGAAATCTGTAGGTTAGTTCAGAATAGGAAAATGATGGTACGCGTCTAACCAGTTTCAGGACTGAAGACCCAATGATGATGATGAGCAACATTTGACAGATGTTTGCCGTGAAAGCAGATGTTTCGTGCAGCTTTCCTAAAATTCAAATTAAACATTCTTCAATCTTGAAGTTAGCTTTTATTCACTGATAAATTATAAAAACTAAGTATAAAATTTTAATTCGTTTAGTGACAATTGCAAAGTGTTTGCATTTGTGTTCACACAAAATTTTGAGGTTATGAAAATTTATATACTTAATACAAGAAGTAGTTGATAAGTAATTGTAGTGAACTTTTGTTTATTCTTAATTTGTTAAGTACATGGAAGTTTATTTCATTTCATTGCAAAATTTAAATACACCCTGCGTAATAACTTATGAAACTGTAATCTACCTGATAAGATCTGCCCAGGATAGAAATGATAGTTCAATGCATTGTGGTTACAAATTATTTTGATTAAATATTTAAAACAAGCTTATGTTTAGAGAGCAGTCTTTTGCTTTAAAAAGACAAAATTTTGATTTTGTTATAAACGTTATTGTTGAGAATTTTTTTTACATGTTATGAATTTTTAAAAGAAAGTTTTTTTCTTCAGTAAACAATTAGTTAAACTTTGAGACTTTTATTTTGGTCAAATGCGATCAAATTTGGTAACATAAAGGTAGAATTTTTGGATAATAATTTTGTGCCAATATCATATTGGATATACATTTTTTATTTTTGATACTTTTATAGGACACAAATGGTGTTCTACATTTTTTATTTAATCTTTGTAATTTCTTACAGGAGCTGCGTCTTATTTTTATAAAACAGGTTTTTGTCAACGAAGGCGATCGTTTTATTTTGGGTTTCACGTCCGCCCTAAGAATTGTGCTTTGCTCTTATCGTGATTATCTCAGGACTTGGTGGCGCCTATATAACTTAGTTTAGCTTTTGGTTGCAAACAAAATTCGACTTCCCCCTCACTTCTTATTGCTCTACCCAGGAATAGACCCTAGCTATGTCGGAAGACGGCCCTTTCTTCGATTCTCTGTGAAGGAAGCGGAAGATTTTGTGCACACTGGCGCCTATTAATAAAAATAAGTTTCACTGGCGCCCAAACAACAACAAAAATACGTTTCACTGGGGCCAAACTCGAGCTCGAAATTTGTTTGCTCATATTTGCTATTGTTCTCGAAATTTGTTTTGGCACAAATTTAGTTGTGACATTGACTTTCTTTTAGTCAGTTAATTACTTTAGCCAAATTTATTTTTAACTTTAATTTTATTTTAGCCTAATAAAGATTTTATTCGATATTGTGTTACGGGCCTGTTTGACACTACGACACCAGGGGACAAAAGGATTGCTATCCTTAAGTTGACTAGCTCTAGTCGGCGAGGGGTGGGTCTGACACAAGTCTAACAGCCCAAATCCGTAGTAAGCGGTAAACAGTATAGATTAGAGATAGGTTTTAACGATAACAAAATCGGGTGGGCACCATCAGTAATGACACTATGCTAGCTATAATCATAAGAATCTCGTTACTGGTCGAGAAAGCTTCTTAGCACTTGGTAGTAATGATAAAGGAAAATAAAGAGAATACGTCAGGTGTTAGTGCGTGAAGCCCATAGGATCGTTGGATTCAAAAGAACGGTGCGGTGGGATGTATGGTGGCTCCTCGTTAGAATAATCGAAAGTGGTTAATCGGTCGTATTAGATGTTTAAATAAGCGAAAGTGTAAAGGCCTACATAAACAAAAATTTAATTAACTGACAAAAAAGTGTGCGATGTGCTACACTTATAAATAAAGTATGGAATGGTGCTTTTAGCAACCCTAGCAGTAAAAAGGGCGACTGACTTTTCCAAGCAACTACAAGAATAGCAGTAGCGCAGAGAAGGGTATGCATGTATTATACAGTTGCTGCAAAATATGTTAGTTTACGCGTAGCTCGGATGTGTAATTGATCACGACTTAAAGATCCCTCGGAGGTTTAAAATTCTCAGCCCATTGTCGTTCGAAAAATGTTTGGAAATTATCAAAACGGTAGCGGGTCGAAGTTTAATGGATGATTGACCGAGTTTTTCTACCTTTACGAGGGAATTGGAAGTTGACAGACATCGAGCATCTAATTCTCTATTTGGAGGATATCGAGTACTTACCGGTTCTAGAAATCAATACGTGCGGCCGACCGCTATGCGAAAGTGTAAAAGCCTACAGAAGCAAAATTTAATTATCAGACGAGAAAGTGTGCGATGTGCTATAGAAAGTATAAAAATGGTGCTTTGCATCGCTCCTAACAGTAAAAAGGAGAGTGACTTTTCTAGCAATTACAAGAATAGCAGTAGCGCGGCGAAGGGGTATGCATGTATTATACAGCGCATTGTTGCTCTAAAATATGTTAGTTTACGAGAAGCTCGAACGTGCACAAATTAAATTTCAATCTATAATTAACCACAGTCGTAAAAATAGGAAATTAATGGGTAATTCTAATACCGTTAAGCATATACTTTCGCTTGGTGATTCATTTGGAAAAATATTCAAGCCCCCCATTTCCTAAAATATGACGTAGAAGTTATTTAAAATTAAATTGTTGTAAGTATCCTGTAGACAACAAGTTGGTATTTTTTTAGTAATGGTTTAAAGTGTTTTTGGTTATAGTAGCACTGCATCTTATACATCACGACTTGCACACAATTTGTGTGCGTGTGCTACCGCTCTTTTGGATTTTTAATATGCACACGATCCGTATAACATGGAAGACGTTTCCGATGTTTTTACTAACGGCATTCGCAGCATGGACAAAGCGAATCAGGTGCTTGCATTGGCGCTAAATGTATTGGACGAGCAGCAAAGATTATGACGTCATTTAGTTCCCCGCCGAATCCTCAACATCGTTCGGGTGTCTTCGAAAACCTTCGGTATGCATTCTATAGGGTACATAAAGCAGGTACGCTCGAGTAAGCTTTTTAGTTAGTTCGATTACAAGTTTAACCAAAGTGCTATAGTGCGGGTTTTGTTTTGTACTAAAATGGTACCTGCAAACGTTTATAAGTGCAACCTTGCGGTGCTTCCTATACCTGGAAAATGCTCTCAAACGGCACCAGAACAAATGTCGTAGTGTAACATCGCCCAGGTTAAGCCGTCCGCAGCAAAGTACTTAAACTCTGGGTCTTGCGGTATCGCTTTTACGAGAATAGCTCACAGCGACACAAGGAAAACAGCACGGTATGTCATTACAGTAAACGTTCAACGCCACCAGCTGTTAAAGGGTCTTGTACGAAACAACCACGAATTATGTGTACAGTATGCGATTTCGAAATGGAAAAGAATACATATGCCGCACACTTAAGGAGCAACAAACATAAAATGCATCAGTTACCGCTACTAACGAAGATGGCGTAGAAATGATTAGCACAGCGTTTAACAACTGCATGGCTAGCTATCGCATAAATAACGCCAGCGTCGACAATGGAGTGTCCGAGTTTCTTTGGAAGCAGAAGGAACGATTTATTCGATTACTTAATAAAAAGAATACAACATATAATCCGGAAAATACGTACGAAGTCTTAAACATCATTCCTAATAGCACAGCAACCTAATTAAGGTAGGTCAGTAAGCAATATTTAATTGCTGTTAATTGACTTGTATTTAGCGTACTTTCCTATTATAATAACCGCATTTGTTTGGAGAAGATATACACGTTTAAAATAAAATTATATACAGCTTTCTTAATTATTAACCACGGATGATTACGTGAAAGTTGACCTCCCATTCTCATATTTAAAACCCATTACATTGAATGTGTTTACCTCCACGTGGTGTCGCTGGACGGTAAAACATATTGTTAGATTAACGATAATATGTCTTATTGACTGAAAACATGTTTCCTCTCTTTACTTTAATCTCTTTTTATTACAGGGCTATTTAAACAACCTATTAATCTCTTTTTGTTACAGGTTAACCTGCTTGGATTCGACTAAACACAGGAAATAATGTTATACTTTGTAAAATTGTAATTAGTTTATTAAACTGTAAATCGGATAAAAATAAAATATTAAACTTTTGTGTTCTTATTATTGTTGGTTAAAGGACTGTAGATATTAAAAGGAGGGTGATTATAAATTGATCTTGGTAAAAATCTTAAAATTGGGGTAGCTCCTTTGGGGTGATGTTATCTGAAAATTCCTAGAGATTCGGGTAGCTGAGAAAATCTAGTGTTAATTAATACCAAACAAGATAGGTTTATCTCGAAAGATGCAATGGCTAGACGAAGAAAACTATTTGGTTCAGATGAAAGATAAAAAAAAATGGTTAGTCGAAGAAAACTATTTGGTCCAGAATGTTAGCGGTAAAAAATCTTAAAAATAGGTTTATCTCGTGTGTGGAAATGTGGATGCTCATTTATCTCGAAACATAAAAAATTTAAGATAGGTTTATCTCGAAAGATGAAAATGGTTAGTCGAAGAAAACTTTTGGTCCAGATGTGTGGAAATGTGGATGCTGGTGGAAATGTGGTCACAGGATCCTTGATTTTACCCTACTTGTAGGCTAGCTCAGAAGAGAAATCAATGGAGGTACGCATCCAACCAGTCCCAAAATGGATAAATTAATGACAAAGAAAGTTACTGCGCTTAAACATGATATTTATTATAAGCAACTACAAGCATTTGATGGGCAATATTCTCGAATTATAGTAATTGCGTGAAAGCATTTACTGGAAAACTATTATTTCGGCAACTGTCTAAGTGTTGGGGGATCTTGGCAGCCACAGGTTGCTTAACCCCCTTCAATAAATCTCAGTAAAATACGCATAATATTAGAAAACAATATAAGGGGAACCGAGCTGTATTGCTGTGTGAGAATTTCAGGGAACTATGTAGGTTAGTTTAGAAAATAAATAATTGCAGGTACAGGTCCAACCAGTTTTGTGACGGGAAACCCAATGACGTAAAAATAAGCGCAGATAAATATGATGATTATTATAAACAACTAGTTGTTTGTTGTGAAATATCTGCAACTAATGTTGACTGTGCAAAAAGATAAATTGGAAAAAATATTAAATCAGTAAATGTTCAAGTGTTGGGGGAATTTGGCAGCCACAGGCTGCTCCCCACTGAATGTCGGAGAAATAGGGTATATAATTGTAAAACAATAGAAGGGGACCGAACTGCATCTAACAAGAAAGAACGGCACCTATGATGAAAGACAACAAACATAGAACAAAAAGTTGTTGAAAGCGTATGTGTGGAGCACAGCACAGACAGTATGCCTACGAAATACGGGCAGTCTGGAAAGCAGACAGAAGAACAGTAGCAGCCTTTGAAATGCCGTGCTTCAGATGTATGAGGATGGACAGACAAAGGTAATAACAAATAAGTTATAGAAACAGAAAGGAAACAATGATATCTTTGGGAAAAAATATGAGAAATAGAAGGGCAGAATACGTTCTAAGGCATTTTTGGGGAATAGTATGGGATATATGACAAGCAGAGATAGGAAAAAAGAGGTGGATGTAGACCTAGATCAGATAGTGATAGATGCAGACTGTGCAAATTTCGGGGAAATCTGTAGGTTAGTTCAGAATAGGAAAAATGATGGTACGCGTCTAACCAGTTTCAGGACTGAAGACCCAATGATGATGATGAGCAACATTTGACAGATGTTTGCCGTGAAAGCAGATGTTTCGTGCAGCTTTCCTAAAATTCAAATTAAACATTCTTCAATCTTGAAGTTAGCTTTTATTCACTGATAAATTATAAAAACTAAGTATAAAAATTTTAATTCGTTTAGTGACAATTGCAAAGTGTTTGCATTTGTGTTCACACAAAATTTTGAGGTTATGAAAATTTATATACTTAATACAAGAAGTAGTTGATAAGTAATTGTAGTGAACTTTGTTTATTCTTAATTTGTTAAGTACATGGAAGTTTATTTCATTTCATTGCAAAATTTAAATACACCCTGCGTAATAACTTATGAAACTGTAATCTACCTGATAAGATCTGCCCAGGATAGAAATGATAGTTCAATGCATTGTGGTTACAAATTATTTTGATTAAATATTTAAAACAAGCTTATGTTTAGAGAGCAGTCTTTGCTTTAAAAAGACAAAATTTTGATTTTGTTATAAACGTTATTGTTGAGAATTTTTTACATGTTATGAATTTTAAAAGAAAGTTTTTTCTTCAGTAAACAATTAGTTAAACTTTGAGACTTTTATTTTGGTCAAATGCGATCAAATTTGGTAACATAAAGGTAGAATTTTTGGATAATAATTTTGTGCCAATATCATATTGGATATACATTTTTTAATTTTGATACTTTTATAGGACACAAATGGTGTTCTACATTTTTTTTATTTAATCTTTGTAATTTCTTACAGGAGCTGCGTCTTATTTTTATAAAACAGGTTTTTGTCAACGAAGGCGATCGTTTTATTTTTGGGTTTCCACGTCCGCCCTAAGAATTGTGCTTTGCTCTTATCGTGATTATCTCAGGACTTGGTGGCGCCTATATAACTTAGTTTAGCTTTTGGTTGCAAACAAAATTCGACTTCCCCTCACTTCTTATTGCTCTACCCAGGAATAGACCCCTAGCTATGTCGGAAGACGGCCCTTTCTTCGATTCTCTGTGAAGGAAGCGGAAGATTTTTGTGCACTGGCGCCTATTAATAAAAATAAGTTTCACTGGCGCCCAAACAACAACAAAAATACGTTTCACTGGGGCCAAACTCGGAGCTCGAAATTTGTTTGCTCATATTTGCTATTGTTCTCGAAATTTGTTTTGGCACAAATTTAGTTGTGACATTGACTTTCTTTTAGTCAGTTAATTACTTTAGCCAAATTTATTTTTAACTTTAATTTTATTTTAGCCTAATAAAGATTTTATTCGATATTGTGTTACGGGCCTGTTTGACACTACGACACCAGGGGACAAAAGGATTGCTATCCTTAAGTTGACTAGCTCTAGTCGGCGAGGGGTGGGTCTGACACAAGTCTAACAGCCCAAATCCGTAGTAAGCGGTAAACAGTATAGATTAGAGATAGGTTTTAACGATAACAAAATCGGGTGGGCACCATCAGTAATGACACTATGCTAGCTATAATCATAAGAATCTCGTTACTGGTCGAGAAAGCTTCTTAGCACTTGGTAGTAATGATAAAGGAAAAATAAAGAGAAACTCACGGTGTAGAATGCTCTGATTTACCCTACTTGCACATGCAATCTTAAGTGAAATGATACACCTTATCTTCGGTTGCTGGCTCTATTTCTACACATAGCTGTAAGGATTACATTAATTGACACAGATATATATATATATATATATATATATATATATATATATACATTTGAACAAACATACGGCGCCGACTAGTACGCCTTAAATGCAACAGATATAAACAGTAACTTATTATTAAATCGACGTTCGCACTGGCCAGAGCTATCAAAATAAACTCTTATGTACAACTTATATTTTTTTAAACAAAGTAGGGATGGATGTACCTGGATCTCACGCTGATGTGGCTAATCAATTTGACTACGTAGGGTATGAACTGGAACCCGAAGTATCATGCATTTTGATCCGGGTGCATGCAAAACCTGCTGTATCTAGGTGGATACTAAACGTAGGACTAGTTGAATAGGTTTGCTTTACACATATTATGAACTTGCGTCCACGGAACAAATTACACCACGGCTATATTACCTTGAAAAGGCTCGTAGCTTTACAGTTATAAATGTAAACAGTGCGCACACATCTATTTCTATCTCACGTGGCCGACGGGGCAGCGAGGATAGAGTGAATATACGACACAGCGCACTTTCCTAATGTTGGCTCCACTGACACCGATTGTCAACAACAACGTATAGTTTTGGGGAACAAAATAGCTCAGTGCCAACGTGCGGAACTAGTCTGATCACTAACTAAAAATAGTAACAGTTCAACGCTTACCTTGTGGGGTAAATCAAACCACTGTACATAGTGAGGAGTCGTGTACGTTTTAACAAACTACCAACAAGCGTCATTACGGGGTGTGTGCTGTTCCCAAATAGATTGGACAATTACGGCTTACGGCATACGTAATTTAAAGGTCCTTTCTTTCTCGTCCAAATTAGAAATTCCCAATATGGATTTGTATTCTATATATCTATGGATATAGATAACGGCAAATAAAAGTGGACAATGAGTAGACCTGCAACAAATAGATTAACACACCCGCACCATAAAATAACACAAAACTCTGACGTTCCTTAATGTCAATTCCTCGCCTGCTTTAAAAATTAATATTAAAAGTGCGTCATTTACTACGCTTGCTATACGATTATAATATAATGAATGGTTATACCAACGGAACGTTACAATTGTTTTGGCAAAAATATATTTTTACCAAATTCACTTTTTGACTTTGACCTTTCGTTGCCCAAATTTGTTGTGACAATTTTCTTAAAGTTTGAATCATTTAGATTTATCAATTTAATTTCATTAAAGTATTAGACTATTACAAATATTTCTGAAAAATTTCAAATTGTTTGTTTACATAAACAGGAACTGAAATATGAACTTTGGATTAGAGGTGTAGTAAGTGAGAGACCAGTTGTAGAGAAAAGGAAAATTTTAGGTAGACTTTTGGCTAAGGAAGTGAAAGATCCTGGTTGTTTAATTCACTTGAGTCAATAAAAAATATTTTGTCCGAATTTGATGATAATACTACGAATTCTATTTTTAAGGGTACATCGGTTTGAGCTGTCGTCATATCATTTGAGAATTGCTCATGTGCATAGACACGTTTTTGTTATGATAGCAGATTTCTGATTTAGATCGGCATTGCAACGCAATTTAGTCTAGGCGGAACTTCTCGTCGTGGTTGGTCGCTCAGCAGTATGTTAGTCTAGACGAGACTCAGAAAGAGTTAGTCGCTCAGCATTACGTAAGTCTAGACGAGACTCGAGGTGAGTTAGTCGCTCTAGTAATTTTTGCATCATATTTTTTTGAGTTGATGTAATTTTTGGTTGTTAGTCTAGGTGAGACTCGTAGAGGGTTTGTCATTCTAGCAAATTTAGGCGTTGTGAAGCATTGTAGTTGTTTAGACAGTTCGGTTGGTGGTAGGGTGAGAGTGTACCTGAACACTGATATTTTTTGTTAGCTATCGTCGTGATTAGTTTTTTATTGATGATTCTAAAGCCGGTAGATGGCACCTCAAAGATTTGAAGCACTTTGTTGCATTTGACACATCAGATGAGGAAGATGATCCTGAAGATTAGTTTCTGTTCTGTCAATCCTTTGATTATGAGTAAATCAGTTGTTTACTTGTTTCGTTTTGTTCTGGTTTTTGATTCGGTATGGTTATAACTTATAATAAATGAAGATTGTTCTTTTACAACCTATTTTGTTTGGGAATTTTGTATGGTTATGTAAACTTGTCTTCGAAATTTAGTAGTAGTTTTGTAGTGTACGTTGATGTACGTACTAGTTTAGTTTGGCGCGCGCAAGCAGAAGATATTGTTTGAAAGTATGAATAAGTTGACTATACAAATTGTTTAGTTCTGATTTCTACATATTTAGGTAGAGAGAATATTAGCGTATTCTTTCCTTTGTTTTTGAACTTTCTTTAAACATTTTTTTGTTTGGTAAGGTCGGAGGTTTGGTTGGTAAACCTCACCGTTTGGTCAGTCACTAATAGGTGATGATATTTGAGAATTAGGGATACTATAATCAGTAGGGTGAAGAAGATTTCAGCTCCGACTGGTTTGGTTTTGTGTGAAGAGTTTTGTTTTGTGAAATATTTGTGTAGAAGTTTGAGTTTAGTAGAAGCAAAACTTCTGGCACTTTGAGTTATAGTGGTGATGAGCACTCACCTCCAATTTTGTGAGTAACCTGTTGGTTAGTCTATTTTAGTTTTGGTTATCGCTTTGAGCTGATATCATTTTGTATTAAGACGCTGTTTTGATATAGTAGTGTCTTTTTTGGTTAGTAAAGTTACTAAAACTCCAAGAAGTATAGTTAGTACTTTTGGAAGTTTGGATATTTTATGTTGTGTTTAGTTATAGTTAGCATGTACTGGCTTCAGTAGGTGTAAGAAAATTCTTGTTCTGATAAAAGAATTCCCTTAAACTTAGAATATTTTTGTCCCGTGGAGTGTTTGACTATTCGATTTGACTTCTCTCGATTTTGACCCATACCTTTTATGAATTCCCGATTTTGTTTTCCAATGGACGTTTGGTACACGTAGTTACCGGCACACTCAAATTTATATATATTAGTCCCTCTCGTTGTCATAATTCTCTTAGTAATTCTGAATTATGATTAATTAAGTGTTTCTAATTCGTAGACTATGATGTTTTGCAAATAATTGTGTTGTTAGTTGGGAGTTTGATAAAAGCTCTTATATTAAAAAAAAAATCTTTTGTTTTTAGCTAAAAATTTTTTCGTTATAAAAGATTTTTTTTTTTGGGAAAGGGGTAGTGTAACATGTTTAATTTGCTCAGTATTTATTTGCATTGAATTACGAGGATAATGCGCCAAGCGTGCCTTATCCTTTATTAATGTTCCATATAGTACATAATGGAACGCTTTGTTTTAATAATCTTCTTGTAGTAAAATATCTGTGTGACATAAAGTTATTTCTTCGAGCATCTCTAGCAATCTTGTTGCTTTCGTACCTCCCCACCTCTAATCCTTGAGTCTTTGAATAGTCGCTATCATTCATTTCTAGTTTTGTTCGTTACTCGCAGCCTAGCTATCAATTCATCAAGATGTTTTCTAGACTAGAGGCTTGCGACCTCCGATTAAATTATTTGTGTGAGTGGTTTAAGTCATGGTAGACTTGAATAGATTCCAATAACTTCTACTAACGGTTTGTAATATATACATTTTACGAACTTAATTTAATTTTGTTTCATTTATTTAGCGCGCCTACGAAAAACTATATAGAAGTACAAGTGAGAATTTTGGTTTTGTAAGTTGTATGGTTTTGTACAAGGATTGGAGATTACAGACATGTGGACGTAATTGCTGTTATCCTAAGTTTGAAATGGCTTATAGTATTGTTTGGAACTGATGGAATTTCTGTTCGAATTTGTCTAGGAAGATCCGATGCAGTTTGGTTCGTTATTAAGTTTAAGAAATTTTTGCATGTGTTTAGAAGTCGTTAGTCTTTGATACACAGACGGTCATATAAAAAACCCGCAATTTGCTATCATGTTTATGACCATATCACCTGTTTCACTTTCGGTTATTGTTGAACTGGTTTTATAAACCGTAGAAAGAAATTTTGTCAGGTTAGGTTTATATATTTGTAAGCTTTGTTCCATTTGAACTTCAGATAAATTTTAAGGTATATTTTCGACGTTATACTTTTTTTGTGATGTAGCAACATTTGACAGATGTTTGCTGTAAAAGCAGATGTTTCGTGCAGCTTTCCTAAAATTCAAATTAAACATTCTTCAATCTTGAAGTTAGCTTTTATTCACTGATAAATTATAAAAACTAAGTATAAAAATTTTAATTCGTTTAGTGACAAATGCAAAGTGTTTGCATTTGTGTTCACACAAAATTTTGAGGTTATGAAAATTTATATACTTAATACAAGAAGTACTTGATAAGTAATTGCAGTGAACTTTTGTTTATTCTTAATTTGTTAAGTACATGGAAGTTTATTTCACTTCATTGCAAAATTTAAACACACGCTGCGTAATAATTATGAAACTGTAATCTACCTGATAAGATCTGCCCAGGATAGAAATGATAGTTCAATGCATTGTGGTTACAAATTATTTTGATCAAATATTTAAAACAAGCTTTTGTTTAGAGAGCAGTCTTTGCTTTAAAAAGACAAAATTTTGATTTTGTTATAAACGTTATTGTTGAGAATTTTTTTTTACATGTTAAAAAGTTATGAATTTTTAAAAGAAAGTTTTTTTCTTCAGTAAACAATTAGTTAAACTTTGAGATTTTTATTTTGGTCAAATGCTATCAAATCTGATAACATAAAGGTAGAATTTTTGGGTAATAATTTTGTGCCAATATCATATTGGATATACATTTTTTATTTTTGATACTTTTATAGGACACAAATGGTGTTCTACATTTTTTTTTATTTAATCTTTGTAATTTCTTACAGGAGCTGCGTCTTATTTTTATAAGACAGGTTTTTGTCAACAAAGGCGATCGTTTTATCTTTGGGTTTCCACGTCCGCTTTTAGAATTGTGCTTTGCTCTTATCGTGATTATCTCAGGACTTGGTGGCGCCTATATAACTTAGTTTAGCTTTTGGTTGCAAACAAAATTCGACTTACTCCCCCACTTCTTATTGCTCTACCCTGGTTTTAGAATGACTTTTCTTATTGTTTTAGTACTTCATGCTACTTATAATTATATATTCTTTTATGAAGTTCAATGGGTAATACTTTAGGAAGGATTTCCAAATGATTTACTTAGTTCAAATCTAAAACTAGTATATATTAATATTGATAATTAAAAGAAGTCTTGTGTAATAATTTTCATGGAAGTTCATCTTTGCTATTGGTCATCTGTTAACCTCAAACTGAGAGAGTAATTATAAATCCACAATTCAATACTCTTACTAGTTTATTCTGTGTTTCATAACTATTTTGAAGGCTACAGATCCTAGGAATTTTAGTATTTCACCATGTTACTCCTGCTTCTTTTTGGCGGAAACGCATTGTGGGGGTTCTTGTTCTGGTCAGGGTTTTGGTGCTTCTTCTTGTATAACCGCCGGAAAAGCCGGATCTAAAATTGTTAAGTGGTAAAGGGAGAATGCTAATTAATTATCCGATCTTATTGAATTATAGTCGATCCATTAAAGTTTTATGGGATTTCAGTTAGCTAAATCTCCTCGTAATTCCATGTAAGTTTTATTTATGTTGGATATCGACGCAGTCGGATTCACCACTTACAATCACCACGTGCTGTCAAGTTGTTTTATAAAAGATTTGGATTGTTCATCTTTTAAATTCGGAATTGGAAGCAGCCTAATCCAGAACCGACAAGGAAGCATATTTACTGGAATTATCAGAATAAGACTACCAAAGAAATCCTATCCATTTGTAGTTAATTTTGCACAGCAGTCAAGCTCAGATGAAGATTTTAGTGGAAGCATTATATGGCCAGTCACAGTTCAAGCTAAGTTATTATTCATGATTATTATTAACCTTCAAATACTTTTTATTAGTAATTATATACCTTGCGATTTCGGGGACCTAAGGTCCTTAAGTAATATTGGGGTAAACAGTATACTTGTATTACACGTTGTACACCAACTGCATGCAATTGGCCCACTTGAATGTGTTTGGGATTAAATACTTAATCGTTTCATAACTAACTATATAAACATATGTTGAATTACTGTACCTCTGTATCCCTATCAAGGAGTATTAAATTGGGCTAATTGTGTTAACTCTTTCAGTTATTCATTCACTTGTGTTTACAGGGCCAGAGTATCCACGGAGGTCTAGTCTCAAGCTCCACAACAGTTAGCGGAATTGTGACGGCAGTTCATGGTGGCGAGTAAGCTAATATTCATGTATAAGTGGGAGTTGGTAAGATCTGATATTGACTGAACTGTGAATAGCAAATAGTAATACCAGTGTTTCAATCAATTGTTACACGCTAGTGTTTAAAGCCTTAATTTTAATAGACAGGTTATGTGTTGTCATACAAATCTTATTTGAAGTAAGGTGTAACATAATCTTCGTAAAGAGCTAAAAGGTAAATGATATTAAAAAGAGCGTAGATTTGTAATTTGTAATTTGATAAAAAAAATTTTTAGTTTATTAGACAACTTTTGGTAAACTTCACTTGTCTTATTCCGGTGAATTGAGTGTTGGAGAGGAGTGAGTAAAAATTCTTTGTTATCATATCGTCGTTTCACTCTGTGCGTGGTATCGCTGAGCTAGTCTAGGCATAAATTTGATTGTGTTAATTTTAAATTATTTCAAGGGCACAGAGAGGTGGCGATCAGCAGGCAATTGATCGTTGCACACCTGGCGAAGCGGCGATATCGTAACAATACGGTGGCGTAATTGGTAAACGCATGGTTCCGGCAAAACCAAGATACAAGTTCAAGTCCTGTCCTAGATCTTATATTTTCCATCTTTCAATTACTAGCTCGATTTGAAATGATTGTTTGGGCTTTGCATAAAAGTCTAAGTTATTATTTCATCTTATTCACTATAATACGATAGTATTTATCAACTTACCTTGTGTAATTAACTACCTAATATATATATATATATATATATATATATATATATATATATATACTTTTATGCAACAGGACTTGAACCTGTATCTTAGTGTTTCCAGGACTATCCGTTTACCAATTATGCCACCGAGACCGATAACGATAATTGGAAAATTTACAAATCTAAATCGTGTTTACAAGAAGATTTTAAAAAACAGACTAAATGTAGCCGCGTAGTAATACAGGTGTTTGAGAGAAAGGTTTTTATTTTTACCATGGCATTTTTGTCATGGGAATTAGGAATTGCTTTGATTAAGTTCATTCTGCATGCACCTATTTGTCTTGTTTGATGACGACTCTGAAAATAGAATAGAACGGTTAATATTAAAATAACTTGTTTGGTAATAATGAAAGCTTTCGTTTTCTAGCAAGTCGCTCGCCCGCGGGTTATTATAGTCAAGGTCGGATGTATAACGTTTGATAAACAAAGTATGGAAATACCCTAATATTTGTAATTAGTAGCTTTACTTGATGGATTTTATATAAAATGCAAGTGAAAAATTAAATCACGAAGATTTTTGAGGTAAGCAGTACGTTTGACGAAAGAGTGTCCTGCTGATAACTACTGGCACTTTTGCGGCGTGAATCAGTAGTTCTCGAGGAGTTCCAATAAGTACAATCATTTTTACACAGTTTTCCAACGACTAACTATTATTAAATGTTTTTTTAACTTTTGAGGCTAGCAAGGCATTTAGTGAAAGTGTCCTGCTGAAGACTACTCGCGCTTTTGGTCGTGGATCTATAGTTCTCAAGGAGCTCTATTAAATACAATTACTTTTACGTAGTGTTCCAACGGCTAACTATTATTGAATAATTTTTTAACTTTTGACGCCAGCAGGACATTTGATGAAAATGTCTTGCTGATAACTACTCGCGCTTTTAGGGCATGAGTTGAACTAAGCTCTCTCAGAAAGATCAGACATTCCCGGAGGCGTGGAAACGAGTGGCTGCCCTTGTAGATGTCGGCCCGGGCTAGCGGCAACCCCTCTCCTGCGGTATTTTCGTGATCCTTTTAGTTTTACCTGTTACAACCTGTGGATATTTAATAATAACTCGTAGATGGATTTATGTAGTTTAATGACTTGTAACCAATATCACAACATAAAAAACAAACACAGCTAAATAAAAATTCGCAGCATGCACCGTAACTACAATGCGGTCAGCGGCGTTGTCATTAAAAAACAAACAAAGAAATCATACTACGCTATAACTTATCTGTAAAGTACAATCCCTGATCCGCATCAGCATCCTATCACTGCCACACTCTTACGGATCACTTTATAATTTTATTTCAACGCAAAGTTCACAAATTAAACTCAGTTCTAAAACACCCGACACGCGCTAGGATAACGTGACGCGCTCCCTCGCACGCTTAAACTCGACTTACTTGTTACCTATCGGACCACTTAAACATTACGGATACTTCTCCCTCTTATTATAGGGGCGGCCTAGTACAGAGTTGATAGTTCTCGAGGAGTTCCAATAAGCTTAATCACTTTTACCCAGTGTTCTAACGGCTACCTATTATAAATAATTTTCTAACTTTTGAGGCCAGCAGGGCATTTGGTGAAAATATCCTGCTGATAACTACTTGCGCTTTTGCGGCGGAATCAATAGTTCTCAAAGAGTTCCTATCATTCTTACGCAGTTCCAACATCTGATTCTTTAACTTTTGAGGTAAGCAGGAGATTTAGTGGAAGTGTACTGCTGATAACTACTCGCGCTTTTGGGGCGTGAGTCAATAGTTCTAGAGGATTTCCACTAAGTACAATCATTTTTCCACAAAGTTCCAACAGTTAAGTATTATTAAATAATTATTTAGCTTTTAAAGAGGGCAGTACATTTGGTGAAGGAGTGTCCTGGTGAGACTACTCACGCTTTTTCTGCGCTCTCGAGGAGTTCTAATATGCACAATCATTTTTACGCAGTGTTCCAACGGCTAACTATTATCAAATAATTTTTTAACTTTTGACGCTCGCAGAACATTTGATGAAAGTGTCTTACTGATATCTACTCGCGCTTTTAGGGCGTGAGACAATAGTTTTCGAGAAGTCCCAAAAAGTACAATTATTTCTCAGCAAACTTCCAAAAACTAATTATAATTAAATAATTTTTTAGCTTTTGAGGACAGGAGTACATTTGGTGAAAACTTGTTCTCCTGATAACTACTCGCGTTTTTGCGGCATGAATCAATAGTTCTCAAAGAGTTCCAATAAGTACAATCATTTTTACGCAGTTTTCCAACGACTAAAAGCGTCCTGTTGATGACTACGCACGTTTTTTCTGCGTGAATCATTAGCTCTCGAGGAGTTCCAATAAGTACAATCATTTTTACGCAGTGTTTCAACGGC
Organism: Platerodrilus igneus; assembly: GCA_036346225.1. Taxonomy (NCBI): domain Eukaryota; kingdom Metazoa; phylum Arthropoda; class Insecta; order Coleoptera; family Lycidae; genus Platerodrilus; species Platerodrilus igneus. The sequence goes on from JARFIW010001214.1 coordinate 380,365, forward strand.
TAACTATTATAAATAATTTTTTTTCTTTTGAGGACAGCCGAACATTTGGCGAAAGTGTCCTGCTGATGACTACTACCGCTTTTGCTGCGTTTCTCGAGGAGTTTCAATGAGTACAATCATTTTTACGCAGTGTTCCAACAGCTAACTATTATTAAATCGTTTATTAACATTTGCCGCCAGCAGGACATTTGGTGAAAGTGTCCTGCTAATAGCTACTCTCGCTTTTGCGGTTTAAGGATCAAAAATCATTCAATTCTTGAGATATACTAGAACAATTATATTATTTACAATAAATATTATTCCAATTAGACAGGCCTAGATTGTTAGGATCAGAAATAAAAAAGGTAAGGGGAGCACATGCTGTTTATTACGTGATAAAATTTAGCATCTGGACAATAAACAGAAAAGTTTTTCTTGGAAACTTTTATGAAAAATAAGGCACGGTTAATTTTGTAAAAATAAAATTCTTCATAAAGCATCTGCAAGACATCTAATTTCATTTGGCCGAACCAAAGGCAAGTCCACTCATAACAGATAATAAACTTAAACTTACACATAGGCCAGTCTGTACTGCCGACAAACATTTGGATATTAAAGCGGGAAACAAAGGCGCAGAACCTTAATAGTCTCTGTAAAACTAACAGCAGCATAATTTAATGTCATTAATCCTAAAACGACAGTGGAAAATCTGGGGTTTTGGTGGCGTCAAAGGGGATGTTTCGGAATAAAATCGGGTTTTTCTGAAAAGTCTCATTTTCGTGCTACGCGAGTTAAGGTTCGGGCCTTTGGAGCTGAGTTTTTAAAAAACAACTTCAAACACTTAACAATTTTATTTGATTTTAAACAGAAATTATGGTGAAATTTGGAATAACTTGTACATAATAATTTTAATAAAAAATAATTAATTGTACTGGTGAGTAGCTTGAACAACGAATTATGGAGTTCGAAGACTGACTGCCGGGCATTGAGCTCCCGGGCTTTTTATAATAACCTGCCCCTCACACGGCTGTGGGAACTTGCAGATCTCATGTCTGCGTTTCTCTTAATTGTACACTTTATTACAATGTAACAACTTAATTCTAAGTAATTGCGGTATGTTAACCGCCTGTGACCTGCCACCTGCAGTATCACTGCACTCACGGATGCAAAGTTGCATGACAGTTCTCATGAACTGTCGATAACCTCTCTGGGTTATCCTTGTATTACAATGTTGCAATGAACTTATACTTTATTTAACAATTTCTAATAATTCCTATTAGATTCAATATATTCAATACATATATATATAGGTAATTGGGGGATACATAACTCCTCCCATCGTAAATGAAAAATTAAGGTTTTACTTAATTTTTAAATACATAAAATTCATTATTCAAATTCATTTAAAATTCATTATTTCTAAGGGTATACTTATCGTTTCTTTATTTCTCTTAAATCTAGAACTGTTTCCTTCATTCTTATATCTAAGGTACATTTTGTAAAATACATACATGATTACAAAAATTATTAAAATGATTAATACAATTGTCCAAATACTTATATTATTATAATGTAACTTTGGCGTTTTGAGTTCACTTAAATGTTCTTTGTAACTTTCCACTAATTTCATGGCGTGGTTTAGGTCGTCTAAGTCTAGATGCTCTAGCTTCATAGGTTTCTTGATTATTTCTTCGTCTTCTTGTTCTATCTTGAACTGTAGTTGTCGTCATTGATTGGCATAAGTATTGGTTTGGTGTTACTTCAGTACATTTTTCGTTTGTATAACCATATCTCAGTTCATTTAGGGATAGGAATTTGGTTTTGGGTATGATTACTTGGTATGTGCTAGTAACTTTCGTTGGAAAAGCAAATAAATGATAATAATTATAATTGTTACTTTCTACTATCGGGATTTCTATTAAAAATATTATTTCGTTTTTCTTAATGTTGCTAAAATTTGTTGCATTAAAGTAAGGGTTGATTGTGTTTTGCATACTGCCTAATTTAATTGGTAGTATACTGGGGTTGTTTTTATATGTTATATTATTACTTGGTTGTTCGTTCTACCTGGGCGGAGGTTGACGGTAAGGGTGAGGATTGTCCATCTGAAATTACAAGGTGTCATAGGTTTTTCAAATGAATGTACTTTGTTATTTTACCGTTGTCTACTACTGCTATATTTTTATCTGATATTTTCTTAATTTTGAATGGTCCTAAATTTCTGGGTGCCGTTTTATGTCGCTTGCTTTGAAAGTTTTTCTTATACACGGTTTGTCCTATTGAAAATTTATTTGCGTCGGTATTTTTGTTTGGGGTTGTGGTGATACGTTCCTTATCGTTTTCTAATTTATCTTTTACCTTGTCGTAAGTTATTTTTAGTTTTTCCTTGTGGTCTTTCGCATATTGTTGATATACTTGCTTATTGTAGTGTATGTCATAGGGATTTCGTGAATCTGAATGCCTAAGGTTAATTCTAAGGGTGTAAAATTTGTTGATGAGTGAATTGTGTTATTATAGGCGATTAGTGCGTATGACATTAAATTGGTTACATGCTCCTTTTTATAATTTATTCTTAATAATCGAATTTGTTCTATCAGGGTTAAATGTAATCGTTCAATTAGTCCGTTTGATTCAGGGTGGTTTTCCGTTATGAAATGAATTTTTATTTTGTGAAGTTCTAAAGTGTTTTGTATTGTCTCATTTTTAAATTCGCTACCATTATCTAGAGTTATTGATTCGGGTGTTCCATAAAATGTGAAATATTGTAAAAATCCTTGGGTCACGTCAATGCTATTATTGGATGTGATTGGTATTGCTTGGCCTATTTTTGTGAATGCGTCTACAATTGTTAGATAGTTTTGCGCTTCTACTACTAGAGTATCGGCATGTAGTTTTTGAAATGGTTTGTCGGGTGTTTTGGTTAACATTAAGGGTATCTATGGGGGTTTTCTGTCGTATTTCGCTTTGTCACATAATTCACATTGGTTAATAAAATCTGTGGTCAAGTCCTTCATGTCCTTAAAATAATAACGTCTTACAAGTTGCTTTATTGTTTCGTTAATTCCACGATGGTTGGTTTTTCCTTCGTGTTGATTCCTAATTACATCGTTTATTTCGTCAGGGTCGTCTAACGTTATTAATTTTCTAGTACATCTGATGAGTTCAGGTCCAGAGTTATTGAATAATTTAACGTATAATTCTGAAAATCTTTGGTATAAATGTTCGGTGTTGAAATAGAAATAAAATCGTTTTTTCTCGGGGGTGTATTCTTTTAGAATTTTAATTATTTGTTCTTCGTTATCATCTTTAGTTATTTGAATTTGGTATATCTTTTTGTTATCTACTTTTGTATATTTTACGGGATTGAGGTTATTTAAAACTTCGGTTATTATAAATTGATTGGGTTTCATATCGATTGCTTCGTTTAAAGTTTTAATCGCGTTTTTAGGTTCTTCGTTTTGTGTCGAACGTATCGTGTCGATCTCGTCTGGATCTTCTCTTATTTCTGCTTCGTCTACGTTTCCTATAATGGATTCCGTTTCTAATGCATTGAGTTGGATTCTACTTAAAGCGTCTGCGTTGTTATTATAAATTCCTTTTTTATATATAATTTCGTAATCGTACTCTTCGAGTCTGATTCTCCATCGTTGTAATTTTGAATTCGGTTCTTTCAGTTTGCCTAACCATACTAGTGGTCTATGATCGGTGTATATGTAAAACTTTCTTCCATATAAGTAAGGTCTAAAATATTTTGTTGCCCAAATTATGACTAATAATTCTTTTTCTATGGCGCTATATTACTGTTCGGTTTCGTTTAGGGTTCTGGATGCGTAGCTGATAGGTTTATCGCTACCTACTTTTCCTTGGCTCAATACTGCGCCTATGCTACATTCGATGCGTCTGTCGTCAATATAAATGGTTTTGTAAAGTCTGGGTATTCTAATACAGGGTGATTCGTTAATATGTTTTTAATTTTGTCTACGGCTTTAATAAATTCCGGGGTGTGTTCAATTTTGTTTCCTTTTTAAACAATTTGTCAGGGTTTGGTTATCTGAGCGTAACCTTTAATGAATTTGCGGTAGTAACTACTAAGTCCTAGAAATCCTTTAATTTCTTTGGTTGTCTTTGGTAATGGGTAATTTAGAACTGCATTTGTTTTGTCGGGATTTGGCATTATTCCTTGGGGTGTTATTACATGTCCTAAAAATTATACTTCTTTTTGTAAAAATTCACTTTTGTCTAATTGTACTTTGAAATGTGCTTGTCTTAGTCTTTCGAATACTTTTTTCAATCTTTCTATGTGTTCTACCAATGATGTGGAATAAACTATGATGTCGTCAAGGTATACAAGGCATTTTTCATTGTGTATTCCTCGTAGTATATTGTCCATGACTCTCTGAAAAGTAGCGGGTGCGTTCTTTAATCCAAATGGCATTCGTTTGTATTCGTAATGTCCTTTAGGTGTGCTGAAGGCTGTTTTTGATATGTCTTTTTCTTCCATCTCTACCTGATGGTATCCTGATGCTAGGTCTAATGTTGAAAAATATTGGCATTTGCCTAATTTGTCTAAAATTTCGGTTATATTTGGTAGTGGATATTTGTCATCTACCGTTTTTTCATTTAACTTTCTATAATCTATTACCATTCTGTACTTTCTCTTTCCGGTTGCGTCTAATTTCTTAGGTACTATTAACACGGGGCTGCTCCATGGTGAATTGGAGTGCTGGATTATATCTTGTTCTAATAAGTCTGCTACTTGTCTGTCAGCTTCTTCTTGGCTTGCATGAGGTAGTCTATATGCTTTTGTAAAAATTGGCTTGTTGTCTGTTAGCTCGATATTATGTTTTACTGTGTTGGTGAATGTTAATGGTATTCCTTCGCAATGGAATATGTCGCGGTATTCAAAACATAAGTTTTCAATTGCTCTTTGCTCTTCTTGATTGATGTCGGTATTAAAGCGGATGTTAGTTAAATTTTCTCTTAACATTTCGTCATGTTCTATTGGGTTGTAATCGTTTTCTAAATTTTCGTCTATTTCCATTTCGTTAAAATTTAGTTCTTCTACGTTAATTGGGTCTGTCAATGATAATTCTACGGGATAGTCGTTTGAATTTAATATTGTTGTGGTTGCATAGTTATCTTTTATTTGCACTAAGGCAGTTGGGGTTTCTACTCCTTGTTGAAATGTCATATGATTTATTATTCCTAAATTTTTGTTAGATTTTACTGGGATTTTTATTTTTATTTCCGTTCGGGGTTCTATTGTGTATTTTTGTTCTGTTTGTGTGTTTTGAAATTTAATGGGGATTTTTCCGTATTTCGTCCTTAATAAGCGATTTTTAATGTCAATGTTGGCTCCTAATTTTCTTAGAAGGTTCATTCCGATTAAGCCGTCATATTTGTCGTTAAATTCGAATACACAAAATTTATGTTTCATTTTAACATTAAATGTTCTCGGTAAAAGTATATTGGCTACGAATTGGTGTAGTGTTGTTTGATGGGCTGTTTTTATTTTAAATGGTTCTCTTTCTACATAATCTAAATAATGTTTTTGTACGGTTTTGGAGCTAATTAATGTTTTTGAGGATCCGGTGTCGATTAATAGTTTGAATTTGGCGTGGGGTATTTCTATGTATGGTAATACTAAGTGATTTATGTTATTTAAGCTTATTAAGTTTGGTTGTCTATGAATGGGTTCATTTGAAAATTTGAATTCGAGTTTTCGTCGTCGTACTCTTCGTAAGTTTCGTATTGTTCGTCACGTTCGTAAGTTTCTGCATGGTTTGATTCATTGTTCATACCTGTCTCAATGTAATTATTCTGGTCAGTGTCAAATTTTTCTATTTCTTGATGGAATAATTCTTCCGATGTAAAATTGCGTTTCTGATGAGGGTTTGGTCGGATATGTGTTATTTTTGTATTTTGTCTGGTGTTACCAGATGAGGTATCCATTGGTGTTGGTTTATAATAATTATTAGGGTTGTTATTATTCATTGGTGTGTTTCTATTGGGGTTTGCGTTGAATGCTGGTCTTTGTTGGTTTAGGTTTTGATTAAATCTTGGTTGGAATGCGGGTTTCGTAAAAGTTGGGTTAAACGTTGGTTTTGGAAAATGTTTATATTGATTATTAAAATTTGTATTGTTAAAGCTTGGGTTATTAACTCGCGGTTGATTTGTTTGTGCGTTGAAGGGTGTGAATCTTTGTTGAGGGATTGCTTGTCTTGTGGCTTGTATAGTTTTTATTGGTGAATAACTTTTATTCGCGTTGGGGTTGTATAGTCTGTTGCGGTAATACATTACATTTTCTTCTTCTATTACTAGGTTCATAGCTTCTTCTAGATTTTGGGGTCGTTGGAATCTGATTTTATCCGATAGTCGTTCTGGTAAAGCGTTTATGTATGTGTCCAGTGCCATTTCGTCATACATTTTTGTTTTTAAATGTCTAACGTTTTGATCGGGTTCTTCGATTTTTAATTTGGTTAGTATTAAACTCCTCACGTCTTGGCATTTCATTCCGAATTGGTAGGGGGATTGATTGTGTTCCATTCTAAGGTTTATTAGGTCTCGTACCAGGCATTTTATGTTACGTTAGTCTCCAAAATATGCAATTAGTAGTTGTTTAAACTCTTGCCATTCTTGTAAATCGTCCCTACTGGCGATTAAGGTTAGTGCCCTTCCGGTTAGTTGACTTATTATTAAGCGTATAAGCAATGAATTTTTTTCGTTATCTCCGGGTTTATAGAAGGTTTTTAGGAACATTTCGGCTGCTCTAATGAAATTTGAAAGATGTGCTTCCGTGCCATCAAATATCTGTATTGTCTCCAAATAGAGTCGCATGTCTGTGCTACTCATGTTGGTTAAGGGTTGTTTTCGATTTTGGGTAACTTCAAAAAAAAATTTTTTTTTAATTGAGGTTTATTTCGCTATGTATATCGTTATTTTCGCTTCGGATTTACTAATTTTCCGTTTTGGTTGTAAAATTTCGAATTTTGTAAAAAATTGGGGTTGATTTTCTATTTGTAACGTTAATTATGCTTTGGATGTATTAATTTTCCGTTTAGTTTGGATAATTTCGAATTTTGTAAAAATTGGAGTTGATTTTCTATTGATAACGTTAATTTTGGTTTGGATGTATTAATTTTTCTTTTAGATTGGATAATTTCGAATTTTGTAAAAATTGGGGTTGGTTTTGCTATTTGTGATGTTAATTTTGCTTTGGTTTTATTAATTTTCCGTTTGGATTGGATAATTTCGAATTTTGCAAAAATTGAGGTTGATTTAGCTATTTGAAACGTTAATTTTGGTTTGGGTTTATCAATTTTTCATTTAGGTTAGGTAAATTCAAATTTTGTAAAGATTGAGATTTATTTTGCTATTTTCACCGTTATTTTTGGTTTGGATTTGTTAATTTTCAGTTTAGATTGGGTAAATACAAATTTGGTAAAAATTGAGATTAATTTTTCTATTTGTAGTATTAACTTTGGTTTGGATTTGTTAATTTTAAGTTTAGACTGCGTCGAGTTATTTTTAGAATCGTAGTGACTGTTACTTGTGCTTAGTTACACAGTGCGGTGATGTACTTGTGAGATTTATACTCGATAATGTTGATTTAATTACCGTAGTCTTGAATTTGCCTGTTTTTATGCGGCTTTTAATTTGTCTTGAGTTTCTGCTTTCTAAAGAATCTGAAATGGATGGATTTGTTCTCGCTATATCTACTTAGCTTTGTTTTAGTTTAATTCTGTTAATTTGCAATTATATCGGTTTTATAAACGTTTAGTTCGTCGGTCTTGTATTCTAATTATAACTTGCAGGTTAATTACTTTTGCACTTTATTGTTGCAATTAAATACTAAAAGATGTAGCCTTTGTTATTTAATCACGTACACTTATAAACGTTGAGGTAATTAACACTTACAGGTGTTAATAGGAATTAAATACTTCACTTCCGTACTCGCTTGAATGCTTTTGCATAAAATGTTATGTCTGTTTATTCTTAGCTATCTCCGTGATGCACGACTTGTAATTGAATCTTCCGTATTGTTGGTTTTCAGGTTACAATTATGAGCGTTTTTAATTATAGCTTTCTACGATGACCGTTTAACTTTACTCAGTTTTGTACTGGGATAATGCACTTTATAAATAATGAGTAATTTTAATTAAAAAACGTTTAGTTTTTATTGTGTGTTAGTACTGCAATTTATTCGCTGTGGTGAATGCTGGGTGTAATTTCTCATTAAATGCTGGTTGCAGTTTTACGCGCTTTTATTATGTCGTGATGGATTTATTACTTATGATGCAAATTGCGTTGTTGAAAGTTATACTTTAGTACTGTACAAAGATTCTGAAAGCGATTTCTTTAAGGTAATAATGATATTGCGTTCGCGGACTTTGCTTTCTTAGGTGGTTTTAGGTTACCGTAGTTTTAGTTAATGCAGAATGTTCTTGCTGTAGTTTATACAGTATTATAGAGGTCAATGTTTTAAATAATCGTTCCGTGATTGCTTTGAAGAATTAGCTTTAGCTTTGAAATTAATTTGCGTTCTGTCTTTTAGTTTACCGGATTAAAAACGTGCGTTTGAATCGCGCTAGTTAATGTTTCTTATTTGGTGTTAGTGGATGTGCGTTCGTTATTTTTGATTTATTTTTTAGTTTGTTTTAGTAATTGTGGTAAGAATCTCTTAAATATCAAGTCTCATTTGTTTTTTAAGAAAAAATCTCTTTAAACATTCGTCTCATAAAAATGTTTGAAAATAATTCACTTTGTAACTATTTTCAAGAAAATATTCATAAAATAATATTCATAACATAATAATAAATGGTAATCAATAATAAAATAATAATACTAGCATATATCAATTATAGTTTATGGTTTAAATTAGTATAAATGGAAATGAACTTACATTAATTTCATCTGTTTCTTTTGTGGGCTCGATCGATGCTGTATCTTGTCCACCTTGGTTTGTTTGTTGGATTTAGACGATTTTTGTTCTTCGTCCAACTTGGTTTATTGCTGGATTTAGACGATTTGTGTTCTTTTTCCAACGTGGTTTGGGTTCTGTCAAAATTGCGAATTGAAATTCTTGGTCACCAATCTTCCGATTTTTGGATTCTTAGTGCCCTTTTGACATCCGTTACGACTGCGCCAGTTAAAGTTCGGGCTTTTGGAACTGAGTTTTTAAAAAACAACTTCAAACACTTAACAATTTTATTTGATTTTAAACAGAAATTATGGTGAAATTTGGAATAACTTGTACATAATAATTTTAATAAAAAATAATTAATTGTACTGGTGAGTAGCTTGAACAACGAAGTATGGAGTTCGAAGACTGACTGCCGGGCATTGAGCTCCCGGGCTTTTTATAATAACCTGCCCCTCACACGGCTGTGGGAACTTGCAGATCTCATGTCTGCGTTTCTCTTAATTGTACACTTTATTACAATGTAACAACTTAATTCTAAGTAATTGCGGTATGTTAACCGCTTGTGACCTGCCACCTGCAGTATCACTGCTCTCACGGATGCAAAGTTGCATGTCCGTTCTCATGAACTGTCGATAACCTCTCTGGGTTATCCTTGTATTACAATGTTGCAATGAACTTATACTTTATTTAACAATTTCTAATAATTCCTATTAGATTCAATATATTCAATACATATATATATATATATATATATATATATATATATATATTACTCAAATTTAGACCAGGGTAGAAAATTAATTAACGACATCAAATAATTTTAATCACCGTGTATAAGGAAGCTTTGGGAAAAAGTACGCGTAATTAAAGGCCTACTGTGAAGATTTAAATCATTCAATTAGAATGTAGGGTTTGTATAGAATTTTATTAGATAATACGCGTTATTAAAACGTGGAGCATACAAACTTATTCGTTTCATTAAAAATAAGGGATTTAAATTATTCACTAGACGCTTTCTATAAAAAGAAGCAAAATTAAAATGCTCAACTTGTATGTAATTTAATTATTCCAAGTAAAGAAACAAATAGAAATTACGTGCAAAATTTATATTAATTAATTCAATTTTTAAGTAACGAGTATCAAACAAAATGTACAAATAATAATTAATATTTAATTAGGATTCGCTAAAAATTAAAGGGTAGAAGTCAATGCCATTCATTATTATTTTAATTGGAGTTAATGGAACGATTATTAAGATATAATATGCATAAAAGCTTTTAAAAACCCAATAATATTCAAATTGTAGAAGTGTTATTTAAAGTATTACGATTGAACACCTGCATATTTTTAAATGTCAAATTCTAATAAATTCGAGCTGATAAACATGCAGATTCTGCGTATATTGCAAACGGTCGGATAAACCGTAGCTTATATTAACGGGAAGGTTAGTTGAGCGGTTATTTAACTCAAATAAGAATACACGTGGATTGAAATAACCGATAGTAAAGAATATCGATTTGTACCACTAAGACCAAGTTAGAAAAAGACAGATAAAATGCGCAAGGCAGAGACACAGATAATAAAAGGCGTAATTTGAGCAACGTCACGAGGAAACGATTAGTTGAAATAAGTTGCAGATATGAGAGATGAAAACAACAATTTCTATACAAAATTAATTAGTTATTCGCAGACGCGTGGCGAGACGTGTGAAAATTTCTTGGATTTTCAACTGGCGCGAGTGCAAATTTAGTAGAATCGCTGTGCCGGACTGTCGAGAAGGGAACAGAAAATGCGAAATTCTGAAAATTGTCCGTTGCGGGACAAAATCGACGTGCAGGCAAGCTAGTATATAAACCCGTAATTATAAGTGTTTCGCTCTCTTATATTTTTTGATTATTCGATTCTTTAAACAGTTTGGCTCTCTTAGATTTTCGACTTTGATTCAATACTTTAAACAGTTTGCTTTTATATTTTGTGATTATTGAATACTTTAAAACAGTTTGCTCTTTACGTGCTACGATACAAGTTATTATGCATTAGTGCACTTAGAAAAGATAGATAAGTAGCGATAAATAAATACATTTAAGTATGCAGCTTTGTATAGCGTGAACGAATTATGAATTGCTTTGCTAATTTTCGGGGCTATACATAGATGAGTTCCTGAGAAGTCCTGAACCAATTTAGACGAATGGTGGTGTACAAAATTTTTAAAAGCGGTCAGAAGCTGAAGCCGTAAACATAAACCAGCTGGAATGGTGGAATTAGCAAGTCAATGTGCATTGAAGCCACGAGTGCAGTAACCTTCAGGTAAATTATACTATTTTGTTCGAACTTTGATGTTTTGGTGTGTGTTGAATATCTTTATAATTTGTTTGAAAAAAAAATGGACAGTAGTGAATTTCTATAAACAACAAATTTTTAATTTTAAGGTGAAATTTTCTTGTATAAGTAGAAAGGAGTATTTAGCAGTTTATGTTTTGATTATGATGAAAATTTGGGTCTGTCTTTGAGCTCAATTAGACTAACCTGTTTAATTAACGTAAAGGGTGGGAGATGCTCCTTTATTCAGACTTAGGTCTGCACATATTGTAACTTAATTAGTATGCATCCTACCAGGACTTTAATTCTGGATGCAAATTAAAAATGATGACAAAATTTGAAATGGAAATTTTGTAATGCTGCAATTTATGCTGAAATTTAATTTTGAAATTTTAATGTATTGTGAATATTGGTGTAAATAGAGTTAACGTTGATGTTTGTGGTAGGAATGTGTTTGTTTTTTTTTATGAATGAGGATGAAAGTTTTAACTAGGTGAGCAGCCGAGGCGGAAAGAGTAAAAAGGCGACTATCAGAAGAGATTCAACAGGGCGAGAATCACAGCAAATCTTGACGGCCCAACGTTGGTGCTCGAATGTTTTTTTTTTACTCTGGTGAGGTTTTTTGTAGGTTTCACAGCAATATATATATATATATATATATATATATATACATGGAAATAGCTGAGTAACTTAAAACATACTTTCAACACCGTTAACGCGTATGTAGTACAATATTTTTAAACAATGTAACTTTGATTACTAACACATTCTCAATATGTCAAACTTTACACTTAATCGCTAAGGCAAAGTTGGTTGCATGCACTACAGGTGCAAAGTTATACATAACATATGATCGACTATGACATTTACTACATTAACATTTTTAGAACTTTTTTTAATTTGAACGTAATAAAACATGTAATATATAGTTTTATGTTATAAAATAAATTAGGGTTTTTTAAACATGGCATTTTTTAGTATATACACGATCTAAACTTATAATTAATTTCATTTGCCGGGCAAAAAACGATCACCATTGTATTGTTAAATTTATTCCTGTTACGAAAATAATATTTTGGACAACACGTACCCTGATTTATATTTTTTGTGTTATATCTTTATCAGGATTCTAAAAATAACCATATCTCATTATGCACGGTCTATTTTTAAAGAAAACAAAAATAATGATTAATTCTAAAATCGCTATATTTCTTATATGCCGTGAGCTTATGCAAGTATACGGCCAACTGGATTCCGATACACGTCACCTTAGTGTCTATGATTTAACAGTCCCATCTTTCATTGGCAATGTAGGTGGTTCGGTGCCCAATTAAATTTACTTTTTTTTAAGTTGATTTTTTTTAACATTAACAAACATCTACTATGCGTATTAATTACCAAACAAGATTTATAACCGCTATACAACGGTCTACAATAATTTAATTATTCCTTATTTACATTAACAGTAATTGGCAAATTTAAGATTTCCAGCGTTGATTTGTTCTACATTTCATTTGTCTCGAATGCAGGCATGGGAAACGTCCTGCATTCCTTTGATATTTATTTCTTTACAATACACTTATGATTACTCTCACTTTAACAGACATCATACATCAAGGATAACAACCATTAGAAAAAAGTACGTATGCATTTTCGAATTGGATATTCATAATCACAAATACAAATCACAATTACAAATCCATTTCGTTCTAAATTGTTCCACTACATTCTAAATTGTTCCATTACGTTTTAAATTGTTTCACTACGTTCTACATTGTTCCACTGCGTTCTAAATTGTTCCACTACGTTCTAAATTGTTTCACTACGTTCTAAATTGTTCCACTACGTTCTAAACTGTTCCACTGCATTCTAGATTGTTCCACTACATTCTAAATTGTTCCACTGCGTTCTAAATTGTTCCACTGCGTTCTACATTGATTTAAATTGATATAAATCGATTTAAATCGTTCTAAATCGTTCTAAATCGTTCTGAACCATTCTGAATCATTCTGAATCGTTCTCCATCGTTCTGCATTGTTCTGTTTTGTTCTGCATCGTTCTGAATCGTTCTGAAACGTTCGAGATCGTTCCAGATCGTTCCAGATCGTTCCAGATCGTTCTACATCGTTCCAGATCGTTCGTTCCAGATTGTTCGTTCCAGATCGTTTATTCCAGATCGTTCATTCCAGATCGTTCATTCCAGATCGTTCATTCCAGATCGTTTGTTGCAGATTGTTCCAGATCGTTCCAGATCATTCCAGATCGTTCCAGATCGTTCTACATCGTTCGAAATCGTTCTAAAAAAACTTGATTTGATCGACTCCCCTAAGTGATTTCGACAAAGTCGACTAGGGCGGAGTGTTCTTGATCCGATCGACTCCTCGGAGTGATTTCGACAAAGTCTACTAGAACGAAGTGATCTTGAGTCGATCGACTCCCCGAAGCGATTTCGACAAAGACTACTAGGGCGAAGTAGTCTTGATTCGGTCGACCTTTCGAAGTAATTTCGACAAGGTCACTAGGGCGAAGTGGTCTTGATCCGATTGACTCTCCGAAGTAATTTTGACAAGATCACTAGGGCGAAGTGGTCTTAATCCAAAGAAATTTTCTAAAATTTTGAGATTAATTTCTAGGGTTTTGAGGTACTTCCCTAGGTTTTTAAAAAACAATTCTAGGTTTCGGGAAAAATTTTCTAGGTTTTTAAAGAACCAACTAGGTGTTATAGAAAAATTCTAGGTTTTATAGAAAAAATCTAGGTTTTAATGAAAAATTCTAGGTTTTTAAGGAAAAGTTCTGACTTTTAAAGAAAAGTTCTAGGTTTTTGAAGAAAAATTCTAGGTTTTTGAAGTAAAAGCCTGTTTTTGAAGGAAAAATCAAGGTTTCCGAAAAAAAAACTAGGTTTCCGAACAAAAAACTAAATTTCCGAACAAAAACTAGGTTTTCGAAGAAAAAACTAGGTGTTCGAAGAAAAATTTAGGCTTTTGCAGGAAAAATAGAGGTTTCCGAAGAAAAAATCTAGGTTATTGAAAAAATCTAGGTTTTCGAAGAAAAACTAACTTTTTGAAGAAAAAACTTGCTTTTCGAAGAAAAAACTTGCTTTTCGAAGAAAAAACTAGGTTTTCGAAGAAAAAAAAAGGTTTTCTAAGAAAAAACTAGGTTTTCGAAGAAAAATTTAGGTTTTTGAAGGAAAAATCTAGGGTTTCGAAAAAATCTAGGTTTCGAAGAAAAAACTAGCTTTTCGAAGAAAAAACTTGGTTTTCAAAGAAAAACTAGGTTTTCGGAAAAAAGTCTAGATTTTCGAAGAAAAACTAGGTTTTTGGAAAAAAAACACTAGGTTTTCGAAGAAAATCTAGGTTTTTCAAGAAAAAATCTCGGTTTCTGAAGGAAAAATCTTGGTTTCTGAAAAAAAAACTAGGTTTCCGAAAACAAAATTCAGGTTTTCGAAGAAAAAACTAGGTTTTCGAAGAAAAATTTAGGATTTTGAAGGAAAAAACGAGATTTCCGAAGAAAAAATCTATGCTTTTGAAGAAAATCTTTTTTCGAAAAAAATGTAGGTTTTCGAAGAAAAAACTAGGTTTTCGAAGAAAAATTTAGGTTTTTGAAGGAAAAATATAGGTTTTCCAAGAAAAAATCTTGGTTTCTGAAGGAATAATCTTGGTTTCTGAAAGAAAAATCTAGGTTTCCGAAAACAAAATTCAGGTTTTCGAAGAAAAATTTAGGATTTTGAAGGAAAAAACGAGGTTTCCGAAGAAAAAATCTATGCTTTTGAAGAAAATCTGTTTTCGAAAAAAATGTAGGTTTTCGAAGAAAAAACTAGGTTTTCGAAGAAAAATTTAGGTTTTTGAAGGAAAAATCGAGGTTTCCGAAGAAAAATCTAGGTTTCCGAAAAAAAATCTAGGTTTTCGAAAAAAATCTAGGTTTTCGGAAAAAACTAGGTTTTCGAAGAAAAACTAGGTTTTTGAAGGAAAAAAGATGTTTCCAAAGAAAAATCTAGGTTTTCGAAAAAAACTAGGTTTTCGAAGAAAATCTAGGTTTTCGAAAAAAACACTAGGTTTTCGAAGAAAAATCGAGGTTTCTGAAAAAAAATCAAGGTTTTCGAAAAAAATTTAGGCTTTTCAAAAAAAACTAGCTTTCCGAAGAAAAACTTGGTTTTTGAAGAAAATACTAGGTTTTTGGAAAGAAGCCTGAATTTTCGAAAAAAAACTATATTTTCGAAGAAAAAAACTAGGTTTTCGAAGAAAAAAACTGGGTTTTTGAAGGAAAGATTTTGGTTTTTGAAGGAAACATCTATGTTTCCGAAGAAGAATCTAGGTTTTCGAAGAAAAAAATTTAGGTTTTTGAAGAAGAAATCTAGGGGTTTGAAGAAAAATCTAGGTTTTTAAAGAAAAAATTTAGGTTTTTGAAGAAAAATCTAGGGTTTTGAAGAAAAAACTAGATATTTGAAGAAAAAACTAGGTGGGTCGTAGAAATGTCGGCCGTAGAAAAGAACGGGGCGTAGTGAGAGCGGGGCATAGAGAAGGTGGGGTGTAAAGCGAGCAGGGCGCAAAGCGAGTAGAGACGCTCAAAGTAGTCCCGTAGGGACTACAAACCGCTTCTAGTCTAATAACTATAAGTTTCGTTAGCCCGTCTTTGTGCTAAAGTTGAGAGACGCAAATCGATCGCTTTTCGGGATTTGCGTCCGAGGGTTTCGGAGGTGGGGGCGCGGGAGGGTAATGGTTAGGTGGAGAATTTTTGCGTGCGTTGCATAGGCCGATTTTTATCGCGAAAACCGATAAATTGCGGAGAAATAAGGGTTTTCCGGGAAAAGATTAATTTGAAGCGACGTATTCGCTAACGTGTTAAAAAAGCTTGGATCCCTTAAAGATTTACGATCTAAAAAGCCGAACGAGACGTGCAACGAGGTCGGCAACTGTTCCGTTAGCGTTGGTACGAGAGAGAAGAAAGATCGAGTTGGTTTTCAAAATTCGTATTCGGGCGTTAAAAAATTTCTAATATATACCAAACAACGCTATTCGTTTTCTAAAACCTGAATTATTAACAGTTTGCAAGCTGGTAGTATAGTATTTTCTTAAAACAGGTATTAAAATTTGTATAATTACTTTAATAAACGTCAAACACAGATAGCGAAATTCGACGGAAGCGAACGAATATGTACCTTCAAAATCTATGAGGACACAATTTTTTTAAGTTTGTTAAATTTAAAATTATAAATCATCCAATATTACGTATTAGTTTCGATAATTGATTATTATTATACAATAACATGGCTTTTTAATATACACGGGCTATTTATTTGAAAAATAATTACTTATTATATTTGACGTTTATTTGCGGAGTCGCCCGAACAATTACAATAGACCGTGATTTATTCCTAAGACGATGTATTTCTTATGTGACATTAAGCATAGTAAGTATACAACCAACGCGATTTCAATAAACAACTCCTCGATAGCACGAGCCCAACATCGCTGGTTACGAATGCTAACTCCGGTGGTTCGGTGCCCAGTAAAATTCATTTTTTTAAATTAATTTTGTGTTGCTTTTTAAAACATGCAATAGCATTTATTTAACAATACGCATTAAATAAACCAACACATTATTTTTTCATATGCCTCAGTGCGATCTACAATCTATAATTTGTGAATTATATTTACTCAAAAACCATTTACAACGTTTACTTTTCAGAGATTGTCCAACTTGCAGAAACGTATTCACTTATATGTGTATAAAAACTAAAAAGCTTCAACATTTTACAATCTAAAAACCTAAACGCGCAGAGCCAACAACAGGTACATTTGCGTTGATGAACAGACGATCGAGTTGGTTTCAAAAATTGGTATACGATCCTTAACAAATTTCTAATATGTACCAAAAAATATTACATCTATCATAAATTATACATCTTTAAAATTTTTACTGCGATTTGTGTAATTTATTTGAGAAATGTCAAAAGGAGGTTATGAACAAAGACGTAGTAGCACGAGTACGTACTATCTGAAACTCTGTTAACACACTTAATTTACATATTTCTAAAATTAAAGCTTCTTTATAGTACTGATAATTATTAATTCTACTAATAAAAAAGTACCTCACACATTAATAGACGCGGTCTATTTTAAACACAAAAAGTTAAAAATTTAATTTGACGTTTAATACCGAATACATTCAAAAAATTTCAAGTCTACGTAAATAATTTAGAAAACTCTATATATCTTTTGAGGCTTTAACTACTGCAAGTATACAACCAAAGGATTTACTACAAAAGACGGTTCGATAACGTAAGACTAACGCCTCCGTCTACCATACGCAACCTCGGTGGTTCAATGCCCAATTAAGTTAAATTTTTTTTTTAATTTTATGTTGATTTTTTTAAACATTAACAAGCGTCTAATATGCGTAAAATAGCCAAACAAAATTTATAACCGCTAAACAATGGTCTACAATAAGTTAACTATTTCTTATTTACATTAACAGTAACTGAAAACTTTAACATTTCAAGCGTTTTTGTTTTTATTTTCTTCTATATTTCATTTATCTTAAATACAGACGTAGGAAACGTCCTGAATTCCTTTGATATTTGTTTATTTAGGATCCACTTATGACTACTTTTCTTTTAACAAACATCAAGTCAACGGTAAAAAACAATTGAAAAAATTCGTTCGCATTTTCAACTAAAGTATTCATAATCACAAATACAAATACTCTTTTTATTTTATATTAAAATTTTATTAACGTCTAAAGGAAAATATATTCAAACAAAATTTATAAACGCTATACAACTGTCTACAATAAGTTAATTATTCCTTATCTACATTAACAGTAATTGACAACTTTGTCTTAACAAGCATACCCAATATGTGGTAAGAACGAAACAGCATGATGTACAGAGAAGGTAGAACTATACGGTTGCCTACATTAACTAAAAGTCCTTATAAAATACCAAATATGTGCTGAAACACAAAGCTTCTGAGCTTAAAACCTAAATTCAATACCGGTTACGTATACGTATTACACTCATTTCTGAATTTAAATTAAGAAACGTTAAACGCATATTGCGGCATAGGAAAAGCCTCTTTTAATCTAAATCACTAATGGTAAAATTGATTGCATAGACTTCAGCTGAAGGTTATCTTTAACATAAGTTGCTATTTGCAAACACGTTATTACAAATGTGCTCATATGTAACATTGGCTACATTAACAATTAATAAATATTGCTTAATTTTGATAGGTTTGCATGTATGGATTTTATTTGTTCTATTCCATTTGTCGCACAAAACAAGACTTATAAACTGTTAGATAGAAGCAGCATAGAATTGATTCGTAAAAATAAAAAGGTAAAACCAGTAATTGCCTAAATTAGCTGTAAATATATATATACAAGGACATTCAAAGCACTTGAATTAAACTAAGGCGATTAGCTAATTTTGACAGACCACGGTACGTTCATTAACATGACTTTGAGTTGTTGAACAACAATTGGTTAAGCTTTCTACAATTACTACTTATTACAATCGATTATTTAACTACTGTATATAATATCCGTTGCTCTTATATATCTACGTGACTACCATTGTTAACATTACTAAAAACTCTTCGAATGCTATGTTTGTAAAATATTTATAAGCTACATTTCCATTACTTACATTACATAGAACTTTGAATTTTTTTTTTAAGTTTACTAGGGCAAAGTGGTCTTGATCCGATCAACTCCCCCGAGGTGACTTCGAAAAAGTCTACTTGGGCGAACTGATATTGATCCGATCAACTACCCTAAATGATTTTGACAAAGCCTACTAGGGAGAAGTGACCTTGACCCGATCCACTCCCTAAAATGATTTCGACATACTCTACTAGAGCGAACTTAACTTGACCCGATCGACTCCCCGAAGTGATTTCGACAAATTCTATTTAGTCAAAATGGTCTTGATGCGATCGACTTCCCGAAATGATTTCGACAAAGTCTACTAGGGCGAAGTGGTTTTGATCCAATGGGCTCCCGAAATGATTTCGACAAAGACTACTAGGGCGAAATGATCTAGATCCAATCGACCCCCACTAAATGATTTCGACAAAGACTACTAGGGCAAAGTGGTTTTGATCCGATGGGCTCCCCGAAATGATTTCGACAAAGTCTACTAGGGCGAAATGATCCAAATCCAATCGACTCCCACTAAATGATTTCGACAAAGTCTACTAGAGCGAAGTGGTCTTGATACGATCGCTTCCCCGAAGTAATTTTGACCAAGTTAACTAGGGCGAAATGGTCTTGATCCGATCGACTCTTCGAAGTGATTTCGACAGTCTACTAAAGCAAAGTGATCTTGATCCGATCGACTCCCCGAAGTGATTTCGACAAAGGCTACTAGGGCGAAATGATCTAGATCCAATCGACTCCCACTAAATGATTTCGACAAAGTCTACTAGGGCAAAATGATCTTGATCCGATCGGCTTCCCGAAGTGATTTCGACAATCTACTAGGGCGAAGTGATCTTGATCTTGATCCGATCGACTCCCCGAAGTGATTTCGACAAAGACTACTAGGACAAAAAGATCTAGATCCAATCGACTCCCACTAAATGATTTCGACAAAGTCTACTAGGGCAAAATGATCTTGATCCGATCGGCTCCCCGAAGTGATTTTGACAATCTACTAGGGCAAAGTGATCTTGATCCGATCGACTCCCCGAAGTGATTTCGACAAAGACTACTAGGGCGAAATGATCTAGATCCAATCGACTTCCACTAAATGATTTCGACAAAGTCTACTAGGGCGAAATGGTCTTGATTCGATCGCCTCCCCGAAGCGATTTCGACAAGGTTTATGAGGGCGAAGTGGTCTTGATCCGATCGACTTTCCAAAGGGATTTTGGCAAAGTCTACTAGGGCAAAGTGATCTTGATCCGATCGACTCCCCGAAGTGATTTTGACAAAGACTACTAGGGCGAAATGATCTAGATCCAATCGACTCCCACTAAATGATTTCGACAAAGTCTGCTAGTGCAAAATGATCTTGATCCGATCGGCTCCCCGAAGTGATTTCGACAATCTACTAGGGCAAAGTGATCTTGATCCGATCGACTCCCCGAAGTGATTTCGACAAAGACTACTAGGGCGAAATGATCTAGATCCAATCGACTCCCACTAAATGATTTCGACAAAGTCTACTAGAGCGAAATGGTCTTGATTCGATCGCCTGCCCGAAGCGATTTCCACAAGGTTTATGAGGGCGAAGTGGTCTTGTTCCGATCGACTCTCCGAAGTGATTTTGACAAAGTCTACCAGGGCAAAATGATCTTGATCCGATCGACTCGAAGTGATTTCGACAGTCTACTAAGGCGAAGTGATCTTGATCCGATCGACTCGAAATGATTTCGACAAAGACTACTAAGACGAAATGATCTAGATCCAATCGACTCACTAAATGATTTCGACAAAGTCTGCTAGGGCAAAATGATCTCATCCGATCGGCTCCCGAAGTGATTTCGACAATCTACTAGGCAAAGTGATCTCGATCCGATCGACTCACCGAAGTGACTTCGACAAAGACTACTAGGGCGAAATGATCTAGATCCAATCGACTCACTAAATGATTTCGACAAAGTCTACTAGGGCAAAATGATCTTGATCCGATCGGCTCGAAGTGATTTCAACAATCTACTAGGGCGAAGTGATCTTGATCCGATCGACTCCCGGAGTAATTTTGACAAAGACTACTAGGGCAAAATGATCTAGATCCAATCGACTCCCACTAAATGATTTTGACAAAGTCAACTAGAGCAAAATGATCTTGATCCGATCGGCTCTCCGAAGTGATTTCAACAATCTACTAGGGCAAAGTAATCTTGATCCGATCGACTCCCGAAGTGATTTCGACAAAGACTACTAGGGCGAAATGATCTAGATCCAATCGACTCCACTAAATGATTTCGACAAATTCTACTAGGGCGAAGTGATCTTGATCCGATCGACTCCCGAAGTGATTTCGACAAAGACTACTAGGGCGAAATGATCTAGATTCAATCGACTCCCACTAAATGATTTCGACAAAGTCTGCTAGGGCAAAGTGGTCTTGATACGATCGCCTTCCCGAAGTGATTTCGACAAAGTGTACTAGGGCTAAGTGGTCTTGATACGATTGACTTCCCGAAGTAATTTCAACAAAGTCTACTAGGGCAAAATAATCTTGATCCGATTGACTCGAAGTGAGTTCGACAGTCTATTAGGGCGGAATGATCTAGATCCGATCGACTTCACTAAATGATTTCGACAAAGTCTTCTAGAGCGAAGTGGATTGATACGATCGCCTCCCGAAGTAATTCTGACAAAGTTTGCTAGGGCGAAGTGGTCTTGATCCGATCGGCTACCCCAAAGTGTTTCGACAAAGACTACTAGGCAAAGTGATCTTGATCCGATCGATTCTCCGAAGTAATTTTGACAAGGTCACTAGGACGAAGTGGTCTTGATCCGATCGACTCGGAAATGATTTCGACAAAGTCCACTAGGGCGGAGTGGTCTTGATCCGATCGACTCACCAAAGTGTTTTCGACAAAGACTACTAGGACGAAGTGATCTTGACCCCGATTGACTCCCCGATCGACTTCCCGATCGACTCCCCGATCAACTCCCCGAAGTGATTTCGACAAGGTCTACTAGGGCGAACTGATCTTGATCCGATCGGCTACCCCAAAGTGTTTCGACAAAGACTACTAGGGCGAAGTGATCTTGATCCGATCGACTCCCGAAGTGATTTCGACAAAGACTACCAGGGCAAAATGATCTTGATCCGAACGACTCCCCGACGTGATTTTGACAGTTTACTAGGGCGAAGTGATCTTGATCCGATCGACTCCCCGAAATGATTTTGACAAAGACTACAAGGGCGAAATGATCTAGATCCAATCGACTCCTACTAAATGATTTCGACAAAGTCTGCTAGGGCAAAATGATCTCCATCCGATCGGCTCCCCGAAGTGATTTTAACAATCTACTAGGGCAAAGTGATCTTGATCTTGATCCGATAGACTCCCCGAAGTGATTTCGACAAAGACTACTAGGGCGAAATGATCTAGATCCAATCGACTCCCACTAAATGATTTCGACAAAGTCTACTAGGGCAAAATGATCTTGATCCGATCGGCTCCCCGAAGTGATTTCAACAATCTACTAGGGCGAAGTGATCTTGATCCGATCGACTCCCCGAAGTGATTTTGACAAAGACTACTAGGGCGAAATGATCTAGATCCAATCGACTCCCACTAAATGATTTCGACAAAGTCAACTAGAGCAAAATGATCTTGATCCGATCGGCTCTCCAAAGTGATTTCGACAATCTACTAGGGCAAAGTGATCTTGATCCGATCGACCCTCGAAGTGATTTCGACAAAGACTACTAGGGCGAAATGATCTAGATCCAATCGACTCCCACTAAATGATTTCGACAAAGTCTACTAGGGCAAAATGGTCTTGATTCGATCGCCTCCCCGAAGCGATTTCCACAAGGTTTATGAGGGCGAAGTGGTCTTGTTCCGATCGACTCTCCGAAGTGATTTTGACAAAGTCTACCAGGGCAAAATGATTTTGATCCGATCGACTCCCCGAAGTGATTTCGACAGTCTACTAGGGCGAAGTGATCTTGATCCGATCGACTCCCCGAAATGATTTCGACAAAGACTACTAGGGCGAATGATCTAGATCCAATCGACTCCCACTAAATGATATCGATGAAGTCTGCTAGGGCAAAATGATCTCCATCCGATCGGCTCCCCGAAGTTATTTCGACAATCTACTAGGGCAAAGTGATCTTGATCTTGATCCGATAGACTCTCCGAAGTGATTTCGACAAAGACTACTAGGGCAAAATGATCTAGATCCAATCGACTCCCACTAAATGATTTCGACAAAGTCTACTAGGGCAAAATGATCTTGATCCGATCGGCTCCCCGAAGTGATTTCAACAATCTACTAGGGCGAAGTGATCTTGATCCGATCGACTCCCCGAAGTGATTTCGACAAAGACTACTAGGGCGAAATAATCTAGATCCAATCGACTCCCACTAAAAGATTTCGACAAAGTCTACTAGGGCGAAATGGTCTTGATTCGATCGCCTGTCCGAAGCGATTTCCACAAGGTTTATGAGGGCGAAGTGGTCTTGTTCCGATCGACTCTCCGAAGTGATTTTGACAAAGTCTACCAGGGCAAAATGATCTTGATCCGATCGACTCCCCGAAGTGATTTCGACAGTCTACTAAGGCGAAGTGATCTTGATCCGATCGACTCCCCGAAGTGATTTTGACAAAGACTACTAGGGCGAAATGATCTAGATCCAATCGACTCCCACTAAATGATTTTGACAAATTTAACTAGAGCAAAATATATTGATCCGATCGGCTCCCCGAAGTGATTTCGACAATCTACCAGGGCAAAGTGATCTTGATCTGATTGACTCCCCGAAGTGATTTCGACAAAGACTACTAGGGCGAAATGATCTAGATTCAATCGACTCCCACTAAATGATTTCGACGAAGTCTGATAGGGCAAATGATCTCCATCCGATCGACTCCCGAAGTGATTTCGACAATCTACTAGGGCAAAGTGATCTTGATCTTGATCCGATAGACTCCGAAGTGATTTCGACAAAGACTACTAGGGCGAAATGATCTAGATCCAATCGACTCCCACTAAATGATTTCGACAAAGTCTACTAAGGCGAAGTGATCTAAACCAATCGACTCACTAAATGATTTCGACAAAGTCTGCTAGGACAAAGTGGTCTTGATACGATCGCCTTCCCGAAGTGATTTCGACAAAGTTTACTAGGGCTAAGTGGTCTTGATACGATTGACTTTCTAAAGTAATTTTGACAAAGTCTACTAGGGCAAAATGATCTTGATCCGATCGACTCCCCGAAGTGAGTTCGACAGTCTATTAGGGCGGAATGATCTAGATCCGATCGACTTCCACTAAATGATTTCGACAAAGTCTACTAGAGCGAAGTGGATTAATACGATCGCCTCCCCGAAGTGATTCTGACAAAGTTTACTAGGGCGAAGTGGTCTTGATCCGATCGACTACCCCAAAGCGTTTCGACAAAGACTACTAGGGCGAAGTAATCTTGATCCGATCGATTCTCCGAAGTAATTTTGACAAGGTCACTAGGACAAAGTGGTCTTGATCCGATCGACTCTCGGAAGTGATTTCGACAAAGTCCACTAGGGCGGAGTGGTCTTGATCCGATCGACTCCCCGAAGTGATTTCGACAAAGACTAATAGGGCGAAATGATCTAGATCCAATCGACTCCCACTAAATGATTTCGATAAAGTCTACTAGGGCGAAATGGTCTTGATTCGATCGCCTCCCCGAAGCGATTTCGACAAGGTTTATGAGGGCGAAGTGGTCTTGATCCGATCGACTTTCCAAAGTGATTTTGGCAAAGTCTACTAGGGCGAAGTGATCTTGATCCGATCGACTCCCCGAAGTGACTTTGACAAAGACTACTAGGGCGAAATGATCTAGATCCAATCGACTCCCACTAAATGATTTCGACAAAGTCTGCTAGTGCAAAATGATCTTGATCCGATCGGCTCCCGAAGATTTTGACAATCTACTAGGGCAAAGTGATCTTGATCCGATCGACTCCCGAAGTAATTTCGACAAAGACTACTAGGGCGAAATGATCTAGATCCAATCGACTTCACTAAATGATTTCGACAAAGTCTACTAGAGCGAAATGGTCTTGATTCGATCGCCTCCCCGAAGCGATTTCCACAAGGTTTATGAGGGCGAAGTGGTCTTGTTCCGATCGACTCTCCGAAGTGATTTTGACAAAGTCTACCAGGGCAAAATAATCTTGATCCGATCGACTCCCCGAAGTGATTTCGACAGTCTACTAGGGCGAAGTGATCTTGATCCGATCGACTCCCCGACATGATTTCGACAAAGACTACTAGAGCGAAAAGATCTAGATCCAATCGACTCCCACTAAATGATTTCGACAAAGTCTACTAGGGCAAAATGATCTTGATCCGATCGGCTCCCCGAAGTGATTTCAACAATCTACTAGGGCAAAGTGATCTTGATCCGATCGACTCCCCGGAGTAATTTTGACAAAGACTACTAGGGCAAAATGATCTGGATCCAATCGACTCCCACTAAATGATTTTGACAAAGTCAACTAGAGCAAAATGATCTTGATCCGATCGGCTCTCCGAAGTGATTTCAACAATCTACTATTGCAAAGTAATCTTGATCCGATCGACTCCCCGAAGTGATTTCGACAAAAACTACTAGGGCGAAATGATCTAGATCCAATCGACTCCCACTAAATGATTTCGACAAATTCTACTAGGGCGAAGTGATCTTGATCCGATCGACTCCCCGAAGTGATTTCGACAAAGACTACTAGGGCGAAATGATCTAGATTCAATCGACTCCCACTAAATGATTTCGACAAAGTTTACTAGGGCTAAGTGGTCTTGATACGATTGACTTCCCGAAGTAATTTCGACAGTCTACTAGGGCAAAATAATCTTGATTCGATTGACTCCCCGAAGTGAGTTCGACAGTCTATTAGGGCGGAATGATCTAGATCCGATCGACTTCCACTAAATGATTTCGACAAAGTCTACTAGAGCGAAGTGGATTGATACGATCGCCTCCCCGAAGTAATTCTGACAAAGTTTGCTAGGGCGAAGTGGTCTTGATCCGATCGGCTACCCCAAAGTGTTTCGACAAAGACTACTAGGGCAAAGTGATCTTGATCCGATCGATTCTCCGAAGTGATTTTGACAAGGTCACTAGGACGAAGTGGTGTTGATCCGATCAACTCACGAAAATAATTTCGACAAAGTCCACTAGGGCGGAGTGGTCTTGATTCGATCAATTCTCCGAAGTGTTTTCGACAAACACTACTAGGACGAAGTGATCTTGACCCCGATTGACTCCCCGATCGACTTCCCGATCGACTCCTCGATCAACTCCCCGAAGTGATTTCGACAAGGTTTACTAAAGCAAACTGATCTTGATCCAATTAGCTACCCCAAAGTGTTTCGACAAAGACTACTAGGGCAAAGTGATCTTGATCCGATCGACTCGAAGTGATTTCGACAAAGACTACCAGGGCAAAATGATCTTGATCCGAACGACTCCCGAAGTGATTTTGACAGTTTACTAGGGCGAAGTGATCTTGATCCGATCGACTCCCGAAATGATTTTGACAAAGACTACTAGAGCGAAATGATCTAGATCCAATCGACTCCACTAAATGATTTCGACAAAGTCTGCTAGGGCAAAATGATTCCATCCGATCGGCTCCCCGAAGTGATTTCAACAATCTACTAGGGCAAAGTGTTCTTGATCTTGATCCGAAAGACTCCCCGAAGTGATTTCGACAAAGACTACTAGGGCGAAATGATCTAGATCCAATCGACTCCCACTAAATGATTTCGACAAAGTCTACTAGGGCAAAATGATCTTGATCCGATCGGCTCCCCTAAGTGATTTCAACAATCTACTAGGGCGAAGTGATCTTGATCCGATCGACTCCCCGAAGTGATTTTGACAAAGACTACTAGGGCGAAATGATCTAGATCCAATCGACTCCCACTAAATGATTTCGACAAAGTCAACTAGAGCAAAATGATCTTGATCCGATCGGCTCTCCGTAGTGATTTCGACAATCTACTAAGGCAAAGTGATCTTGATCCGATCGACTCCTCGAAGTGATTTCGGCAAAGACTACTAGGGCGAAATGATCTAGATTCAATCGACTCCCACTAAATGATTTCGACAAAGTCTACTAGGGCAAAATGGTCTTGATTCGATCGCCTCCCCGAAACGATTTCCACAAGGTTTATGAGGGCGAAGTGGTCTTGTTCCGATCGACTCTCCGAAGTGATTTTGACAAAGTCTACCAGGGCAAAATGATCTTGAT
This sequence comes from Platerodrilus igneus, assembly GCA_036346225.1. Taxonomy (NCBI): domain Eukaryota; kingdom Metazoa; phylum Arthropoda; class Insecta; order Coleoptera; family Lycidae; genus Platerodrilus; species Platerodrilus igneus. The sequence goes on from JARFIW010001214.1 coordinate 407,519, forward strand.
CCGATCGACTCCCCGAAGTGATTTCGACTGTCTACTAAGGCGAAGTGATCTTGATCCGATCGACTCCCCGATATGATTTCGACAAAGACTACTAGGGCGAAATGATCTAGATCCAATCGACTCCCACTAAATGATTTCGACAAAGTCTACTAGGGCAAAATGATCTTAATCCGATCGGATCCCCGAAGTGATTTCAACAATCTACTAGGGCGAAGTGATCTTGATCCGATCGACTCCCCGGAGTAATTTCGACAAAAACTACTAGGGCGAAATGATCTAGATTCAATCGACTTTCACTAAATGATTTCGACAAAGTCTGCTAGGGCAAAGTGGTCTTGATACGATCGCCTTCCCGAAGTGATTTCGACAAAGTTTACTAGGCTAAGTGGTCTTGATACGATTGACTTCCCGAAGTAATTTCGACAAAGTCTACTAGGCAAAATAATCTTGATCCGATTGACTCCCGAAGTGAGTTCGACAGTCTATTAGGCGGAATGATCTAGATCCGATCGACTTCCACTAAATGATTTCGACAAAGTCTACTAGAGCGAAGTGGATTGATACGATCGCCTCCCCGAAGTAATTCTGACAAAGTTTGCTAGGGCGAAGTGGTCTTGATCCGATCGGCTACCCCAAAGTGTTTCGACAAAGACTACTAGGGCAAAGTGATCTTGATCCGATCGATTCTCCGAAGTAATTTTGACAAGGTCACTAGGACGAAGTGGTCTTGATCCGATCGACTCTCGGAAATGATTTCGACAAAGTCCACTAGGGCGGAGTGGTCTTGATCCGATCGACTCTCCGAAGTGTTTTCGACAAAGACTACTAGGACGAAGTGATCTTGACCCCGATTGACTCCCCGATCGACTTCCCGATCGACTCCCCGATCAACTCCCCGAAGTGATTTCGACAAGGTCTACTAGGGCGAACTGATCTTGATCCGATCGGCTACCCCAAAGTGTTTCGACAAAGACTACTAGGGCGAAGTGATCTTGATCCGATCGACTCCCGAAGTGATTTCGACAAAGACTACCAGGGCAAAATGATCTTGATCCGAACGACTCCCCGACGTGATTTTGACAGTTTACTAGGGCGAAGTGATCTTGATCCGATCGACTCCCCGAAATGATTTTGACAAAGACTACTAGGGCGAAATGATCTAGATCCAATCGACTCCCACTAAATGATTTCGACAAAGTCTGCTAGGGCAAAATGATCTCCATCCGATCGGCTCCCCGAAGTGATTTCAACAATCTACTAGGGCAAAGTGATCTTGATCTTGATCCGATAGACTCCCCGAAGTGATTTCGACAAAGACTACTAGGGCGAAATGATCTAGATCCAATCGACTCCCACTAAATGATTTCGACAAAGTCTACTAGGGCAAAATGATCTTGATCCGATCGGCTCCCCGAAGTGATTTCAACAATCTACTAGGGCGAAGTGATCTTGATCCGATCGACTCCCCGAAGTGATTTTGACAAAGACTACTAGGGCGAAATGATCTAGATTCAATCGACTCCCACTAAATGATTTCGACAAAGTCTACTAGGGCAAAATGGTCTTGATTCGATCGCCTCCCGAAACGATTTCCACAAGGTTTATGAGAGCCGAAGTGGTCTTGTTCCGATCGACTCTCCGAAGTGATTTTGACAAAGTCTACCAGGGCAAAATGATCTTGATCCGATCGACTCCAAGTGATTTCGACAGTCTACTAAGACGAAGTGATCTTGATCCGATCGACTCCCCGATATGATTTCGACAAAGACTACTAGGGCGAAATGATCTAGATCCAATCGACTCCCACTAAATGATTTCGACAAAGTCTACTAGGGCAAAATGATCTTAATCCGATCGGCTCCCCGAAGTGATTTCAACAATCTACTAGGGCGAAGTGATCTTGATCCGATCGACTCCCCGGAGTAATATCGACAAAGACTACTAGGGCGAAATGATCTAGATCCAATCGACTCCCACTAAATGATTTCGACAAAGTCTACTAGGGCGAAATGATCTTGATCCGATCGGCTCCCCGAAGTGATTTCAACAATCTACTAGGGCGAAGTGATCTTGATCCGATCGACTCCCCGAAGTGATTTCGACAAAGACTACTAAGGCGAGATGATCTAGATTCAATCGACTCCCACTAAATGATTTCGACAAAGTCTACTAGGGCAAAATGGTCTTGATTCGGTCGCCTCCCCGAAGCGATTTCCACAAGGTTTATGAGGGCGAAGTGGTCTTGTTCCGATCGACTCTCCGATGTGATTTTGACAAAGTCTACCAGGGCAAAATGATCTTGATCCGATCGACTCCCCGAAGTGATTTCGACAGTCTACTAGGGCGAAGTGATCTTGATCCGATCGACTCCCCGAAATGATTTCGACAAAGACTACTAGGGCGAATGATCTAGATCCAATCGACTCCACTAAATGATTTCGATGAAGTCTGCTAGCAAATGATCTCCATCCGATCGGCTCCCGAAGTGATTTCGACAATCTACTAGGGCAAAGTGATCTTGATCTTGATCCGATAGACTCCCCGAAGTGATTTTGACAAAGACTACTAGGGCAAAATGATCTAGATCCAATCGACTCCCACTAAATGATTTCGACAAAGTCTACTAGGGCAAAATGATCTTGATCCGATCGGCTTCCCGAAGTGATTTCAACAATCTACTAGGGCGAAGTGATCTTGATCCGATCGACTCCCCGAAGTGATTTCGACAAAGACTACTAGGGCGAAATAATCTAGATCCAATCGACTCCCACTAAAAGATTTCGACAAAGTCTACTAGGGCGAAATGGTCTTGATTCGATCGCCTGTCCGAAGCGATTTCCACAAGGTTTATGAGGGCGAAGTGGTCTTGTTCCGATCGACTCTCCGAAGTGATTTTGACAAAGTCTACCAGGGCAAAATGATCTTGATCCGATCGACTCCCCGAAGTGATTTCGACAGTTTACTAAGGCGAAGTGATCTTAATCCGATCGACTCCCCGATATGATTTCGACAAAGACTACTAGGGCGAAATGATCTAGATCCAATCGACTCCCACTAAATGATTTCGACAAAGTCTACTAGGGCAAAATGATCTTGATCCGATCGGCTCCCGATGTGATTTCAACAATCTACTAGGGCAAAGTGATCTTGATCCGATCGACTCCCCGAAGTGATTTTGACAAAGACTACTAGGGCGAAATGATCTAGATCCAATCGACTCCCACTAAATGATTTTGACAAATTTAACTAGAGCAAAATAATATTGATCCGATCGGCTCCCCGAAGTGATTTCGACAATCTACCAGGGCAAAGTGATCTTGATCTGATTGACTCCCCGAAGTGATTTCGACAAAGACTACTAGGGCGAAATGATCTAGATTCAATCGACTCCCACTAAATGATTTCGACGAAGTCTGATAGGGCAAAATGATCTCCATCCGATCGACTCCCCGAAGTGATTTCGACAATCTACTAGGGCAAAGTGATCTTGATCTTGATCCGATAGACTCCCCGAAGTGATTTCGACAAAGACTACTAGGGCGAAATGATCTAGATCCAATCGACTCCCACTAAATGATTTCGACAAAGTCTACTAAGGCGAAGTGATCTAAATCCAATCGACTCCCACTAAATGATTTCGACAAAGTCTGCTAGGACAAAGTGGTCTTGATACGATCGCCTTCCCGAAGTGATTTCGACAAAGTTTACTAAGGCTAAGTGGTCTTGATACGATTGACTTTCTAAAGTAATTTTGACAAAGTCTACTAGGGCAAAATGATCTTGATCCGATCGACTCCCCGAAGTGAGTTCGACAGTCTATTAGGGCGGAATGATCTAGATCCGATCGACTTCCACTAAATGATTTCGACAAAGTCTACTAGAGCGAAGTGGATTAATACGATCGCCTCCCCGAAGTGATTCTGACAAAGTTTACTAGGGCGAAGTGGTCTTGATCCGATCGACTACCCCAAAGCGTTTCGACAAAGACTAATAGGGCGAAATAATCTGATCCAATCGATTCCCAATAATTTTGACAAGTAAAGCAAAGGGCTGAAAGTCCGATTGATCGACGAACGATTAGTTGGAGTCTTCAATTTGAAGGATCCATTAAGGAACACAATTAAAATCGCATTTAGGAATCCCAATTAAGGAACAAATTAAAAGTTCCCATTCAGTTGGAGTTCCATTTAACGGAAAATCTCATTGGATCCCTTAAGAAACACAATTAAGGAAATCGCCATTAAGGATCCCGAATTTAAGGAAAGCACCAATTTAAAGAAATCGCATTAATGAAATCCCAATTAAAGGAAGCACAATTAATAGATCCATTAAAGGAAATCACAATTAATTGGAGTCATTCCAATTATGGAAAATTCTCATCATGGGACATCAATTAAGAGTGCTCAATAATTTGGAGTCGCCCAATTAGGAAATCCAATTTAGTGGAGTCTCAATTAACGGGAGTCCCATTTAATGATCTCCGTCTCGTCGTCATCCAATTAGGGATCGCCCAATTAAGGATCTCATTAACGGAAATTTTCACACATTTAGTTGGATCCAATTTAAGAACACAATTAAGGAAATCCGCATTAATGGAAGTTCAACATTAAGGAACACAATTAAGGAATCGCCATTAAGGAGTTCCCATTTAAGGAACACAATTAAAGAAATCGCCATTAAAGAATCACATTGAAGGAATCACAATTAAAGGAAAGTTCCCCAATTCATTGGAGTTCCATTTAACGGAAATCACATTAGATCCCCATTAAGTGGAATCACCAATTAAGGAAATACGCCATTAAGGATCCGATTAAAGGAATCATTCAATTAAGGAAGTACCTCCATTAATTGAGTATGATCCAATTAAGGAAAATCTCTCATATTGGACTCAAATTAATGAGATCCCAATATTTGGGAGTCGCCCAATTAAAGGAAGTCTCAATTTAGTGAGTCCGAATTAACGGGAGTCTCATTTAAGGATCCTGAATTCCGATCACCATTAGGGATATCTTCAGACCCAATTAAGGATCACCCATTAAACGGAAATCATCATTTATTGGATCTCAATTTAAGTGGAATCACCAATTAAGGAAACCGCCCATTAATGGAAGTTCCTCATTAAGGAACACAATTAGGAAATCGCCATTAAGGATCACATTTAAGGAATCACAATTAGGAAATGTTCCCCAATTCAAGTTGAGTTCACCATTTAACGGAAATCACATTAAAGATCCCCATTAAGTGGAATCATCAATTAAGGAAATACGCCATTAATGGATTCCCGAATAAGGAACACAATTATGGAATCGCCATTAAGGATCACATTAAAGAATCATCCAATTTCACAGGAAAGTTCGCCCATTCAGTTGGAGTTCACCTTTAAACGGAAATCCATTGGATCCGTCAATTAAGGACACAATTAAGAACACAGCATTAGGAATTCCCATTTAATGGAAACACCAAATTAAGGAAATACAGTCCATTAATGGATCCTCATTAATGGAAACACCAAAATTAATGGAAGTTCCTCATTCAGTTGGGAGTTCTCCAATTTAAGCGGAAAGTACCCCGATTATTAGATACTCATTAAGGAAATCCAACCAATTTAAGAGGAATCGCGATTAAGGAATCACCCATTTAAGGAATCCACAAATTTAAATTAGAAAATCGCCATTACGGAAATATTCATTAAGGAAATACCAATTAAGGAAAACCCATTAGGAAATACTCCAGTTAAGAAACACAATTAAAGATACAACAATTAAGAAGTTCCAGTTAATTAGATGTCGTCAAATTTAAACGGAAATCATCAGTATTGGGAAGCTCATTAAAGGTACCATAATTGGAGTCCCCAATTAAGGAATCTCAATTTAGGAAGTCGATTAACGGGGTCCCATTAAAGGAACACCAATTAAGGAAGTTCCCATTAGTTGGAGTCTTCAATTTGAAGGATCTCCATTAAGGAACACCAATTAAAAATCGCATTTAGGAATCCAATTAAGGAACACAATTAAAAGTTCCCATTCAGTTGGAGTTCCATTTAACGGAAAATCTCATTGGATCCCCTTAAGAACACAATTAAAGAAACCGCCATTAAGGAACCAATAAGGAAAGCACCAATTAAAGGAAATCGCCATTAAGGAATCCCGAATTTAAGGAAAGCACAATTTAATAGAAATCGCATTAAGGAAATCACATTAATGGAACACCAAATTAATGGAATCCATTAATGGAATCATCAATTAAGGAAGGCTCCATTAATTGGAGTCTTCCAATTAGGAAAATCTTCAATAGTGGGACTCAATTAAGAGTCCCCAATTAATTGGAGTCGCCCAATTAAGGAATCATCAATTTAGGAGTCCGAATTAACGGAGTCCATTTAAGATCCCTTCTCCCCCACCATTAGTGGATCGCCCAATTAAGGATCACCATTAACGGAAATCACATTTATTGGAGTTCCCAATTTAAGGAACACCAATTAAGGAAACCGCCATTAAGGAATTCCCCATTAAGGAACACAATTAAAGGAAATCGCCATTAAGGATCCCCATTTAAGGAACACCAATTAAAGAAATCGCCATTATAGAATTCCCATTGAAGGAATCACCAATTAAGGAAAGTTCCCCAATTCAGTTGAGTTCACATTTAACGGAAATACGCCATTAAGATCCCGTTAAGGAACACCAATTAAGGAAATACGCCCATTAATGGATCTCCGAATTAAGGAAATCACCAATTAATGAAGTCCTCATTAATTGGAGTTTCCAATTAATGGAAAATCTTCATATGGGACTCAAATTAAGAGTCCCCGAATAATTGGAGTCGCCCAATTAAGGAATCCTCAATTTAGTGAGTCACGAATTAAGCGGGAGTCCATTTAAGATCCCTCCATCCACACCCATTAAGGAACACCAATTAAAGAAATCGCATTAGGAATCACATTAAGGAATCACAATTAAAGGAAAGTTCTCCATTCAGTTGGAGTTCACATTTAACGGAAATCCCATTAGGATCCCAATTAAGGACACCAATTAGGAAACCGCCCATTATGGAATTCCCATTTAAGGAAACACAATTAAGGAATCGCCATTAAGGATCACCATTAAAGAATTCACCAATTAAAGGAAGTTCCTCAATTCAGTTGGAGTTCACATTTAACGGAATCCATTATTAGATCCCCTTAAGGAACACAATTAAGGAAATCGCTTAAGGAATCCATTTAAGGAATCACCAATTTAAAGAAATCGCCATTAGGAATTCATTAAGGAATCACCAATTAGGAAACCCCATTAGGAATTCCCAATTAAGGAACACCAATTAAAGAAACACCAATTAAAGAAGTCCTCCATTAATTTGGAGTCATTTAAATTAAGGAAATCCCCCATAGTTGGGATCTCAATTAAGAGTACCCCATAATTGGAGTACGCCCAATTAAGGAATCATTCAATTTAGGAAGTCGATTAAACGGGAGTCACATTTAATATCCCTCCCACCCCCACCATTAGTAGGAATCGCCCAATTAAGGATCCATTAAAAGATACCATTTAAGAAATGCCATTAAAGAATACCATTAAAATACATTAAGAATGCCACATTTAAGGAGTTTCGTTAATGGATGCTGCAATTAAAGGAGTACACAGTTCAAAAAACGTTTGAAAGTCGTTATTTAACATTCAAAGTCCACTAGGGCGGAGTGGTCTTGATCCGATCGACTCCCCGAAGTGATTTCGACAAAGACTAATAGGGCGAAATGATCTAGATCCAATCGACTCCCACTAAATGATTTCGATAAAGTCTACTAGGGCGAAATGGTCTTGATTCGATCGCCTCCCCGAAGCGATTTCGACAAGGTTTATGAGGGCGAAGTGGTCTTGATCCGATCGACTTTCCAAAGTGATTTTGGCAAAGTCTACTAGGGCGAAGTGATCTTGATCCGATCGACTCCCCGAAGTGACTTTGACAAAGACTACTAGGGCGAAATGATCTAGATCCAATCGACTCCCACTAAATGATTTCGACAAAGTCTGCTAGTGCAAAATGATCTTGATCCGATCGGCTCCCCGAAGATTTTGACAATCTACTAGGGCAAAGTGATCTTGATCCGATCGACTCCCCGAAGTAATTTCGACAAAGACTACTAGGGCGAAATGATCTAGATCCAATCGACTCCCACTAAATGATTTCGACAAAGTCTACTAGAGCGAAATGGTCTTGATTCGATCGCCTCCCCGAAGCGATTTCCACAAGGTTTATGAGGGCGAAGTGGTCTTGTTCCGATCGACTCTCCGAAGTGATTTTGACAAAGTCTACCAGGGCAAAATGATCTTGATCCGATCGACTCCCCGAAGTGATTTCGACAGTCTACTAGGGCGAAGTGATCTTGATCCGATCGACTCCCCGACATGATTTCGACAAAGACTACTAGGACGAAATGATCTAGATCCAATCGACTCCCACTAAATGATTTCGACAAAGTCTGCTAGGGCAAAATGATCTCCATCCGATCGGCTCCCCGAAGTGATTTCGACAATCTACTAGGGCAAAGTGATCTCGATCCGATCGACTCACCGAAGTGACTTCGACAAAGACTACTAGGGCGAAAAGATCTAGATCCAATCGACTCCCACTAAATGATTTCGACAAAGTCTACTAGGGCAAAATGATCTTGATCCGATCGGCTCCCCGAAGTGATTTCAACAATCTACTAGGGCGAAGTGATCTTGATCCGATCGACTCCCCGGAGTAATTTTGACAAAGACTACTAGGGCAAAATGATCTGGATCCAATCGACTCCCACTAAATGATTTTGACAAAGTCAACTAGAGCAAAATGATCTTGATCCGATCGGCTCTCCGAAGTGATTTCAACAATCTACTAGGGCAAAGTAATCTTGATCCGATCGACTCCCCGAAGTGATTTCGACAAAGACTACTAGGGCGAAATGATCTAGATCCAATCGACTCCCACTAAATGATTTCGACAAATTCTACTAGGGCGAAGTGATCTTGATCCGATCGACTCCCCGAAGTGATTTCGACAAAGACTACTAGGGCGAAATGATCTAGATTCAATCGACTCCCACTAAATGATTTCGACAAAGTCTGCTAGGGCAAAGTGGTCTGGATACGATCGCCTTCCCGAAGTGATTTCGACAAAGTTTACTAGGGCTAAGTGGTCTTGATACGATTGACTTCCCGAAGTAATTTCGACAGTCTACTAGGGCAAAATAATCTTGATCCGATTGACTCCCCGAAGTGAGTTCGACAGTCTATTAGGGCGGAATGATCTAGATCCGATCGACTTCCACTAAATGATTTCGACAAAGTCTACTAGAGCGAAGTGGATTGATACGATCGCCTCCCCGAAGTAATTCTGACAAAGTTTGCTAGGGCGAAGTGGTCTTGATCCGATCGGCTACCCCAAAGTGTTTCGACAAAGACTACTAGGGCAAAGTGATCTTGATCCGATCGATTCTCCGAAGTAATTTTGACAAGGTCACTAGGACGAAGTGGTCTTGATCCGATCGACTCTCGGAAATGATTTCGACAAAGTCCACTAGGGCGAAGTGGTCTTGATCCGATCGACTCTCCGAAGTGTTTTCGACAAAGACTACTAGGACGAAGTGATCTTGTCCCCGATTGACTCCCCGATCGACTTCCCGATCGACTCCCCGATCAACTCCCCGAAGTGATTTCGACAAGGTCTACTAGGGCGAACTGATCTTGATCCGATCGGCTACCCCAAAGTGTTTCGACAAAGACTACTAGGGCGAAGTGATCTTGATCCGATCGACTCCCGAAGTGATTTCGACAAAGACTACCAGGGCAAAATGATCTTGATCCGAACGACTCCCCGAAGTGATTTTGACAGTTTACTAGGGCGAAGTGATCTTGATCCGATCGACTCCCCGAAATGATTTTGACAAAGACTACTAGGGCGAAATGATCTAGATCCAATCGACTCCCACTAAATGATTTCGACAAAGTCTGCTAGGGCAAAATGATCTCCATCCGATCGGCTCCCCGAAGTGATTTCAACAATCTACTAGGGCAAAGTGATCTTGATCTTGATCCGATAGACTCCCCGAAGTGATTTCGACAAAGACTACTAGGGCGAAATGATCTAGATCCAATCGACTCCCACTAAATGATTTCGACAAAGTCTACTAGGGCAAAATGATCTTGATCCGATCGGCTCCCCGAAGTGATTTCAACAATCTACTAGGGCGAAGTGATCTTGATCCGATCGACTCCCCGAAGTGATTTTGACAAAGACTACTAGGGCGAAATGATCTAGATCCAATCGACTCCCACTAAATGATTTCGACAAAGTCAACTAGAGCAAAATGATCTTGATCCGATCGGCTCTCCGTAGTGATTTCGACAATCTACTAAGGCAAAGTGATCTTGATCCGATCGACTCCTCGAAGTGATTTCGGCAAAGACTACTAGGGCGAAATGATCTAGATTCAATCGACTCCCACTAAATGATTTCGACAAAGTCTACTAGGGCAAAATGGTCTTGATTCGATCGCCTCCCCGAAACGATTTCCACAAGGTTTATGAGAGCGAAGTGGTCTTGTTCCGATCGACTCTCCGAAGTGATTTTGACAAAGTCTACCAGGGCAAAATGATCTTGATCCGATCGACTCCCCGAAGTGATTTCGACAGTCTACTAAGGCGAAGTGATCTTGATCCGATCGACTCCCCGATATGATTTCGACAAAGACTACTAGGGCGAAATGATCTAGATCCAATCGACTCCCACTAAATGATTTCGACAAAGTCTACTAGGGCAAAATGATCTTAATCCGATCGGCTCCCCGAAGTGATTTCAACAATCTACTAGGGCGAAGTGATCTTGATCCGATCGACTCCCCGGAGTAATTTCGACAAAGACTACTAGGGCGAAATGATCTAGATTCAATCGACTCCCACTAAATGATTTCGACAAAGTCTGCTAGGGCAAAGTGGTCTTGATACGATCGCCTTCCCGAAGTGATTTCGACAAAGTTTACTAGGGCTAAGTGGTCTTGATACGATTGACTTCCCGAAGTAATTTCGACAAAGTCTACTAGGGCAAAATAATCTTGATCCGATTGACTCCCCGAAGTGAGTTCGACAGTCTATTAGGGCGGAATGATCTAGATCCGATCGACTTCCACTAAATGATTTCGACAAAGTCTACTAGAGCGAAGTGGATTGATACGATCGCCTCCCCGAAGTAATTCTGACAAAGTTTGCTAGGGCGAAGTGGTCTTGATCCGATCGGCTACCCCAAAGTGTTTCGACAAAGACTACTAGGGCAAAGTGATCTTGATCCGATCGATTCTCCGAAGTAATTTTGACAAGGTCACTAGGACGAAGTGGTCTTGATCCGATCGACTCTCGGAAATGATTTCGACAAAGTCCACTAGGGCGGAGTGGTCTTGATCCGATCGACTCTCCGAAGTGTTTTCGACAAAGACTACTAGGACGAAGTGATCTTGTCCCCGATTGACTCCCCAATCGACTTCCCAATCGACTCCCCGATCAACTCCCCGAAGTGATTTCGACAAAGACTACTAGGGCGAAATGATCTAGATCCAATCGACTCCCACTAAATGATTTCGACAAAGTCAACTAGAGCAAAATGATCTTGATCCGATCGGCTCTCCGTAGTGATTTCGACAATCTACTAGGGCAAAGTGATCTTGATCCGATCGACTCCTCGAAGTGATTTCGACAAAGACTACTAGGGCGAAATGATCTAGATTCAATCGACTCCCACTAAATGATTTCGACAAAGTCTACTAGGGCAAAATGGTCTTGATTCGATCGCCTCCCCGAAGCGATTTCCACAAGGTTTATGAGGGCGAAGTGGTCTTGTTCCGATCGACTCTCCGAAGTGATTTTGACAAAGTCTACCAGGGCAAAATGATCTTGATCCGATCGACTCCCCGAAGTGATTTCGACAGTCTACTAGGGCGAAGTGATCTTGATCCGATCGACTCCCCGAAATGATTTCGACAAAGACTACTAGGGCGAATGATCTAGATCCAATCGACTCCCACTAAATGATTTCGATGAAGTCTGCTAGGGCAAAATGATCTCCATCCGATCGGCTCCCCGAAGTGATTTCGACAATCTACTAGGGCAAAGTGATCTTGATCTTGATCCGATAGACTCCCCGAAGTGATTTTGACAAAGACTACTAGGGCAAAATGATCTAGATCCAATCGACTCCCACTAAATGATTTCGACAAAGTCTACTAGGGCGAAATGATCTTGATCCGATCGGCTCCCCGAAGTGATTTCAACAATCTACTAGGGCGAAGTGATCTTGATCCGATCGACTCCCCGAAGTGATTTCGACAAAGACTACTAAGGCGAAATGATCTAGATTCAATCGACTCCCACTAAATGATTTCGACAAAGTCTACTAGGGCGAAATGGTCTTGATTCGATCGCCTCTCCGAAGCGATTTCCACAAGGTTTATGAGGGCGAAGTGGTCTTGTTCCGATCGACTCTCCGAAGTGATTTTGACAAAGTCTACCAGGGCAAAGTGATCTTGATCCGATCGACTCCCCGAAGTGATTTCGACAGTTTACTAAGGCGAAGTGATCTTGATCCGATCGACTCCCCGATATGATTTCGACAAAGACTACTAGGGCGAAATGATCTAGATCCAATCGACTCCCACTAAATGATTTCGACAAAGTCTACTAGGGCAAAATGATCTTGATCCGATCGGCTCCCGATGTGATTTCAACAATCTACTAGGGCAAAGTGATCTTGATCCGATCGACTCCCCGAAGTGATTTTGACAAAGACTACTAGGGCGAAATGATCTAGATCCAATCGACTCCCACTAAATGATTTTGACAAAGTCAACTAGAGCAAAATGATATTGATCCGCTCGGCTCCCCGAAGTGATTTCGACAATCTACTAGGGCAAAGTGATCTTGATCTGATCGACTCCCCGAAGTGATTTCGACAAAGACTACTAGGGCGAAATGATCTAGATTCAATCGACTCCCACTAAATGATTTCGACGAAGTCTGCTAGGGCAAAATGATCTCCATCCGATCGACTCCCCGAAGTGATTTCGACAATCTGCTAGGGCAAAGTGATCTTGATCTTGATCCGATAGACTCCCCGAAATGATTTCGACAAAGACTACTAGGGCGAAATGATCTAGATCCAATCGACTCCCACTAAATGATTTCGACAAAGTCTACTAAGGCGAAGTGATCTAAATCCAATCGACTCCCACTAAATGATTTCGACAAAGTCTGCTAGGACAAAGTGGTCTTGATACGATCGCCTTCCCGAAGTGATTTCGACAAAGTTTTCTAGGGCTAAGTGGTCTTGATACGATTGACTTTCTAAAGTAATTTCGACAAAGTCTACTAGGGCAAAATGATCTTGATCCGATCGACTCCCCGAAGTGAGTTCGACAGTCTATTAGGGCGGAATGATCTAGATCCGATCGACTTCCACTAAATGATTTCGACAAAGTCTACTAGAGCGAAGTGGATTAATACGATCGCCTCCCCGAAGTGATTCTGACAAAGTTTACTAGGGCGAAGTGGTCTTGATCCGATCGGCTACCCCAAAGCGTTTCGACAAAGACTACTAGGGCGAAGTAATCTTGATCCGATTGATTCTCCGAAGTAATTTTGACAAGGTCACTAGGACAAAGTGGTCTTGATCCGATCGACTCTCGGAAGTGATTTCGACAAAGTCCACTAGGGTGGAGTGGTCTTGATCCGATCAACTCTCCGAAGTGTTTTCGACAAAGACTACTAGTTCGAAGTGATCTTGACCCCGATTGACTCCCCGATCGACTCCCCGATCGACTCCCCGATCAACTCCCCGAAGTGATTTCGACAAGGTATACTAGGGCGAACTGATCTTGATCCGATCGGCTACCCCAAAGTGTTTCGACAAAGACTACTAGGGCGAAGTGATCTTGATCCGATCGACTCTCCGAAGTGATTTCGACAAAGTCTACTAAAGCGAAGTGATCTTGATCTGATGTACTCCCCGAAGTGATTTTGAACAAGTCTGCTATAGCGAAATAATCTTGGTCCGATCGACTCTCCGAAGTGATTTCGACAAAGACTACAAGGCGAAGTAATCTTAATCCGATCGACTCTCCGAAGTGATTTCGACAAAGTCTACTAGAGTGAAGTAATCTTGATCTGATGTACTCCCCGAAGTGATTTCGAACAAGTCTACTACAGCGAAATGATCTTGGTCCCATCGACTCCCCGAAGTGATTTTGACAAAGTCTACTAGGGCGAAGTAGTCTTGATTCGATCGTTCCACGAGGTGATTTCGACAAAGTCTACTAGGGCATATTGGTCCTATCGACTCCCTGAAGTGATTTCAACAAAGTCTGCTAGGGCGAAGTGGTCTTGAACCGATCAACTCCAAGAGGTGATTTCCACAAAGTCTGCTAGAGCGAAATAAATCTAGATCTGATCGACTCCCGGTGTGATTTTGGCAAAGTCTACTAGAGCAAGGTGATCTTGATCCGGTTGACTTCCAGAAGTGATTTTGACAAAGCCTACTAAAGCTAGGTGATCTTGATTTGCTCAACTTCTCAAAGTCGTTTTAATGAATTCTACTAGGGGTAAGTGAAGACGGGGTGTAGAGGACGAGGCGTAGAGAGGGCGGGGCGTAGAGAGGACGGGGCGTAGAGAGGACTGGGCGTAGAGAGGACGAGGCGTAGAGCGGGCGGGGCGCAGAGAGGGCGGGGCGTAGAGGGGCGGGGCGTAGAGAGGGCGGTGCGCAAAGACGGTAAGACCTAAAGATTGTGAGGCGTAAAGATGGTGGGGCATAAAAAGAGTGGTCCACAAAGCGAGTAGAGGCCCTCAAAGTAGTCCCGTAGGGACTACAAACCGCTTCTAGTAAGGTTATAAAAGCCAAGTGGTTTGCTGAATCTTTCAAAAGGCGTATACATATCAGAAGGACAATACGTTCGAATAAATGCGTATACTGAAATTGCTGACACTGGCATACAGCTGGTATGGTTGGATTTCCATTTAAGTAGGTTAATGTATATTTATTTAAGAGTAAATTTAATCCACTGAAAACGTACCACAATAACAAAAATGGATTTCCCTCCACCATTTAAAAGACCCGTTTTAGTTGCCACTACTTTAGTTCTGCACTCATTTTTAATATAATTATCACTTTTTGTACTACCGTAGTTAATAAGCAAATTTATCATATTTAAGAACCAATTTTTCCTTTTAAAGAAAAAGCTCAATTTTAATACTTTATTTTTTGCACCATGCCAGTATGTATCAATAGCAAAAATAAAATAAAATAATCTCACCACATTCTGTGGTTCATCGTTTTATTTACCAAACCCCATTCGCGTACACTTGCGCCAACACCTGACAAGACGTACAATTCCAAAATTTCAATGTTTATTGCAGTTTCAAATGCACCTGACTTGAGACGCAATAAAAATAAGAATCAATAGCAAAAGACGGATTATTATCTACGAAATACACAACAACAAAGCATGTTATGATAATACTAGTATTTATATTAACTGTTTAATACTTAAGACGAACTGTGAAACCAAATCAGCATAATTTAATGTAGCGACGGCACAGTTATATACCAAAATTTGCCCCAAGATTTTAACATGTTGCAATATATTAACCCATTCGATAAAACATCACCATATTACTCTTCAAATTACAATTTATTTTTGCTGTATTATTTGCAGATTTCTATTTTTTTCTCAATATATTTGTATATTTTTACCAATTCGAGTATATATTTGGTTTCGTATTAATTAAAATTCAAAACTATATTGTGGAACAATGCCTGAGGGCATTGCAACAATGAAGAGGACAACACACTATGGACAATATTGGTGAGTGACTTTGTGTAACATTATTGTTTGTCTTTTACATGCATACAAATTCTTGTATATAAAGCTCGCGTTTTGTTATCTGTTCGTAATACAGTCCAATCAAATGATAAGACGCGCCAGCTCATTTATTCACAGTTAAATAGTTTATATTTTTGGTCCTTCTTCGCGTGATAGAACTAGTCCATGAGTAATAAATTGATTGGTTTCATCATAAAGCTTGTATATATGTAAAAATTCGATTAGCAATTTACATCAAATTTGTACTTATTTATATACAAAAATTTGATACGCAAGTTGTCTATTAATTATAGATCATTATTTTGATTATACATTTTACAATTTATCGATAATTTACTTAGAGAGTATTTATTATTAATCATTTTACAAATATAGTTAAAATCGTTCGTATAGAAAAACCTTTTGTAAATCTTAGCGACAGCTTCAAAATTGTTCTATTGTATAATTTCGTATACCTGTCTGGTGGTCAATTTGTTCGACTTATGTACAACCGGAACATCATTCTTGTTTTACCTTTAAGGTACCTACCTGCATACTTAAGGGTTTATATAACCACTAAATAGTTTTACCTATATTTCTTGTTTTGAATGACTAACCCTTTAGATATTCTAAATAAATAAGCAACCTTATAGCATTTTGTACAGTTAGGGGTTGTCATATTCGTTTTAAAATGAGCTTTTTAAAATGCATTAGGAAGTTTAAATTTACTTAGGTATCGAACTATTGATTTCGCATTTTACACTACAAATTGGGTAATGGCTTTATTGGATCATTTTCGGTGATTGAATTTATGCAATAAGATTATTATCGGTCGTTGTTAATTGAAATAATTGTCGTTTGTTATATACTTACAAAATGCCTGATACAGATACACTAGATACTTCTGTAACTTTACTAAAACTTTATGCTGCTAGGATTCATGAAATTTTCGTACTTTCTGAGAAGGCGCAATACAATGATTCTCTACATAAATTATTTAGGTTGAAATGTCGAATGGTGGAATCTATTTACAAGGATTTTACTGAAATGTATGTTAGGATATTCGTAAACACAAAACCGGAATTCCAAGGCGCATTAAAAAATTTCTGTCGAAAGGTAGATGATGAATATTATTCCATCCTTTTGATAGAGCAAGAAGTATTTTCTGCTGAAATGGAAACTTCACTTGCGAGTAACACAAGTGGACAAGACAATATTTTTGCACCTAGAGTAAAATTACCAAAAATCACTCTACCACGTTTTGATAATGACCCTAAAAACTTAAAAACCTTCAAGGATATGTTTGATGTTTTGGTAGATAAACAACCGCATTTAACTGACATAGAAAAGTATTCCTACCTTTTTTCAAGTTTGTCGGGTGAATCATTGATATTGTTGTGGTCTATTCCTCTTTGTCAGGAAAATTACAAATTGGCATATGACACTTTGTGTTTTAGATTTAATAATAAACGTCTTCTGGCTAATCACCATTGGGGTTTAATAAAAAAAACTACCCCCTCTATGCATGCTGAAAATGTAAAACAACTTAGAAATTAAATTAACTGTTTCACAGAAAACTTATCGATTTTGGGATCGCTACAATTTGATGCTGAATGTTGGGATTTTGTTCTTGTAGATCTTTTATTATGTAAACTCGATGAGGAAACTCGTAAACGATTCGAATTGCATTTTAATTCTATTGATGTGCCTACATACGAATGCGTCAAAAACTTTTTGTCAAAACAATGCGTGGCCTTGATAATCTTGTCTTAAGCAAACAGCCAAAAGTGCCTAAAGGTACTATTAATAAACAAGGTAACGGTAAAAGTCTCACTCGTTCGGATTCCGACTTGAAGCCTAAGACATTCTTAGCTGAGACTAACACTTTTCCTAAGAACAACTCGTTGTCCTGCATTCTTTGCAAGGGAAATCATGTGTTGTATTCGTGCGAACAATTTCTTAAATTGTCTCTAAACAAGCGTCACGAGCAAGCCAAACATCTTCGGTTATGTTTAAACTGTCTTCGACCAAATCATAACATGTCGTCTTGTCCGTCAAAATTTTCGTGTAAAACTTGCAATAAAAATCATAATATATTGTTACATTTTGTGCCGTCGTCTACTACGTCACCACCTTCTTCACCTCCAACTTGTGAAGAAAATTTGCAAACCAGTTCGTCCAATAATGTTACTTGTACTACAACAGTAGGGTCTGAGGCGACAACTTGTCCAGCTCTGCTACCCACGGTTTGTCTGGAACTTCTCGACAAGAAAAATCAACCTCAAATTATTCGTGCTCTGATAGACACTGGGAGTCAAATTTCATTTATTACGGAGTCTTGTTGTAAATCTATTGATATGGCGTCTCGTCCTTCTTTAATTCCTATTTCTGGTTTGGGCCAGACTTCACACCAAACTTTAGGTGTGATATCTGGAACAATTCGTCCCATCCAGGAATATGATTCAGTCTCTACGGACAACAATTTGAAAATAAACTTAATGGTTTTGCCGTCTATTTGCGGTAATCTTCTAAACAAGTATATTCAATCTTATTGGTCTTATTTGGAAAACATAAAACTCGCAGATAAAAATTGGAGACATTCTTCTCCAGTACAAATGTTATTGGGCTCTGATGTTGCCAGTCGTATTTTGCTCGATGGGAAAATTGATGGCAAAGAAATTTCGCCTGTTGCTGTCAACACCATATTCGGTTACATGATATTTGGTACTGTCGATCCCATCTCAACCATTTGTATTCATTTGTTTTTCGTATCTGTCGATCCTTGTATGGATATTAATCTGAAACAATTTTGAGAGCTTGAAGACATTCCTTCGAAGAGTTTGTCGTCCCCAGAAGATGACCTTGCTAAACAATCTTTTGATAACTCGTTGTATCGCTTACCCAATAGTAGATTCGACGTTAGCAAAAATGCTGGTGAGTTTCTGGACTCAAAATCTATTGCTATTAAACGTCTATTGTCACTAGAGCGTAGTCTCAAAACTAATCCAGACTTGCGACATTTGTATGTAGATTTCATGCGTGATTACGAAGCATCTGGTCACATGTCGCCTTTATCAACGCCTCCAGCTGACAATAATGCGTATTTTATTCCACATCATGCCGTTTTCAAACTAGAAAATTATAAACCTAAATTGAGAATTGTTTTTGATGCTTCAGCTCGAGCTTCGAATCGCATTTTATTGAATGATACCTTACTCACTGGATCTAAGCTCCAGAATGATATTGTAAAAATACTTTTGACATTTCGTATTCCCAAGTTCGTTTTTGTCTGTGACATAAAACAAATGTACAGGCAGATATTGATATCACAAACGGATTGTTCTTATCAATTGATACAATGGCGATGGGATCATTCAGAACCAATTTCAACCTATCAGTTGAACACAATTACATATGGAGTTTCATCCGCTCCTTTTCTTACCATTCGCACTATCTTAAAACTAGCTGAACTAGGAGAAAGTAGCTACCCATTGGATGATCATGCTTTGGGAAATAATTTGTACGTTGATGATGTATTGACTGGGTCGTCCACGCTCCAGGCAACTCATGAACTAAAACGTCAACTCATTGAACTGCTACGTGCTGGCTGCTTCAAACTACGCAAATGGGCTAGCAACAGTTCACTACTGTTAGAAGATATTCCTACTGAGTATCAACAAGTACAACCAAGTCTAGTCGCAAATGATCTTAAGCTGTAAAAGTGCTTGGTTTTCAGTGGCACTCGATACATGATAATTTATCATTTGAAATGCAGCCTTTAGAACATCGTCTTTCCAAGCGGATTTTACTTTCGACAGTTGCTAGGACTTACGATCCTCTAAGATTTATTACACCAGTTACCTTTTCACTCAAACCACTCATTCAACAATTTTGGGTGTTGGGGTTGGATTTGGACGATCCTCCTCCTGAATATATTATGATATTTTAGAAAAAATTTGTTGCTGAATTTTCATATATTGATTTAATCCAAATTCCTCGCTATATTCCTATTGATGAAGTCTGTAGTGTACAACTACATGGTTTTTGTGACGCGTCCAATAAAGGATATTCAGCTATTGCATATTTTCGTTTAGTATTTCCCTCAGGAAAAGTATTTGTTCACTTTGTTATGGCTAGATAAAAGGTCGCCCCTTTAAAATGTTTGTCTCTACCCAAGCTAGAACTATGTGCTACCGTACTTTTGTCTAAATTAGTACCTTTTGTTAAAACTACATATTCAAATGTAACCTTTGAAAAAATCTGCTGTTACACTGATTCTTCTGTCGCTCTGACTTGGATTAAGTCACCTGCCTATCGTTTAAAAATGTTTGTGGCTAACCGTGTTAGTTACATCCAGGAACGTATTTCTTCCGAACAGTGGAGTTACATTAGTTCTTCAAACAACCCACCTGATTGTGCTACCAGAGGTTTATTTCCTTCGGTATTGCTCGCGCATCCGCTATGGTGGGTAGGTCCTGAATTTTTGTCCTTGTCTAAAGGAAATTGGCTTTTGCCAAAATTGTTCGTTCCTTCTCTGGAAGCATGTTCTGAGGAGAAACGCGTTATTTTAATTGTTACTGTAGAATCAACTTGGCTGGAAAACCTATCAGACAAATTTTCGTCGTTACACAAAATTCAACGCATAGTCGCATATTGTCTGAGAATATTATTAGTTAGAAAAGGTACCATCAATTTGCTATTCTTATCGTCGGTGGAGCTTCACGCTACTCTTATGGTTATTGTTAAGGTGGTCCAATTTAGTTCACTTAATGTTGAAATCGAAGCCGTTCGTCAAGGTGAGCCTTTGCCTTAACATTTGCAACGTCTAGGCTTATTTTTTGATCCATTCACATTTTAAGAATAGGCGGGGGACTGATTCATTCCAGTCTTCCAGATTCCGCATAACATCCAGCGGTATTACCCAATAAACATCGTATCACATCACAGATATGTTGACTGAACAAGTGCACACACAAAATTTACATTCGGGAGTAAACACAACGATGTACTTCAAGAACGATTTTGGATTATCTCATCTCTTCGCGCACTTCGTAGAATACTAGGTGTTATCATTGCTATCGTCTTCGCCCCATTCATGTCAGTCCAGTTATGGGTGAATTGCCTTCATTTCGTGTTTTTCAAGCCAAAGCTTTTAGTTTCGTTGGTATCGATTTTGCCGGCCCTTTTACGATTAACATGCATCGTGCAAGAGGCACCAAAACTTGCAAGGCATATCTTTGCGTGATTGTTTGTTTCGCCACTAAGGCTCTTCATTTGGAAGTCGTATCAGACTTGTCGATTGATGCTTTTATCGCTTGCCTTCGTCGTTTTATTGCTCGTCGTGGTCGGTGTCAACACGTTTTCAGTGACTGCAGCACAAATTTCGTCGGCGCTAGTCACCAACTTTTAAAAGATTTTTGACACTATGCAGAATCGTTAGCCATTTCGTGGCATTTTACCTCCCCCCGTCTACCCCTCACTTTGGAAGTATTTGGGAAAGCTCCGTTAAATCGGTAAAAACTCACTTATTTCGTGTCGTTGGAAATCAAGTGCTCAGGTAACGAGGAGTTTCATACTTTAATCACACAGATTGAGGCATTGTTGAATTCAAGATCCTTGCACGGCGTGAGTTCGGATCCCAATGATCTTTCGTCACTGACACCAGATCACGTTTTAACATTAGAACCCTTGAGAGCACCTCCCGACCCAGACTTGTCTCATTAGAAAATTGCTGGGTTGTCTCGTTGGCAGTTGATTCAAGCTATGCATCAAAGTTTTTGGGTTCGATGGCACAATAAATATTTACACCAATTGTATCAACGTGGTCGGTGGTACAATTCCAAGCGACTAGACTGCGTTGACATTGGTACCTTGGTGCTCATTAAAAAAAAAGAGTGTTCCTCCTTTTAATTGGAGACTCGCCAGAATTATAGAGCTTCATCCTGGAAACGATGGGGATACCTCGTATAGCCACCGTAAAAACTTCACGAAGGAATTTGAAAAGACCAATGGTCAAAAGATTAATTATTTTAGTGTTCTTTATTATAGTTTCGTAAGCATTATTATATTCATTTAGTTCTACATACACACAAGACTCGTTCAAAATTAAAATTTTCGTGTTAAGTTGAAGAAAAAAAAATAGCTCAAAGCTATTTTGGTGGGCAGAATGTTTCGTATTGATCAAAACTATATTATGGAACAAAACTGTGTAGTGCGCCTGCGCTTTTTGTAGTGTGATGCGTACGAAAGTAGTTTGTTAAGTTTGTTTTGCGACACTTCTTCTGTCCCAGCAAGGGAACGGTTGTGTCAAGTTACCGGACCACCTATGCAGACAATGAACAATAGTGTCTTGTAACCAGTGTATTCAATCGATTCCCCCGGAGGAATTGCAACAATGAAGAGGACAACACACTATGGACAATACTAGTGAGTGACTTTATGTAACATTATTGTTTGTCTTTTACATGCATTCAAATTCTCGTATATAAAGCTCGCGTTTTATTATCTTTTCGTAATACAGTCCAATCAAATGATAAGACGCACTAGCTCATTTATTCACAGTTAAATAGTTTACATGATTATATAATTTGTTATGATCAAAAAATGCTTAACTTTTCTCAACTTCACCAAAACTAGACCATTTATCACAATCTCATGTACAAAACTAGCAAAATAAAGAGACATTCTAAAATAATCTTGTGCACTGCAGTACGTATTGCATGAGCATCTATTAGTAAAAATTTGTCCCAAACACACTAATTAGTGTGTAATTATCACTAACATGTAAAGCAAATATTGTTTTAAATACCTTATTAACCAATTAAATTAGGTTTAATTTGTTTCAGAATGGTGAAATGCATCAAAAAGTATTTTCTAGTTATATCTACAAGTCAAAACTTCCAAAAAGTTTGCTTCTAAATTGTACACCATATACTGTAGAGCACCAAAAAGTAAAATCTCATATTGTCCTAATTTCTGCTTGATACCTGAAGCAATAGCAGTATGTAAAAGAAAAATAACTAAAACTTCATAAACTCTTACTGATGAACTAAATTCATAAGCCTTAATGCTTAGAACAACCGACCAACTACATCAACCAAAATCATCTGCCACGGATTATAAATGATAGGATATCTTGACATTAAACTTTGAGATTTGTTCGAGTTTGTGCATTAAACAGATTTTGTAATAGTTAACAAACATCAGACTTTAATTTTGGCCAATAATATTTCTGTCGAATTCTTTCAAGTTTTAAACATACAAAAATATCCAACTGTATGTAGGCTCATCACAAAATTTCTTAAAAATATCCAAACATAAAACATTTGAAAAATATTCTTTCCAAATAAACTCAGAGCAAAAGTATATCAATGATCTTCCAATTTCTATTGAAACTTATTTATGAAACGTATGCCTCCTTAAAGAGGGTTATGCTTGAATTAAGTCGAGTGATTCCAATGAAACAAATAGCCCAGAGGAAGAAGTAGATAAAAATAGTGACTAAGAGAAATTGAAAACTCTAAGAGGATAAGCTAACTGGGCAACCCTGCGCGGCAATGAGACAGGGGTAGGTATGAATAATCAGAGAAGATGGATGGATGCCATCTAGACTGAAAAAAAAAAAACTGAAGTGAGCAAACAAATGGTGGTTGGCGAAGACAAAATCAAACAAATAGAATAAAAAACAAAAGTGCACAAAAAACTCTAGAACTAATACTCATTTATGAAAAATAGTTGGCAGCTACAAACTCCTATGGATACCTAGTACAGGTACGTACGTAAACTTAAGGTTAGTAACTCAAAGATTAACCTAAACAGTGGAATACTTATTACTGCAATCCGCACCTGCAATACAAGGAGATAATTTACATAAACAAAAAGCTCATATAAGTTAAAACACTACATATTTTTATATTTTGATAAAATCCATTTTTGAAGCTTAGACTTAAAGGTATCTATAGGGCATTTAACCAACAGACTTAGTAAGTGCTCCTAGCATAAATGAGCGGCAAATTTAAATAGAATTTTTGTATTGATTGGCTGGGTTCATACAACCACTCAATAAATTTTGTATTGCCAACTTACAAATGACAACTAGTTTCTCATTTTTGTTGTTTTTGTGTTATTGTTTACTTACTTTTCATTCGTTCATTTTGCTTTAGTACTTTATCTTTTATAAACAGTATTTTTCAATATTATAATTGTGTAGGTTATTTGCAATTAAATACATATTTTTATATATATATATATATATATATATTGCTATGATAATAGAGTCATTTAGGAGTATATAGGATCACTAGGATAGCACGCTTTATGTAAACATCATGAGAATCCAGAAAACTACACATTTTACAAAGAAAATGCAAAATTCGACGATTAGTCAAGAAAGCAAATGCCAACGCCCTGTATATAAACTATAATTATAATTAGACTCAAAGAAAGAAAGAGTCTTCCAAAAGATTCAATTAAATCGACAACTTTACAAGTCATAAAACGAAGTGGACAGAAGCTGCAACAGAATACGCGTGAGTAGTGCATCATTATTATACAAGGAATCCCAGTTAAACAAGCAGGTTTGTAAATACGTAAAACAGAAAAATGCATATAATTTCATACATAAATAAATATAAAGCTACGTGATCAAGAAGGTATAAAATCCAACCCGTTGATAGATAGGAAATAATTACAGAAAGGTGATAAAGCAAAGTTTATCAAATTTACTACACAAACAAGACCTACGTGATTTGAAAGACCATGAAAGATTTGAAAATCCAACGAATCTATACAAATAACTTAAAATCCTGCATGCAGGGACAAGCGTCTCGACTTCGTTGTACATGCAAAATTCGAAGAAATGCCCAAGCCTGCATGTGAAGATTAAGGTACAAGGCGGTAATTATTGGACTATGCTCTTGACCGACCAATTGTAAACAAATAGGCGTTCTCTTTAAATACAACAGGATTTCGTAAACAAATCAGTTTGAATTAAATGAAGGCATTCACATCACCTGAAATAAGATATTTACGTAAAAGAATTACAGGTGATTGTATAATTAATAAATTTTAATGTGGTGATAGTACATAATTGTTATAAGGTTCGTCGTTTACTCCTCAAAAACGTAAGTAATAAAAGGTTGCTTTTAATAGATTTTAAGATTTATATTAACAAAAGGACTCTAAATAATTCCTGGATCCGACCTGGATGTCCAAACAATCCCTGGATCAACCAGGAGAAGTGAAACAAGAATATCAAAGCAATCTCTGGACCTACCTGGAAAAATTATTTATATTAACAAAAGGACTCTAAATAATTCCTGGATCCGACCTGGATGTCCAAACAATCCCTGGATCAACCAGGAGAAGTGAAACAAGAATATCAAAGCAATCTCTGGACCTACCTGGAAAAATTATATAAGAATATGCAAACAATATCTAGACAATTTCTAGATACAACCCGGAGAGGTTAAATAAGTATATCTGGATCCAACCTGGAGTATTTAAATGAATAAGCTGAAGCTGAAACGACGAATAGTTGGAGCAGAAACTGATCTAAATTGGGAAAACGAGACCCGCTGAAAAAGAACAACAGGTTAGCTATTCTAAATATTTTGTTACATTTTATATTTTTAAATATTGCATTCATAAAAATTTTATCTGAGGTTCATCAAAAATCGTTTTAGTACACGTTATAATTTACGTAAAAAATTAAAGAAGACTGATGAACGTTCATAGGGCTTCACGTAATAATAATAAGGGTGATTTTTGCTGGCTTTTTGTTTATTTAAAGAGAATTATAATTATTGAGAGAAGTTAATTTAATTAAATAATTAAATTAACTTCTCTCAATAATTATAATTCTTTTTAAATAAACAAAATAAAAGAGGTTCTATTCAAAGAAATGATAAACGCTTTGTACATATTGTGAATATTATAGTAATTGTGGTTAATTGTGTTTTTCTCAAAAGGCATAGGAAGTAGACGTAAAAAGAAAAATTAAAAAATTTCTTGTTGTCGTATTGTCGCAAGCTCCATGCGTGGTTAAAACTGAACTAGCCGAGATATTAAAATTTAAATTGCCAAAAAAAAAATTTTTAATCTTTTTATTTCACAAAAAGGGGGCACCGGGTATTGCAACGATATCACAGCAATATATATATATATATATATATATATATATATACACACACACACATATTGCTACGATATCGCCACTCGTCAGATGTATAACAACCAATTGCTTGCTGATTGCCACCTGTCTGTGCCTCTAAAATAATTCAAAATTACACAATTAAATTTATGCCCTGACTGGCTCAGTGATACCCTGCACAGAGTGAATGACAATATGATAACAGAGAATTTTTACTCACTCCCCTCTAACACTTCATCTACCTGAATAAGACAAGCGAAATTCACCAAAAGCTGTATGATAAGCTACAAAATTTTACAATTTACAACTCTACGTCCTTTTTAATATCATTTACTATTTACAAAACTCTTGAATCACCCTTAAAATAAATATTCCTATCAAATTTGTTTATTACGAAATTTATAACCTTTTTAAACCTTTTTATCGCAATTAAGGCCAGCAATGAATTGTATTTTACTATAAATGGTTTCGTTGAACGTTCAAAGAACTATTCCCTTTTTTAAACGTACTTTTATGTACCAACCCAATTTTTATTGACCTCATCATCAAATATCTAAATTACATGCAAGTTTTAAGTTCATCAAATAGTTAAATTAATAAATGTAACGTAGTATGAATTCAGAAGATAATTCTGACCTGATACTTCTACTGCTGCTTCTTATTAGAACTTCCTGATCCAAATCGGTTGCTTGTTTAGTGGTTTCGAGTCGTTGACCCGCCGCTTAGCATGTATCCCAGTACTTCAAACTATTTTCTAGCAACTTGTGGTCGTTTGTCCAATGATTTGAAGTACTAACCCTGTACTTCAAGTATCATACCATTTATTTAGAGTTTTATCCCAGTATTTTAGTGTTTTAGGATAGTAATTTAGTCTTATTATTTAATTATTTAGTTGGTTGTTTAGTTTAACGCTCAGTATTTAATTGATTACTCAGTGTCCGTACTTAGAGTCGATTTTAATTTCCCATGCTTAGAGTCGTTTTATTCTCGATTTTAACTTCCCATACTTAGAGTCGATTTAGTTGAACGTCATTATATAGTTTCCCGTACTTAGAGCCCTAAATTAATGAATTGTAAACCTCATTCATATTAATTAAATTTAGACTTACGTTTTATACCAACGACAGAGTTTTATACACACGTATTTCTCTCCCGCACTTTTACTGTTTTCCACTTGGAATTTTTAATTAATATGACTTTCACTTATAACTTTCAATTTAACTTCACTAAATTAAAATTTACGTAATATTTTTCTTTTGACTAATACAATCCGTGCGGTGATTGTGGAACGAATCTCTTTTATCAGCTTAGGTTTTTTTTATACACAAATTCGTTCCCTCCTTTTATCTTAACCTGTTGGGTTTTTTTCGGTATTGCATGTTATAGACGCTTGATTTTGCATGTATATTAAAGTTTTGTATTATGGAATTTGGTATTTTTGTACCTTTAAACTGCACCTAGTCTTAATTTTAAAGTCCATATTTTGTTTACATATGCTGGGTTTTATTAAATGTGGCAATTCCTACATTCAAACGGTACGTACGCTTTCACCTCAATTCTTTATACTTTATAAAATATGCTTGTTTTTAAAAAGTTTGTTTATTATAAACACGCATTGATTATTTTCTTACACAAATGCGTTTTGATAGAAATTTTGCTTTACATTCACCTTTCTTCAAATAGGCCGAATTTGTATTTATTTTTGTGCTTAAAATGTGTTCTATGTTTTAAAATTGATTGCGTTACGTCCGCAATTATTTATCTCGATAAATGTGGTTAGTTATTACTGAATGTGTTTTCTTTAATTAACTGTAACTTATTATTAATTTTATACAGGGTGATATGTATTTGCATTTTGTATAATGAACGAATTATTTACATTTTATGATTTAGGCGTTTGGTTTGTGACCTTATATACCCCTAAATAACCCTATTATTATAGCAATATATATATATATATATATATATATATATATATATCATTTCGAATGGACCTGCACCTTGCCGAAGTTCTAAATTACTAGAACAGGTGAAATGGCTTGCGTGTTCTAATGAGCTAAAGAGCCAAACTACAGGTCCAACCAAAGTAGTAGGGTCGTTAGTGAGGAACCAGACTAAGACAGGTCCCCGAAAGAGGGCAGCGGCTCTTTCGGTACTTAGATTGGCAGAGACCATAGGGGTCGGTATGGCAGTCTAAGACACACTACCGCGATGTGGAAGGCAACGGGAAACCACCACATTATCTCCCAAGTACACAGCGTACTTAAATTGTAACAAACATGATGGCATTCTCTGGGGTAAAAGATTCCGGAGTTAAAACAGTCCCCCATTTGGATCTCCGGGAGGGGACTACTTCGGAGGATGCGATCGGAAAGTTAAAAATAAGAGTCGGGAACATTCTGCGAGTCGGAGCGTGGAATGTTAGAAGTATGAAGCAAGTAGGTAAGCTAGAGAACCTAAAAATCGAAATGAATAGGTTATCACTAGACATAGTAGGGATCAGCGTAGTTCGTTGGCCAGAGGCGGGGGATTTTTGGAGTGGAGACTTCAGGGTAATTCATACAGGAGCAGAGGACGGAAATTTGGGTGTGGGGATAGTTATGCGGAAAAAGATAGGATACTGTGTAGAAAATTACTTACAAAAGAACGAAAGAGTACTCATGGTTAGATTAGAATCTAAACCGGTAAACACAGTAATAATACAAGTATACATGCCCACCTCTAGCTACAGTGACGAAGAGGTAGAAGCCATCTACAAAGATATCGAAGACATATTAAGATACGTAAAAGGACATGAAAATTTAATAATTACGGGGGATTTTAATGCTGTGGTAGGTGAGGGTAGGGAAGGAGCGGTAGTAGGTTTATTTGGTTTAGGCACGAGAAACGACAGGAGAAATAGGCTGGTAGAATTTTGCGACAAGAACAATTTAATCATCACAAACACATTATTTCAACATCATGCTAAAAGACGATATACGTGGAAGATGCCAGGAGATATAGGACGATATCAAATAGATTACATTCTTGTTAGACAACGGTTTAGGAATCAAGTAAAAGACTGTAGAAGCTACCCAGAATCAGATATAGATAGTGACCACAACATTGTAATTATGAAGGCCGCACTTAAATTTAAAAATCTGAAAAAGAGGAATGGAAAAAGGCACTTGGACTTAGAGAAACTAAAAGACAAAGATATTCAAGTAAGATTCGAAAAAAAGTCTAATGAATTGCTGAATGATATCGGGAAAATATCTGAAACTAAGGAAGTAGAAACAGAATGGAATAACATTAAATCCAGCCTAGACATGGCGGCCAGAGATATTTTGGGGTATACACAAAAAGAAAATAAGAAACCATGGATAACAAAGGATATCGTGAATTTAATAGAAGAAAGACGAAAATACAATAATAAATCAGACGAAACAGGAAAACAGAGATACAAAGCCATAAAATGGGAAATTATTCGAAAATGCAGGAAAGCTAAAGAACAATGGATTGATGAAAAGTGCAAAGAAGTACAAACTAAGATAAAAATAGGAAAACAGGCGAAGCAAATAAAATAATTAAAAATGAATTTTAAGATATAAAACCGTATAACAAAAATATAAGGGGCGCACAGGAAACGTCATTATAGAAAATATAGAGAAAGTGATTAGATGGCAAGAATATATAGAGAATTTATATGCAGGAGTAGAACTAACAGCACTAGAACAGGAATCAGAGATTGAAAATGATGACTTGGGATATCCTATACTGCGAGATAAGTTTTAATTAGCATTAAAGAGTTTGAAATAGGCGCCGGGTTCAGATAAGGTGCAAGCAGAAACTCTAAAAGCTGCTGTACACGCAATAACAGAGCGTCTATTGTAACTTGTGAACTATATGTATGAGATAGGTGAGATACACAAAAATTTCACACGTAACATTATAGTAACTATACCAAACAAGAAAGGCGTGGATAGATGTGAAAACTTTCGAACAATAAGTCTGACAGCACGCGTGTCAAAAATATTAACTAAAATTGTGCAAAGACCAATGGAAAAACGAGCTGAAGAAATACTAGGAGAAGACCAATTTGGGTTTAGGCGAAACAGGAGAACACGGGAGGCTATTTTAGCTCTGAGAGTGATAATGGAGAAAACGATAGAAAAAGGGGAAAGCATGTATATAGGGTTTGTAGATCTGGAAAAAGCATTCGACAATGTAAATTGGAAAAAATGTTTGAAATACTCAAAAGATTGGAATGAGTTATAGGATAGACGAATAGTACATAGCTTATACAAAGAGCAAACAGCAGTAATAGAATTAGAGCAGGAACGTAGAGAAGTAAACATTAGAAAGGGGTGAGACAGGGATGTGCCCTATCCCCATTGATTTTTAACTTGTACATAGAAGAGGCAATGAATACTGTCAAATGCAGGAAGACATTTGGAATTACTATGCAGGGACAAAAAATTGATATGCTTAGATTTGCAGATGATATAGCGGTATTAGCGTCTAGCAAGGAAGAGTTAGAAGCGGCTCTTAATGAAATGGAAACGGTTCTAACAGAGAGATACGGTATGAAAATTAACAAAACTAAAACTAAAGTTCTAGTTTGCAAAGGTGGGGAAAATAATTCAAAAACAAGAATACAAGTATTTAACAGGAACTTACAAGAGGTTAAGGATTTCTGCTACCTAGGAAGCCAAATAACGCAAGATGAGAAAAGCACAAAAGATATAAAACAAAGATTAGCACAAGGTCGTGCTACATTTAACAAGAAAAAGCAACTATTGTGCTCAAAGACCACAAACATAGAAACAAGGCAAAGATTGCTTAAAACATATGTGTGGAGCACAGCACTGTACGGCTGTGAAGCCTGGACAGTAGGAGAAGCGGACAAGAAAAAGGTAGAAGCCTTTGAAATGTGGTGTTACAGGCGTATGATGAAGATATCATGGACAGACAAAGTTAAGAACGAAGAGGTACTAAAAATGGTAGGGGAAGAAAGAAATATGTGGAAAACGGTAAAAAATAGGAGAGATAGGATGATAGGCCACATACTACGGCATGAGGGAATAGTGCGGAATATTTTAGAAGCAGAGATAGGAAAAAAGAAAAGAAGAGGCAGACCTAGATTAGACTACTGCACACAGATAGTAAAAGATGTAGGCTGTAGAGGTTTCAGGGAGATGTGTAGGCTAGCCCAGAATAGAAATCAATGGAGGTACGCATCCAACCAATCCCAAGATGGATAAACTAATGACGAAAAGATAACTGTGCTTAAACATGATGATTATTATAAGTAACTACAAGAATTGGTTGGGCAATATTCTCGAATAATGTTAAGTGTGAAAGGATTTACTGGAAAACCATTATTCCGGCAAATGTCTAAGTGTTGGGGGATCTTGGTAGCCACAGGTTGCTTAACCTCCTTCACTGAATCTCGGTAAAATAGGGTATAAAATTAGAAAACAATAGAAAGGGAACGAGCTGAATACACATACTCCCTGAAAAGAAGAAAAAGAAGGAAACCACCAAAAACGCAAAATCAAAGTAGCTGCTTATATAACCCTACATAAAAATAACTGAGTTGCAAACGAATTCGTGACTTTCAGTAAACAATGGATTCCATTACTAAAAGAAATAACAAAAGAAATAACAAATGAAAATCAAATGCCCACAATATCTAGGTAGCATTACAAGTTTTTCCTGGATTTTACTTGCAATATTAACATGAAATACAGCCTACATACATGATTTCTATTTATACATAAAATAACTAATTACATAAAAATAAGCATATTAACAATCCTTGTAAAACAGCATTGGTATCTGACAAGTATAAATCCACAATAAGGTTACCTCAAAACCATATACAATCTCCGTTGAACAGTATTGGTATCTGACAAGTGTAAACCCGCCATAGGGTCGCCTCAGATCCATATACAATCTTCATAGAACAACATTGGTATCTGACAAGTATAAACCCACCATAGGGTCGCCTCAGATCCATATACAATCTTTATAAAACAACATTGGTATCTGACAAGTGTAAACCCGCCATAGAGTCGCCTCAGAACCATGTTAAAATCTACCAAAGAGGTAACTTAAATCATAATGAATTTTCCCCCTCAAAATAAATATAAAAAAAAATGACTACTTAAGCCTTTCAATAATGCAATCGCACACTTCTTTAATAACCATCCTCTCAATTGTATAAATAGAAACATGTTAAAAAATGTTTTCCAATTCCAAGTTATTGAATTTATATAAAATTCACCAATAAAAATTAATCAGCTGATTTCACGTTAAGCGTATTGGCTACCTAAAGAAAGCCGATCCCAGGTCGCAACACAAATTGAAGGCAATCACTCTGTTAAACTTTAAAAATTTTTGCTTAGTATACTCAAACCAAATATTTCAAACATCAATAAATCAAAGTCACCTTCAATTTATGTCATAAATGCCAAACTTGAAGTTTTTATTAAAATTTTGACAACGATCCTAGGTCATGGATCGAAACGTAAATAAAGTTGATTTTAAAAACTATGAGTGGTTTAATTCCCAAAGAAGATTAATTTGAATACACATGCTGTGTGAGAATTTCAGGGAACTATGTAGGCTAGCTCAGAATATAAATAAGTGCAAGTACGTGTCCAACCAGTTTTGAGACGAAAAACCTAATGGCTGCGAAATACCTGCAACTAATGTTGACTGTACGAAAAGATAAATTGGAAAATATATTAAATCGCCAAATGGTTAAGTGTTGGGAGAACATGGCAGCCACAGACTGCTTACCTCCCTTCACAACCATTGAAGGTCGGAGAAATAGGGCATATAACTGTAAAACAATAGAAAGTGATCGAACTGCATCTAACAAGAAAGAACGTCGCCTATGAGGAAAGACAACAAACAGAATAAGAAGAAAATTGTTGAAAGCATATGTGTGGAGCATAGCACAGTATGCCTATGAAATACGGGAAGTCTGAAACGCAGACAGAAAAACGGTAGCAGCCTTTTGAAATGATGTGCTTCAGATGTATGAAGACGATAGCATGGACAGACAAAGATAATAACAAACAAGTTACAGAAATAGTAGGGGAACAAGGATATCTGGGGAAAAAGAGAAATAGTAGGGCGGAAAACGTTCTAAGGCATTTTTGGGGAATAGTATGTGATATATTACAAGCAGAGATAGGAAAAAAGAGGTAGATGTAGACCTAGATCAGACAGTTATAGATGCCAACTGTGCATATTTCAGGGAAATCTGTAGGTTAGTTCAGAATAGGGAACAATGATGGTACTCGTCTAACCAGTTCTAGGACTGAAGACCTAATGATGATGATGATATATATATATATATATATATATATATATATATATATAGATCAGCAGACTTTTACACCCTAAAAATGCCAGTCTAGACATTTTTCCATTTACAATAAAGAGCAGATCTTATTAAAGTTTATGGTAAACAAAATTCCAACAGCAACAAGACTGCAGATGTTGCATTTACTGAAAAAGCAGATTTATGTCACTTCTCAATATAATGAGATGTCTCAATTAAAACATTAGAATTAATATGGGTACAAGTAAAAGGCGAACTTGCAAGAAAAAATAAAACATTCAAAATAGCAGAACTTCAAGAAGCTGTTGAAACGTAACAGCAGACAATTGATAAAATACAATTTGGCATGTTCAAGATATAGAATTAAAAATATGACAACTCAACACTGTTATGGAAATTGTAGTAAAGCCCTTGATTATACAATTAGAGTGGATGATTTGTTTTCAGTCTAAAAAAAATTTGAAACACAAGGTTAACTCTTTCTTGCTTACTTATTCCGTTAATAAAAAATATTAACTTTGTACTTAATTTTTTAATACATTAAAAATGTTGTGTAAAAGAATTATTATTTACCAATTTTTCAGTAAGAAACGCGATATTAGTTAGAGCTTATATTTTCTTCATATTGTTTTAGTATCGATAATCGATATGTTATTTACTCAATGTCATATTACTATTAATTACGTGCACAAATGCATTTAAAAAGCGTCTCAAATTTTATTGGTTGATGATAAATTAAATTTTGCTGATATTGTTGGACACCCGCGTTCGGATGAGAGGTAAAATGGAGGTCCAGTGTGTGAGTGTTGTCACGCACGTTAAAGATCCCTACCTTGCTTGAACAGCAAGGGTTCGGCAAAATTCCAAATTTTCCAGGTAAAAAAAACTCGCTTCCTAGCCAATGTAGTACCTTCGGGTGGAGCATTGGAAAATCAAATGTAATGATATTGTCGGAGGCTTTCACGGACGGAGTCATTATAAAGTGTAAAGAAAAGAGTTACTCCTAAACTAGCAGACTCACCCATTCAAAGCCAAAAGGTGACTTGTGGCAAAGTAACTGGTGAAAATAGCGAAAGTGGTAGTTTATATAGGGCTAGAACTTGATGCATGACCGTTTATGAATAGAGAGGAGTATCGTAGCGGATCAGTGAACGTCACGGTTCCGCTGTTGCAAACATAGGCTTGTTTTCCAAATGGGGGAAAGTTAGTAGCCATCGTCTTTGTTTAGGTTATTAGAATTTTTATGAATTTCTATGGATTTTCTAATTTTTCTATTGTAGAAAAATGGAATTCTGGCAATTAGTTTTGTTTTGTCAAAGTTAATGGTATGGCCTGTTTCATGTTGGTGTTTGGCCACCGCTGAGCGATTGTACTGGCTTGTTCTTAAGCATCGCTTATGCTCGTTTAATCTAGTCTGTACTGACCGTCCTGTTTCTCTTATGTATACTAAACCGCAACTGCAAGGTATATTTTATACTCCTGGGGCTTTAAGACTATTTTCAGAATCTTTTGGGGCTGGTAATATTTACCGGGAGGATATTGTAAACAAAACAAAAACTTTCAGTAACCTTAGACACTCACTAGCAAAATTACTCTGTACACTCACCTTTTTGGTACGGTGTCCTGATTCTGACATAGTTCCAAATTCCCTTAAAATAAAATACCACATTAAAACATATAACAACCAAAAAATTCTTCACAGAGCAGAACTCTCACTTCTTCGCGAACGAATTTCCAACACTCGAAAAGAAATAAACAATATTTCTAAACAACTCCTACAGCTCCATCTAACATTATCCGCCACGCTTAACTACAATGACTGGACTCTGTTTGACCGAATTTCATACTTGCAAGCCCAAAAAACCACCGAACTCACAACAAAAACCCACTTACGCAAATTCTTGCAACTTTCCAAGAACCTTTCAAACCCTGAAAAAACATCTTACCCGAAAACTCTGTCCTCGAATACCGTCATAAAACGATCAGAACATATCCTATCCGAAAACGAACTAAATATCCTGTCCAAAGGACTAAACTTCTCAATTGCACCCAGAAAAATTCCCGCAGAGGAAATCATTAGCTCTGTAGAATCAGCGATCTGATCTCTATACCAAGACGATGTCAACTTAATTCGCTTTGAAACAACTAAATGTCTCCGACATGCCAAAACTCCTAACAAAAATGTGACAAAGCAAAAAATGACGGCCTTAAAACACCTACGAACAAACAAGAAAATTGTTATACTCCCTGTAGAGAAAAGTAATGCGACTGTAATTTTAAACCGTACAGAATACCAAGAAAAGATTAAACAATTATTAGAAGACGATTCCTACACTCCTATAACAAAAGACCCCACTTCAAAGCTTGAACGGGAAATCTCAGCACTTATCAAGTCCTTTAATATTCTCAAAACTATCCAAAAACGCATAACACCTCGCGAATCTAAACCACCTCGCTTGTACGGCCATCCTAAAGTCCATAAACCTGATGTTCCTCTGCGTCCGATAGTTAGCACAATTGACTCGCCAACCTACCATCTGGCAAAATACCTAGCAAATTTCTTAAAACCTTATTCCGGTAACACCCCTACTAATGTATTAAACTCCTCTCATTTCATAGAACTAATTGCAAATATTGAACTAGACCCAAATGATATTCTAGTCAGTTTTGACGTAACATCCTTATTTACAAACGTACCTGTCATAGACACTGTCTCCATTATTAAACAATTCCTACCCCAAGAAAACGAATTTGAGTACCTGGCCACGCTCATTGAAAAATGCTTAACTTCTACCTATTTTGTCTTCGACCGACAATTTTACAAACAAACCTCGGGCACACCAATGGGCTCACCTCTATCCCCTATTGTGGCCAATATATTCATGGAGTCTTTGGAATCCATGGCTCTAGAATCCACAGACCTTAAACCAAAAACTTGGCTCCGTTATGTAGACGACACTTTTGTAATCTGGCCCCATGGACATCAAACGCTCAATAATTTTGTAGATCACATAAACAATCAACATAATGATATTAAGTTCGCTATAGAAATTGAAAAGAACGGAACTCTGCCATTCCTTGACGTTCTGGTGGAGCGCCAACCTAACTGACGACTAGGTCATTCCGTATATCGAAAACCCACACACACAGACAGATACCTATATGCGTCGTCACATCATCATTCTTCACAAAAATCATCGGTAATCAACTCTCTAGTCCACTGTGCAATTAAGATTTCACAACCAAAACACTTATCTAATGAACTGACCCATCTTAAAACCAATCTTATAAAAAACAACTATCGTAACTCAGATATCGGCAGAGTAATAAACCGGCATCTGCATCCTACACGAACCCCCCAAACCACGCTGTAATCCCGATACACGATCTTTAGCAATCCTACCATATATACACAGAGTAACAAACCGAATTGGCAAAATTTCTACGTAAACACAACATCAAAACAATTTATAAACCCACCAATAGAATTTCACAAATATTACCAACCCCAAAAGATTCCGAAAATAGTCTTAAAGCCCCAGAAGTATATAGTATACCTTGCAGTTGCGGTTTAGTATACATAGGAGAAACAGGACGGTCAGTACAGACTAGACTAAACGATCATAAGCGATGCTTAAGAACAACCCAGTACAGTCGCTCAGCGGTGGCCGAACACCAACATGAAACAGGCCATACCATTAACCTTGACAAGACGAAACTAATTGCCAGAATTTCATTTTTCTACAATAGAAAAATTAGAGAATCCATAAAAATTCTAATAACCTAAACAAAGACGATGGCTACTAACTTTCCCCCATTTGGAAAACAAGCCTATGTTCACAACAGCGAAACCGTGACGTTCACTGATCCGCTACAACACTCTTATCTATTCATGATAGCTCATGCATCAAGTTCTAGCCCTATATAAACTACCACTTTTGCTACTTTCACCAGTTACTTCGCCACAAGACACCTTTTGGCTTTGGATGGGCTAGTGAGTCTGCTAGTTCAGGAGTAACTCTTCTCTTTACACTTTAACTTGTCTGCTTAATATTATCATTCTTATTTTATTTTATTACTTATTTCTTTATTTGTCCTGATGAAGCTCCTTACAAAAGTGGGCAAAACGTCGACTTTAATGTATAAAATGGCACGGTCCCAACCCGGAACCATAAATATTTATAATGACTCCGGCCGTGAAAGCCTCCGACAAGATCAGCAAAATTTAATTTATAATACCTACAATTTATGAAGATTTCACCAACCAATAAAATTTGAGACGCTTTTTAAATGCATTTGTGCACGTAATTAAACAAACCGAAAACCTTTAGTCAAAAATATTTTGTTTTTCTTCAATTTATTGAATTACATCATAACATAATAAACATAAAGGACAATACCTTTAATAGTAATATAACATTGAGTAAATAGCATATCGATTCTCGATACTAAAACAATATGAAGAAAATATAAGCTCTAACTAATATCGCGTTTCTCACTGAAAAATTAATAAATAATAAAAGATTCTTTTACACAACATTTTTAATGTATTAAAAAATTAAGTGCAAAGCTTTTTGAGTTAATTCAAACACGTAACTCCAACATAATTTTGAGCAACCAATTGGAACAGTGAAAATATATTCACAATTTTCCGAAATTATTATTCAATCTATATATGTATTTGTAGTTACCACAATGTAATATGCAACTAAAGTCCATACTATTATTTTAATTACTAAATCTGTCCGTTAAACACGCTGTAGTAAGAACGTCTGCATTACGTGAACACCTTGTATAATTTCATACTTTACTTAAAGTTTCAAATATATTCTTGTGAGGCAATAAAACAGATTAGTTTTCATAAAACCTTCATATAATTTATCTATTGATTTTGTTCTAAATAATAATTATAATTTTTAAATATATAGAGTTAAACGTTTCGTGCAGAAGAAGCTTCTAAAATTAGCTTATTTAACTAAAATTGAACACTTCTTGCAGCTTGATGGAGGGAATTTTTTTAAGTATAGAAAACGCCCTTTTGCTTCGATCGAAAGATCCAGTAACGAAAGACGCTGTATAAGTTTTAATTTTGACACTTATTGACAGAATCTTAACAAATCTGTTTAATTTCAAATACAATTTGCAAATTAGGGACCGATTTTTCGCCATAATGAACCTAATGTAGGCCACTCATAGTAATAATATATTTTTCTGTATTAGAAGTATTGCATGTCACGTATCTGTATTAGTTTTTTAATCTGTGTTTAAAATATTTTTCCTAAATCATAACTGATGTTCTCCTATACGTAACTATTTATTCTATGCTGTACACATATATTAAATTGTTACACTGACTACCACTCACATCATTACTAAATTTAAAAGTTTAAATTTTCAGTACCCACTAGTATTTGTTGTGATTTTTGTCTTCGATACGAACTTATTCAATGTATTTAGTAGAAACAACGGTCTAATATTCAGTATTATCAAAGTAAAAATTGGGCAAAATAATTTATAATTGCTTGCATAAATATGTATGTAAAATAAATTCAATGAATAAATTGTAACAATTTTATTTCCTATCAAGATGTGTTCATATAATTAATCTATTTATTTAATAAAAAACAATATAATGCATAATAATGTTACACAATCCGCTAAATAAATATTACCTATTGTCCAATAAAATATTAGCTTTCAATTCAATTTAAAATTTAATTTATACGGTGACAAAATAAACTTCTCATTTAGTGTCATTCCTAGAGCTCCCTCTGTTAGACAGTTGTAAGGTAATCTTGTTCCCGGGCGGTAACTCGCTTGACATGAGCACTTCCAATACAGCTGTGGGGAAAACAAGTCGAATTGTTCCTTGAACCCGAGGAATGGCGTTTGCAGTTTTTGCGTGTTGGAGAGAAGGTCGTCTCCGAAGCGCATTTTTGTAGTGTCCACTTGCTGGAACATAGCTCGTAGATGACGAGAAATTATTTTGGTTGAAGGGCCGTGGTTAACAGTAAGTAGAATTGAATCTGTAACCATATTAAGTAAAGATTTTTAGTGCAACTTTACATATAGTATTCAACGTTTGATATAATATTTAGCTTGGAAATAATATTCGTAATTTTAATTTGTACGTAACGCAACTTTAATTAATACGCAGTTTGTTAATGGTATGAAAATTGGAAATGATGTTTAGCCTTGAAAAAACATGCAACCTTTAGTTAACAGAAGTTTGGTTTAACGTAATTTTAATAAATGCACTAAAAGAAAATATAAGAATTTACGCTTTGGTGGAGTGTGGATCTGACGAGATTCAATTACGTAAAATGGATGCCGTGATGTAGTTTGGAGCTTCAGGAAGCAGCAAAATTACTTGTAATGATTTGGAGATTTCTTTATTTAAATGCTGATGCAAGACGCCCAGCAGGTATTTTTCTGTCAGATGAACATCTGGTATGTAGAAATTTGTTTTCGTATGTTGGCTGAATTATGGATTTAGTAGATAGATAATTTTTTGTTTAATCAAGTTATTTGAACTTCAAAATAGGTCAAGGACAGACTATATATATTTTTCAATATTAAGTAACAGGAACCTGTATATTTTTCATTTCTAAATCTTTTGTTAATACACTGAAACTACGGAAGATGTCATTATGTGATAGAGAAAGTAAATTCTCCTATTTAAGAAAAATTAGAAATTAAACTTCTATGTTTACTATTTCAGTAATAGCTGACTGTAATAACTTATTGTGAGGTTATGGTAGATCTACTCAAACCAACAGATATTGTTATTTGTAAGTAATTGTTCAGAAAGCAACTTCAGACTTAATCATTTTTAAATAAAATTTAGCTAGATATTTCTTATAGAAATAATCACATTTTAAACTGGAAGGTACTTACTATACCCAGTGCCTTTGTAAATTATTTTCATGAATTAAATTAATTTAAATTATATAAAAAAAAACTGAAAAGATATTTTGTAAAAAGCACGTTAACTGAATACAAGAGGAATAGATTTTTATTTTGATCAAGACTATTCTTTTTAATTAGAATGAATGAAAGTTGATTCGAATTGAATTTTAAAATTTTGAGTATAAATGCACAAACAGTGCTATTCTTTGTTTATTCTGTTCACAGGTGTAGCAGTGAAGTATAAAGGTCAAAGTCGAGCCATAAGGTAAGAAACTTTAGGGATTATGTTGTCTTTAATAAATTGTATAGCGGTTATTGAATAAAGGTTTCCGCATTCGCCTTGTACAAGGGACTAAAGTAAGTCTTCATCGTATAGAAAAATTCGGTGGCGCCTTATTCTTCATTTTTGGTCGCAATCCAACCCCGACCCACAGCTCATGTTCCACCCAGAGCATATAGTTCGACTAGCCGCTTTGCCTTTGAGATTTCCACAACTTTGGGCCATTTTCCATCAGAACTTGCCGTGGGCCCTATTCGCTTACTGGAAATTCTCGTAAAATAAAATCCCATAATAAGTATTAAGGCTATAAAATAAGAAAAGCATTTTAACTGGAGTTTGGTAAATTGTTTAAATACGTGTTTGGTTAATGACTTAATTGTAGGTACATGAACAATAACAAAATAAAACTTATTGTTATGGACTTGTTTAATAATTGTGTTTTAAACTGACTAAGGACAAAAGGACTTGCACTGGATGTTATTCTATATTCTTTATAAAATTTTTGGAATTATATTTATTCTTAACTGTTGTTGATAACACTAGATTATACAATAATTCAGTGATTTGAAGGAATGGATTTTGTTTGCGGTAATTGTTGAAATTGTGTACTTTCGTTTTTTTGATTCGCTCTGTAGAACCGTTGAACAAATTTTATTAACAAAAATTTGTTTTTCTTCATCAGTAGAATACGCCCAGAAACTAAAGAATTTTATTATGCATAGAACACAATTTATCCAGACTACGATGTTCTTTGTGGTAGTGCTGTTGCTAAAAGAATTCTGGTTCTGATTTTCGCTTCTTTTTATCAACTCCCTTTATTGAGTAGGTAAGTATAGAAGAGTGTAAAACAAATACTTCCTTTGATTCTAGGCTAAATAAATCTATTTTTAAAACAATAACATACTCCATGGAAATTTAACACTGATTTGAAAGTGATGGTTGGTGCAGCAATTTATTTGACAGCACTGTCTAGCCAGTGCAGTAGTCACTTCCTATAATCTTTCTGCTCTTTAGCTACCATGAAAAAAGTATCGACTCATCTAGCAATAAACAAAATAAATATCTAATAACTTAATAGAGAAGAGTGGAGCTATAGTCTGAATTTAGATTTAATTATGGATATATTTACAGTCGCTGTACCTGTTCAGTCATTTTTTATTAGTAAAACATTTCGACAAATAACTTAATCTACACACTATTTTCGCTTATGCACCCATATAAATTATTGGTCAGTTTGGCACTTTAGCAACCGTGAAGCGCTGTCAATCGTACCTCACCTATATTGTTTGATGTTTATCTTCTGTAGTACGACAAATTTATGAATAGATTAAGGTTCAGTAATAACTATGACTAAAATATTGAATGCCCTAGTTCCGAATTTCAGCAACTCTAGTGTGTGAGAACCTTAGAAAAAACAGATAGAACTTCAGTGGTTCAGAACAGAATGCTTGGACCTTGGAAACAACTTGAAATAGGTGATAACGCTTTATCACGCAGTAGCGTTTATCATAATACTACCTGCTTGCGAAAATGTTATTAAAACAATAAAAGGCAAATGAGAAAATAGCTAATGAGAAAGAGAAGTCAACATGACAGGTGGAGGCCAGGTCCTTAAAAAATTAAGAATGACTGTAATGATAAGATTCTCTATAATTTGATAATAAAACAGTAGGACTTAAACAATTTCGATAGCGATGTAGAATAAGAGTGTAATCAGATCCATAGTAGACGCAATGTGTGAAGTAAATATTCCAATATTAAATAGTAACCAGTATACACCAAAAAACCCTACCAATCCAACGTCAACACTTGCAGATCCGAACATCATAGGACTAGTATTGCCGAAGCAAATCAGGCAATTAGTTTAAATTATATATTGACTATAGGTAAAATAAATATTTTAAGTTAAACTTTATTTCCTTCTTTTACAGATACTATTGTCTACAAAATTGAAAACTCCCAATAGTGCCAGTAAAAGAAGACCAACCACTATAGCTAAAACATTAACGTCTTCCGATCTAGCTAAGAAACATATTTACTTTTACATAAAAGATTATCTATTGTTAAAAAGCAATTACATCCTATGGAAGAAGAGCATGCTCTCATTATAAGAAAAAGGAAATTATACATTCTAGAATTGGAATTACATGCAAAAAAGAACCAATTTAGGAATTGAACATCTAATAATCAGATAGGCTTAAAGCATTTTCATAATTTTAATAAATTAAAATGTATAAATGTACATTTATAAGTACAATTTGTGTATCTTATACAAATTTGTATGATAATTACATGCCTAATGCAAATGCATTAGCTACCAATTTTTTCAATACTACATTTTTGTTTAAATTTACAAATGTGCTAGAATTTTATCTTTTCATTCTTGAAATCATGACAAACATTATGCTGAACATATATTGGAGGATTTTCACCCTACTCAATTAAATAATCGTTCAACAGTATTTGCACCGACTGAAGGTGTGGGAGTATATCACATACAATGTTGTGTAACAGCTGTAGCTATAATTATTGACAACATAGTGTCTAGTTTACAATGCACATCATGACCCAGAACAGAAAATCTCTTCTACACACCAAATGTTTGTTCAACTGCATTTCATATATAGGAATTATAGCAAAGTTTTTAAACCTGACCAACTGGAGTTAATCAAGATGTTAGTAAGTGGGCTTTTAATGCAAATCCGCTATCACATAAAGTGGCAGTATATTATAATTAAAGCATTTGTGTTTTTCATATTGTTATTTGTTTAAGTCAGAGTTGTAAAATTTCAAAACGTGTTTTTAAAATGCATACAATTCCTTATACTCCTATTCTTTTCGCGTGTGTGGTAAGCAAAGTTTGTAAAAACACAAACTTTCGGACCAATGAGTACCAATAATGAGGCAATTTTTTTGATCATATGATGTTTAATTCAAAGAATAATTCCCAAAACTTTCTACGCTAGCATCATGAGCATGAACATTATTTACAATTGCGCCTTGAGATTGTACAATCACAGCTTCTGGATTATAACCACATTGCATGGATTTACAAGAATTCTTACTCGTCAAAATTTGTATTTTAATCTAGACATAAATAAAGGCTATAGTGAAAAGCTACTTTATTATATAAGTTCATTTGGGTGAAGTATTGGTAAATTCAAATTTATCCCGAGTAGTCTAAGGTGCTGGTTAAGGTACCAAGTCTCTTCGGAGGTATGTGTTCCATTCCCATTGTAGAAAACTTTGATTTTTGTCACCCCCTTTTTTTAGATTTTATTCATTTCCTTCAAGAGTGTCAAACTAACAAAACAACAGGGTACTTTTAATGTATAGCTATGATTTGTGTGGTCCACATTTTTGTGATACATTTTCAATGCCTTTCACCAGAGTTGAAATTTGTTATATTGCTTTTCATAATAATAAGAAAATAAATCAGAAGGTATGTGCTACAATTTCACAAATTTCTGGAAAAATACATCTTCACACATTTTTACCCCCAATCATCTACTTTAATAAATACAAAATATAAACTTCATATTCTTAATTAAGAAATGTCAAATTAATATTGCAAACTACAAAAAGTTATTAACCTAAACAAAAATTGTTTTAAATTTGATTATTTTGTTATTAGGGATGTAAAATGTAATAGAATGTATAAAACTCGTTTATAAGTCAAGTGTTGCAGCACTTGCTTATTAAACCACT
This sequence comes from Platerodrilus igneus, assembly GCA_036346225.1. Lineage (NCBI taxonomy): Eukaryota > Metazoa > Arthropoda > Insecta > Coleoptera > Lycidae > Platerodrilus > Platerodrilus igneus. Next base: position 451,779 of record JARFIW010001214.1, read on the forward strand.
TGCTGCAGTGCAACTTGTGTTTTAAACTTGGACACTTGCTGTAATACATGGCTTATTAATCGCTGGTTTAATATACCATTTCAATGGTGTTAGCTAAAATAGGTATAGTATACTATTTTAACTACAGTATCAGTAACACTATCAAGATGATTGTACCATAATCGTTTCAATGGCGTGCGCTTCAGTGGGTACTTCTTTTTGTCAACTTTGAGCAGCCAAGAAAAATGATAAAGCACATAGAAGTAGTATTCAACTTTTAGATAAAACATATTTAACATTTGTACTATACCTTTAGCAATATGTTCACAAAGTATAACTAGATGCCCTATATAACCATTAAAAGTCATTTTTCTTGGCTGTTGTATTTAATATATTTATGTTTGATATTTTTACAAAAATGTTGCTCTCTCCTACATATTATATCAAAAACAAGACATTGCGTACATAATACAATATCAACATAAGATACTTGTTTCAGTATTAGAATAGAAATAGAAATTATTAACATAATAGGTACTGTACTACAGAAACTGTCCTAAAGTGTAAATTAGTACAAAAAATAGAAGTCGTTTGCATATACAACAAAAATTTAAAAATAATACTCTATAAGTGTTCGATTATTAGTCTAGCTTTATTCAACATTTTTACAACTCTTAAAAATATAAATTTATATTACTTTAATTTTGATTTTCCTACTAATATGCTAGTAAACTAGCAGTCCTTATTTAGAGAACAATGCAATTATATCCATACTTATAAGCTTCCTTAAATATTAGACTATATAATAAATGGCATACACAATTATTTAAAAGATAACAAGTTTGAAATAAAAACAGTGCATAATAATACTACAATTCTCTAATAGTCAAAAAGGATAAAATACGTGACAATGTAAACAAAATCTACCAATTTTCTAAACTTTTGCAAAACCACACACATCATTGCAATATTCAAATAAAATGATTAGTCTCACAATCTCCTCATGAATAAGTTTAATATTTAAAAATATACATAATGTTCATTGCGCTACATGTTCCAGGCCAAACCATACATTGCCCATCGTCGGGCGGATAATTCTTAAGATTAAAAACAAATAGTTTAGATGTATTACAAATAAATTACAGAAAGGTTTTAATTTGTCAAGAAAATATTCATGAGGTAAATTTTTTTTATATTAACAGCTAGTCAAAACAAACATTATCACTACCAAATAAACTAGTTTTTAAAAATAATTAGTTTTTATTGATTAGTAATAATAAGTTTGTTTTGACCGTAGCCATTAATATAAAAAATGTTTTACCTCAAGAATATTCTCTTGACACATTATAACTTTTCCGTATTTTTTCACAGTACATTTAAACTATATGTTTTTAATGTTAAGAATTATCCGCTTGATGATGGGCAATATATGGTTTAGCCCAAAATATGTAGTGCAATGAACATTACTGTATATTTTTAAATATTATACTTATTCAAGGGGAGATTGCGAGACTAATAATTTTATTTTAATACCGACCCACCCCATTTAAAGCAAACACTTCTCAATCAATAATCATACATTACAAAATAACCAACATACTTTTCAAAAATCAATCTTAACTGTATGTACAAATAAAGTTTCAGAACTAGGTTAGAACTACAAGTTACATGAAACTCAGTGCTTGATTTAAAATACATAACAATTGGGGGTATAAGAAAATAGGTCAATGCTAAAGATTACACTCGGATACGTGCTAATATACAGCAAGATTCAAATTAGATACTACCTATTGAGGATTTTGAAAACGGTAAGAAGATATAAGAGGAATGGTTTAAACATGCTTTGTTACAGTTACAATTTCTGCTAAATTGTAAGAGTAGTTCCTAACTGATTAAGCAAGCTGATGTAACCTAAAATATTGATTTTGCTCTGTTAATTAATATTAATCAAACTAAAGTCGCTTTTGTTCAAGTTGTGAATATTCAAGATGTTATTATTATCTGCTATTAATTGAATGTTGGTGGTATAGATATGTCCTTTTATTATTTAAAGGAAAGTCAAGAGTACAGGTATGTATTCAGTAGTTCTGATATTAATTTAATTTTCATTATTGTATTTTCCTTTTAAATTAATGAGTTTCAGTTTCATACTATTCCTTACTTGTGCATTTGTAAATATAACTTTGTAATTTGGATTGTTTGTTTGTATATTCTAGGTTATAATAAATTTAATCATATTGTGTACTGAATGCTGTCCTGGATTACTTTGTTGATACTAGATTATTGGTAATGAGTTTGTAATTGTTACTGACCTAGGATTTTGTTATTTGTATTGGGTTGTTATCTATAAAATGTGTTGTTAGATAACACTGGTCGTCAGGCCATGATGCAGTGATAGTCAGTTGCATGTTGAATTGAAATTTGTCTGGTTTTGTATAAATCACCCATTATTGAGATTTATCCAATTCACATGAAGTTATTGCAAAATTATTCTGCATGAGAGAATTTTTTGGCATACAGTTAAGCTGGATTTATTAGTATTGGAAATTGATAGTCTAATCAGCACATGTTACAAGTTGGTTTTTCTACTTGTGTACTATCTTTGTATTAATCCTGATCTATCAGGATTTTTGGCTTGGGTACAAATGTTGTATGGTTTTTTGGGTATGTTTTGTAATATATAAAGACAAATAGGTAATATATTAAAACAAGATAACCTCAAACTTGCTGGATATATTCAGATAAAAGCGGTAATACAAAATGCGGTACATTACATTACAGTATGCCAGAGAATACGTACTGACATTTGACATAAATCATACAACATTATTTTGGCTGTGTCTCTAATACATTACAGTCCTCCCCCTTAAGCTTAACTACACTAAAAGAGATATCTGTGCAATTCAACAAGTCCTAGCCAACTTACAAATTTAAACGGTTAGGCGCTTTAATTTGACGCTTAAGTCTATCACTTACTCTATCCGTACTTTTATTGTCCGCCACCGTCTCCGTTACATGGTGTGGAACATCTTCTGGTATTTTAGTCACAATTGCAGGTGCAACTACAGTATCCTGAGATTCACCGACTTCATTTCTCTGGAATGTGCCACGTTGAAACACTAGGTTGCTTTATACCTTCTTCTAATTTATTATTTTCACCTCCACTCTTTAACGTTTGATCAACGTGTCGTTTCCAAACTACATTGCTATCCCCTACTAACTTACGTAAGTAATTCCTTACTCCTAATACTTCAATTACAATTGCCTTCGCCCATGAATTATTAACTGCCCTATAATCTTTTACAAAACATAGCTCTCCTTCCTCAAATAAAGCCTCTCGTTTTCCTTTATAGTGCTTTATTTGATTTTTCGCCTGAAATTCGCGCAACTCCTTTCTCATAAAATCTAACCTTGTTTTTATTTTTCTTCCAAACATAATTTGTGATAGACTTCCACCCGTTGTACAATGTGGTGTGTTGCGATAAGCAAACAAATATCTACTAATTAACGTATTTAACGATATTTCTCTATTACTCTTATCGCTTAAAGCTCTTTTTAACCCTTCTTTAAAAGTTTTAACCTTATTTTCAGCCGCCCCATTTGTAGATGGATGATACGGTGCAGAAGTGATGTGCACGATACCATTGTTACTACAAAATTGGTTAAACTCATCAGATACTAATTGCCCACCATTATCGGAAATAATTTTGTTTGGCAATCCAAAGCGCGCCAGACTGTCTCTTAATTTACTTAAGGTTTCCTTTGTCGTCAAGCTATTCCTTTGGTAGACTTCAGGCCACTTTGAAAATGAATCTGTGATTAACAAAAATGACTTATTTTGAAACGGCCCCAAAAAATCCAAATGAATTCTGTCAAAAACACCTTTAGCTTCTTTAAATTTAACTAATGTAGCCTTATTAGGATTTCTAGAGTTTGTTAAACAAGCCTCGCAACTTCTACATAAGACTTCCAACTCCTTATCTAAATCTGGCCACCACACATATTGACGTGCTACTGCCTTCATCCTAACTATTCCACTATGGGTTGCATGTAACTCTTTTAACATTCTCCCTCTAAGCTCTTTTGGTAATATTACTCTATATCCCCACATTAAAATTCCTTCATCTACAAAAATTTCATCTTTCCTATAAAAATAAGGCTTTAATTCCTCCTCACATTGTTTAGACCACCCGTCTCTAGTGTATAATACCACCTTACTCAGCAATATGTCCCTCTTAATGCCCCTTATTATTTCAGCTTTATTTATTGGAATAATATCCTCTACCAAAAAATTGAAATTGTCTTCCCGAATACTTACATAATTTACCCTGATAAGTACCCGGGACAAACCGTCCGCTACTTCATTTACTTTACCTTGAATGTATTCAAAGGTATAATTGAATACGCTTAAAAATAAAGCCCAACGCTAGAGCCTTCCAGCTGCCATGGGTGGAATTCCTTTATTTTCACCGAACAATGCCAACAACGGCTTGTGGTCAGAACAAAGAATGAATTTATTTCCCATTAAATACTGGTAAAACTTTTTAACTGACCAATATATAGCCAACGCCTCCCTATGTATTGCAGAGTACTTACGCTCTGCCTCATTTAATACTCTTGAGGCAAAACAAATTGGCTTTTCAGAACCATCTGCGTATACATGCAGCAGGACTGCCCCTATAGCTACATTCGAAGCATCACATACTAACTTAATAGTTATTTCATTATTAGAATGTGCTAAATTTTGATTATGTTTCATTAAACTTTTTATTTTTGTAAACGCCTGTTCACAACGATTACTCCAATTAAATTTAACATTTTTTTTTAATAACCGATATAAGGGTTCCAGTATACTGGCTAAATCTTGCACAAACTTTCCATAATAGTTTATGATTCCTAAGAATGCCTTAAGTTCTGATGAATTACTTGGTTTAGGAGCTTCTACTATTGCTTTAATTTTTTCAGGATCTTTAAATAATCCTTTTTTGTTTATAATGTGTCCCAAATATTTAATTTCAGATACAAAATATTGACACTTTTCACCATTTAATTTAAATCCTGCATCTTTTAACCTTTGAAAAACAGCCTCTAAATTACTTAAATGCTCCCTTTTATTTCTGCCTGTTACTACAATGTCATCTAAGAAATTAATAACACCATTTAGTACTCCTTGTAATGTCTTTTCAACTGACCGCTGAAAAATTGAACATGCGAGTTTCGTACCAAAAGGTAATCTATTTAAAAGATAAATACCCTTGTGTGTGCTCCATGCAACTAACTTACGAGCCTCTTCCGTTAATACTAATTGATTATAAGCGCTTGAAAAATCTAACTTGGTAAAACATTCCCCCCCTTGCAACGCATTGAATAATTCTTCCACTCTTGGCAATGGGTGTTTTACATCCTCTAAATGCTTATTAATCGTGATTTTATAGTCTGCACAAATTCGTATCTGATTTTTACCTTTTAGTACAGGCACTAAAGGCGCACCCCAAGCATTATTATCCGTTTTTTCAATCACACCATCCCTTTCCAATCTTTCTAATTCCTTGTTCAAAAGTTCCTTAAAGGCATATGGAACGGGCCTTGGCTTAATAAAAACTGGTTCTACCCCATTTGCTATTTTTAGATCTATTTGCTCATATTTAAATTTTCCCAGACCTGAACTAAAAACATCGGAATATTTGTTTATTAATAAATTTACATCCTTTTCATGAACATTCGTTCTTAATACTAACTGGAAAAGTGTTAACCTTTAACACAGAAATCAAGTCACGTCCTAATAATGGCCTGCACCCATGTTTAACCACAACTAAGCGACCTTTTACCTTAATATTATTTAAAGCTATCGGAACTTCGATTTCGCCCAATGGGTTTATTACTGACCCATTATAAGTTTTTAATTGGACATTAGAGTTAATTAAGTCATACCTATTTAAAAATAACTTTAAATACGTTTTTTCTGGTATAACAGATATTGCTGATCCCGTATCAACTTCCATATCTATTTGCTTATCGTCAACATCCACTGTGACTATTAATGGTGGAACATTTGAGTTATTCTCGATATACAAACTTCTTTAAAATCAAGCACTTCTTCCTCTAACAGATGATTAGCTTTACTAGTTTGCGCCTTACAAACTACTGCTAAATGCCCCTGCAATTTACAAATTTTACATCTATATTGCCTATACTTACATTTAGCAAAGTTATGATTCTGTTTACCGCAAGCATTACATCTACTATTATTGCTCTTCTTTAGCTGCACTTCATCCCCCTTACCTTCCTTACTAACATTAACTTGGTTAAATTTTTTATTGGACCCCTTTGTATTTCCCATTTTATGAACTTCTCTAAATTCGTTACTAGACGCTGCTGATTGTAGAGCTGCTTCCTTCCTTAGTGCTATTTCTACAATTTCTGTCAACGTTGTACTATAATCTTCATCCATTATTCTGTCCTTAATGGGACCCTTTTGCATATCACAAACAAAACGGTCTTTGACATGGTCTTCTAGTAATGCCCCAAATTTACATGTAGACGCCTTGTTCTTTATTTTTGCAAAATACTGACGTATGCTCTCACCAGAAATCTGTTTAAGCTTATAGAACTCAGTGCGTTCCCTAAAAACTTAAATGCGAGGTGCAAATTGCTTCCGAAGAATGTTGCATAATTCCACATATGTGAAATCTTTTGGCAATTTCGGATCGCACAAATCCTTTAAGGTTTTGTATGTCTCACTGCTAATCTCGTGATTAATACCGTTACCTTCCTTGCTTCTGAAATCAAATTTGCACTGAAATATTGGTCTAATATTTCTTCATACGTATTCCAATCTTCTCCTTGAAAATTTGCTATAGCACCAATACTAGTACACATCATAGGTTGTACCAACGCCCCGGGCTCCGCTGCCGTAGCTGTGCCTCCTTGCGGCATGTTGTCAGCTTAACTTTACTTTTCTTTTTTTTCTATCCTCGTCGCCAATATGTAATATATAAAGACAAATAGATAATATATTAAAACAAGATGACCTCAAACTTACTGGATATATTCAGATAAAAGCGGTAATACAAAATGCGGTACATTACATTACAGTATGCCAGAGAATACGTACTGACATTTGACATAAACATACAACATTATTTTGGCTGTGTCTCTAATACATTACATGTTTTGTCTGCTATGGCCACATCCAGCCATGGGATTGCAGATGTCTGCAAATGCAGTAGAATTACGTTGCGAATTCAGTGCAATTGATTTCCAGCGGGAATGTGGTTCAAGTCCTGTTGATGTATTCGGCAGATGGATGCTGTTCACGTAACAATAAGTATTAAGTAATAAGTGTTTAATCAGTGTTGGTGACACTATTATTAGTAATGAGACGTTAATTTACGTAGTCAACCATGTGCTTGAATATAGTATATGTTGGGATTTACAGTAGATTTTAATATTATAAAATGCATAATTTATTTGATGGTAAAATAGTTTTTTGATACTAGTCAGAGATTACTTTAAAGCAATTGCTTCAAAGTATAACAAGTTTAAGTTTGAGAGTTTCTCATATGTTTTATTAGACTACTAATGCACATACGTTCATTTGTTACATGTTATAATTCAGATGAAGGTGTCAATATAATTAGTTTATGCTTATTGAGGTACTTTCGCTTGCCCTCATTTAACAAGTACTTGTCGGCGATGAATTGGTGCATGTACTTACAGGTCTATCACTTAGATCCCGCAGTAGAAGCTATTAGTAAGTTTAAAACTCAGTAGGGAAGCAACTGGGAGATACTGAATTAATCCTTATCAACTAGGTATTTGCTGGTGCGTACAAACGTACTATAAAGTTACGACCGAACCTGGAGTAAAAGTCGTAGCAGCTTTAGTTGCATAATTTAGTGCCTAACAATATGCTGATTAGAAACAACAAAAATTATTTTGTTAAAATATTTGAAATTGAGATATACTTCTGCTATTTAGTTTTTACCAATCATTACTATTTTAAATTTTTACACCACTAGTCATTTAAAAGTATATTGATGATAAAAACTAATGTTTACAGTGCAATTGTATCAAAGTTTTTGATTGTTTTAAATTATAATTTCAGCATTTGTAAATATTAACATAACTGTTTGACAGAATGTAGGCTTTTTAAAATCACATAATAAACTATAGTTATTAGAGTAAAGAATCCAAAATGGTAACTAAGAAAAAATTGTAATAAAAGATGACAAAAAACGAAACATTAAAAATCCATTACCACCATCTAGTAGAATAGGAAGAGTTACCTTAGAAATGTGTTTTTCAATTTTGGATATCTATACAAGTAAGACCAAGAAAAGTAAATACAAAAAGACATCTTTTTATTAAATCTCAAAAGGAAAAGAAAATTGTCATTGATTTCTCAGGAGCATATTAAAAAAATAAAATTCATTATAGAAAACTACAATGCAAAATTCACTTTAATTTTTTTTCGTAATTTACTTTTTAATATTCTTTGAAAGATGATTTTTAATAAAATATTTTAAATCTGTCTACTTCCTTCCTGTAAATATTGGGTACTTTTCGATTAAATCAGTACATAGTTTTTTTTCCTGGTAGATTGCCATGTTTTATTAATAGTATAAATTCTTTTAGGACAATTTCGTTTTTCTCTTGGAACCAAATCTTCTTTTGAATCGTCTGAATGCGTTTTTTATGCTGCGCTGCTGCTTTATTTGTATTTTTATCTGTAAATAAATGTTTGACACAACAGAAAAATAAATGTATTGAATTGTTCCAAGACCATATACAAAAGTGACAGTGTCCAAATGAATCAAGTATCTACAAAAGATAACAATAACATTCACCCGTTTGTTATTATAATGAACGTGTTTGTTCTGTTTACTAAATGTGTATTATAATTTTTAATAGCTTACTCTTAAGTGCGCTCATAAATATTGTAAATGGTACAACACAAATTGATAAAAATTTGTTGATTTTAATAATAAATTTGTATGGTCATGGAAAAAATAAACTAAATATCACCAATGTGTACCTTGCATATCATTGTTCGATTTTTATTGATTCATATTTGTATCACTTTCTACTATTTCTTGTGATTTGTTCAGTTGTATATCTTCCACTTCTCGATACTCAACTCCGTCGAGGTCTAAAAAGACAGAAAAATATACAATGTGTTTAGGTGTTCGGTGGTCTTAGTGTAACATGGTCCTAGTTATCATAAGTTGATAAATACTTCTGTGTCAGAATGAACTGTTTATGAATGAGGCTATATTTTTTATTTGATTATTCAACTCACTAAGAAATACACTGTTTTGCATGGTTAAATGAGTATGTTGATACATGAAAATCAGCATGTTTTCGATTTTGTATTTTACCACTTCCAAAAAGTCTGTGTATTCATCTATACAAATTACAAAATATCATAAACGCCACTGTCAAATAAGGTAAAAACGAATTGATTTTTATTTTCGTTGAATAATCTTCACAAATACAACTTGTGTATTCATTATTATCAAAATGTAATTCTCTTTTTAGCAACAAATAATGTTGCTTTTGGAAACCAAACAACATTATTTGGTTCTGAAAATTGAATGAATCTGTATTCGATGATCTTCAATACACTTGTTGTATTACCATTGACAACTCCATAATGACAGATAATTATCTACGTTGCTAATCATTCGAGATTATCATCAAAAGAAACTTGCAAGAATAAACTTTTTTGTTAAATTTTAAAAACAGAATACTAAATTAAATGCAGTCAGAAAACCAATATGTTACCAAATAAGATAAAACGAACAGATAAGTATACTGCTTATCTTGAATAGATATTTCGTTGAGTTTCTTTCCAGAATATTTATGGACCTCACCTTGGTCAACTGCTAGAAGTAAGCAGCTCACTTTCGTCAATTCCACTGAATTCTCTTGCAACCAATAAAATCTCTGTGCATACGAACATCACAGCCAAGGAGTCGAGCTAGCCAATCATACTCATTCTCTGTCACGTTAAATACTTGGCAGACTGTGGCTACATATTGTCTTAACTTAATGCTAGGAACTAAGGTCGGTGAATGTAGCTCAGCTTCTATGCACCATTGGTTTAAGCAATCATGCCCTCTCATGTGACTTGCTGTTGTATTTGCTATAGCAAATACATATGGGTTGTCAGCAATAATACCATTTTGTATACGTTTTGAAACGATCATATCAACTGATTCTTTCATCTCTTTAGTTAGAATAATAGACACTATTCTTCCATGTTTACCAACCACTTTCACTCTTAGAGTATTTGCTAATTTAGTTTCAAGAGGAGTCAGTGAATCTTTTAGCTCCTGTGCACTAGTATTGTTCCACATTGGTCTGGATACATATTGATTTAGTAATTTTAGCAGCCTCCCCAGAACGCCTTTTGTTGAACATTATTATTCTAGTAAATGTGAGTGATAAAAATTTAGTGAAATTTGCTTGGAAAAATTCTCTTTTATTGTAGTTATTTCATAATCTAGAAATTTGTTAAGCCTAAGCAGGTCATCCGTAATAGGCAATAAATCTTCTGAAGTTTTTTTCTTGTATACAGTGTAGACAGTGCATTTGAAGAAATTCTGATACTACACTCTAAATTTAACAATTCAAGAAATCCCACGTATTTTTTGTTTTGTCTTAATCACCATGACACTTTCCCCGTTCAATGGCAGCACACTTTTTTATTCCATATCCAATCTTTAGAGCTAAAGAAGGGATTCTAAATTTTGGACGTTTGGTCACATCTTGTGTTTCTGACTTACAAATTATCTGAAATGAAAAACAAGATTATAACACACGTAATCTCAACTAAAATTTAAAAAAAATCAGGACAATACTGCACTTTGAAAAGGGCATATAATTGGCTTAAATTCTCCTGGAAGTGTAATGATTGATAAAACTAAAGGAACCTTGTCCCCCCACATAATATGCTGAAACAATTGTAGCTGTATCCATTAACAATTCTTTTACAATTACATTAGGTGGAGACAAGAAGAGTTCTATTCACTAACGTTAGTTATTGAAATCTGTTTTTATATCACCCTTGTTTAGAATTAATAGGGTTATATTGTAAATTTGTGAGTGTAAATTTTGTTCGCGGATAGACTAGTATTTTAATTTAGTGAAACCACCACTCTCGACCACCTGCTGTGGTTTGTTACCTGATGCATGGAAAACGGACATTCCGGGCTGTTTGCCGCCATCCTTAGAGACGAAAGGACGTGCTGTGTTGTGTCCAGAGTACAGTTGGAACGTGATGTGTTTTGCTCAGGTGAGTGTGTTGAATTTACATATAAATTGAAATACTTGGTCACGTGTGTACATAGGTATTTATGTACTGGTCCTTCGAAAATTTAGGCTTGATTAATTTAATTAAAGTACAACCCTAGATACGGTTTTATGTTGTTTCCTGAATATACTTACTTTGGTAGCAAAACACGTAACAAAGGTTTGAATATTTAAGTGTAACAGAGAATTTTAGTATCTCAATTAGTTAACAATATTGTTTAAAAAAAAATAATTTATTTTGCACTTTTCTATAAGTTTTACAGCAAATTTCATGCCATCGTTACAAAACGAATAATTATAGCCAAAATTAAAGTTACTGTATAAAAATTTGTTTTTTTTTAGTTTTACTATTTCGAATTTAAGACAAAAACACGACTTGCACGTTGTTACTAAGGATCTTTTGTTTCCTCATGTACTTGATCCACATATAACTTTTTTTTTTTATTATTGGTCATATTCTTTCTAGCATTTCAACTTTAGAAACAACATAAAACATTACGGGCATATCTTTGAAAAACAGTAATATCATAGAAACAACCAAAGCAAGAGTGCCAGTTTGTTAATAATTACCTAAGTCGCATTCACAATTAAATCAAGCTTCTCTGGAACAAGAACTTCTCTTAAATGTTGAAAAACTTCACCTTTCTTTTTGAGTTCTAAAGTAAGTCGTCCCAGTTGTCGCATGGATTGGCATATCAGTTCTGGCTGTGTGCAGCCATAGTTTTCATATAGAAACGCTCCGTAACACATAATTGATTGGTCCCCTTTACACCTGGTTGATACTTTGTGATTTTTAAATTTATTGACTATTTGCAAGAACTCTGGTGTTATATTTGTTCCTAAAATACCATTTAACAATGCAGAACTTTCCGCAATAGGCCCTTTGCCGAAATATTCTTTTTTCGACTTCGAAGTACATTTATATTTTAAAAAATGCCATATGTGTCTCTTTAAAAAAAACCTAAACATTCAGGACAAGGTCCATAATCATAATAAGATGTGAATCGTTGTTCAAATGCATTTGGCCTTCTAGTTAAAACTAGCTCTCCATTTTTTGTGGCTAAAGTGTCACAGTTATAGTAGAAGTCGCCATATCTTATAAGGTTAGTAAATGCATCTCGACGTTTTTTAGACTTTTTCAGCATAGCTAAAATTCTTGCTATTTCAGTTTCAATCCCATGCTTATTTTTTATATGTCAAGCTAAGTTGTTACACATAATCTTTTGGCAAAAATAGCAAGCATGTCCTTTATCTCTTATTCTTTTTCCGTCAACTTTCTTGGTTGTGCTTATAACAATTTCACCTCTAGTAGTTACAGTTTCAATTAATGTATTTTTTCTTTGTTAATTTCAGTGACTAACTTTTTTTCTTTGTTATTGTCAACAATTGACTTCTTGGCTTTGTCATTTCCAGCAGTTGATTTGCTTTCTTTGTTGTTTTCAGCAAATGATTTATTTCCTTCATTATTTGCTAAAGGTTTGTTTAAGTTATGATCTAATATTATGGGGCATTGATTTGGTATTTCAAAAATGATGTTGAAATAAGAATTTTCACTGTCGTCAAAAGCAGTATTTGACACAATAGAACTTGCATCGCCAGGTGAGTAGACGCTACCTGAATCAGCATAGGGATTATAGTCATATTCACTATAGCTGTTTAATTCACAGTCATTTTCTCTCTCATTTGCTGCAGCATGTCTTTTACGATTTCTAAGCCTCATAGTTATAGATTTCTCATTCATTTAGTTTTCATCACAAACAGTTCGACTTGCCTGGGGCATATTTAAACAGGTTTCTAAATTAATTACACCTTCAGTAGTGGTAATAACAGTATCTGTTAAAGGATCACCATCGTTAAATGAATTTCTTTTACAGGAGTGATGTATGTGACAGGTTTTGGAGTTTTTGGTATATCTGTAAAAAAATATTTTTAGATTATAGACAATGACAATTCAAGAAACCTAGTGATGTAACTTAGAATGAAATAGATTTGCCATATTTAGTAAAAACTCAAAACCTTCCCACATTTAAAGTTATGATTAAAAAATTAATATTAGAAGATATTCATGTTTTATCATGGGTTCTCCGACATTTCAAGTAAAATCTGTTTTACTCTTAACTAGCATGATAATAAAATTATATAGATGTTTTAAAATAATATGTATTTCAAAGAATAACTTCCTCTAGTAGATGCTCAGTTAAATTTTTCTACTTATAGAGTAAAAATTAAAAATTTGGGGAAAGTATTTTCTAAAGAAATATGATACCTAACACCTAATTTACATACAATGGTTTAATCTGCGTACATCTCTTCAATACGCTTAAATTCTTCAATATAAAATCTTTGGGATTTATAATTAATCAGCTTAAACATCAATTTCAATCCAACGTTTTGTTCGATTTGGATTGAAATAAATTGGATTCAATAAAATCTCATCAGAATTTAAGTTGAATATTGAACAATTTTAAGGTTAAGGTGAAATATGTTTAGATCTGAATTTAGTTACTATGTACAGAGGAGTTAAGAATATTTTCTGCCTTTTTTATTGAAAATCCATATTTTACAATAAATAGCAATACAAACCGGAAGTAATTTAACTTGAATCTGATATTATGTAATCCAATTAAAAAGGTTCTACGATATAAAATAGGTGATATGTTTCACTTATGAGTATGTTACCATTAACAATTTTTGGGCACAATATTAAAAATGCTATTATCAAATAAATATAAAACCAATAATTATTTTTGAATTTCGAATTACATATTGTTAATAATTGTTTTTAGAAAAAATATTAAAAATTTCAACAAGTAACATTTTTAACAGAAATTTATTTAACTTACAAATATTAACGTACCTATCAAAATTTAAGAAAAGTTCACAGAAGCAAACACGTACTTTTGTACAAAATACACCTTCACATTAATTTAGAATTTTCTTTTAATTTATTAATTTTTTTGTTGAATAAATGTTTGAAATTACATCCGTATTCTTGAAATTTCTTAAAATATTATAAACTATAGAATTACCTGCACTTAAAACTGGTTTACAGACATTTACAATCTTGCACGTCTTCATTTTCCACTTTGTCTCATTAACCATGTGTTTCTCCTCTACAGTTTTGAACTGATGTTGCTCAGTTTGTTCTATCTTTGCTAGCGCTAAATTTGTTATAAGGCGTCTTCTTGTTAACATTTTAAGACCATTCAACTGCAACAGAAAAAAAAGATTTCTCAATATCGCTTCGTATAAAGAAACTGATGGCTATTTGTAATAATAATTGTTCCTTAGTTAGTAGACGATGGAAATAACAAGTACAGGTTCTATAGAGAAACTACAAAGTAGTGAAAAGTTGAATAGCTGGAAATTGACAGTGGAAGGTTTGCTAATGGATCGTGAAGGGGCATACAAAGTTCGTGTTGTTGATTTGGTTTATCCAGATGCCAGATTTAAAGGTGCGTCAGCTAAAGCCTGTAATAAATATAATCTAGCTGTGTGTCAATATGATATAGGCAATTGTGCCACTGTCCATGCTAAATAATATATACAATAGAAAATTGTGGTGGTTTAAAACAGCCTGTATTTAATTAGACTAATATTACCCTTGGATAATGTGATGCAACAAGAGCCTATAATTTCAAAATACTGTTAGACATTGAGCAAGAAGTATGAATTTTTAAGACATATATGCTGTTTAAATTACCATGAATAACAATAGTTTGATCGGTATTCCTTTCGAGATTGTCAAATATTGCAAACAAAGTCAACACACAAACGATGTATTAATTGTGCTTACAGTTCATGCAGTAAGCAACCTTATCAATTTTCTACTGAAAATGTATTACACTTGTACTACCTATTATACAGCAACTAAATTGAAAAAATACACATCACTAGTTAGTAGAAAAGGTACTGACATTATTAGTAGCGTAGACCATATTAAGAGCAACTGCAGAAATTTTCTGTATGCCCTGCCTCTCACCTTTAATCATCGGTAAAATAATAAAACAAGGAATTTCAAATGACATACAGAGTCAAAACTGTCAAGAGAAAGAAAGTGAAGACATTTCGCATATACTATATAGAAGTTGAAATAAAAATATTCTCCATATATAATAATTTGCTTTTATATACAGCACTCCCTAGTATGCATTTGTACCACACACCAACCCTAGTCCAATAACCAGCACCCAAAAATTATGGAAACTATGACAGTTCATCAAGTTTGAAACGCAAAGACAATGCTATACTGCTTCCCTACCCCTTCATTTTCTTTAACAGTTTAAAGTTCGGGCACCTAAGATTTTCCAGAACTGACTCCAGCATTAGCGATTTATTATTATTGCTTAAATCATTTAGACAAATTTGGTTAAAATTGCATGAAACTTTTTGAGCAACACAAGTTCAATTTTCTTTGCAAATGCAATTTTTATCATTTGTGCAAGATTCTACTGATATGGCAATGCAAATAGCAAAAGTAGAACGTATAGTAACAAAAATGAAGGGTATAGAATTAAAACCTATTGAATTTATTGTTAGGTGTAAATTGCTACAAACATTATCAACTAGTTACAAACCATTAAAACAAACCGGGTTTACGAGACCTGAAGATAACTTCAACGCTGTTTCCCAGTCAGTTTTCATACTCACCACTGATAAATGAACTGTATATACCTTTATACTGCTGTTCTATAGTTGCTATATTATTAAAAGAGCATTCACAATTTTACACACGATGTTATTCTTTTAAATTCTTTTCTAGATAAACAGAAATAAAACAAGCGTTTAGAATACAAAAAAATGAAAAAATGTAGTGCTAGCTTCGAGTTCCAGTACGATGTAAACATAACCTCCTATAAAGTTTGAGATAGAAACTTGTAATATACTTCTCGGCAAGAGCTCTGGTTAATCCTAGATTAATTCCATAAAAGCTACAATAATAGCTACCATAGACATTTAAAGAATTAACGGTTCTGTACCAAATAGTTGTTTCAGAAAGCACAACACTATAAATGTAGGGGAAGGCGAAGCAAAGTGAAACAATGGGGTAAAGTGAAATGATGTGATTTAGGAAATATCAGTTGCGCCATCTGTTTAAGTAAGTGACAGCTGTCTACTCTTGGGATAATTCAGTGGTTGACCAAGTCTAGGCTGGTTCAGATGATATGTGTGCTAATAAAACAAAATTTATTGTTTTTTAACTTTCTATTGTAAAAATCCTATGTAAGTGTGTAACATTTTTTGAAGAATTGATTAAACTTTTTAAACATCTACTGATCTCATAATATACATTCTTATTTGTATTACGAATTGCCGCTAATAGCACTTTTGTAGGTTAGATATGTATGAGTGATTCAAGCGATTTTATTTTTGTGATTGTTTTGGGGTAAAGTGAAATACTGAACTTTGGGGCAAAGTAAAATATTTCACTTTGCCCCCTTAAAAGATTAGTAAATGTTAAGATGTTTTTTTATGAGGTTTTTATGTAGGCATTATTAATTAATTAGCAAATTATGCATTTCCAGAAAGAGAATGAGAAACTACAAGCGGAAGACTAACCAGCAAGGTTGGTCAGAGGATGTAATGAAGTATGCAGTAGCTGCTGTAAAATCTAATCAACTTTCGCAAAATAAAGCTGCAAAAGAATTTAATATACATTTAGCCAGCTTACACAGGCGTATAAAGAGTAATAAATCTGAAGATGAAGCAGCAATAAAAAAGCTTGGGCGATTTCAAACTGTTTTTTACACAAAAGCAGGAGTTGGCTTTAGTAAAACATATTGTAGATTTAGAGGAAAGATTTTTTGAATTATCAGTTCTAGAATTACGAAAATTAGCATTTGATTATGCTGAAAAAAATCAAATTCCACATAACTTTAATAAAGAATTAGGATTGACTGGCAAAGATTGGTGCTTTCATGATAAGGCATAGAAAATTATCACTACGAACTCCAGAGAATACGTCAGCTGGCAGAGCTTCAGGTTTTAATGCTGTGTCCGTAAAAGCATTTTTCAACTTGCTGGGTTCGATGCTGGACAAACATTCTTTTCCAGCTAGTAGGATTTATAATTGTGACGAAACCGGTATAACTACGATTCCCAACAAACCAATTAAACTGCTGTCACTAAAAGGTAAGAAGCAAGTTGGAATTTACAGTTCTGGTGAACGTGGAACATTAATTACAGCCGCAATTTGTTTTAATGCCGCGGGTCACTACATTCCTCCATTACTTGTAATACCACGTGTTAGAAGAAACCCAATTTATGAAAATGGCCTTCCTGCAGAAAGTATACTAGCGTTCCACAATTCAGGGTGGATGCAGTCGGATATTTTTGTAGATGTTTGGTTTTCTCATTTTTTAAAACACACCCGTCCAACTTATGAAGATCCAGTGCTATTGTTGCTAGATGGACATGCTACTCATGTAAAGAATTTACCATTAATAGAAAAAGCACGTGAAAATAATCTTCACATTTTGGTGATACCTCCCCATACATCTCATAAACTACAACCACTCGATGTAGCTTTTATGTTCCCCCTCAGCAGTTATTATAATCAAAAGTTGAAAACTTTTCAACGAAATAAACCGAATAAAATAATCGAACTTTCTGATGTTCTCGCAATTTTTGGCAAGGCATTTTTAAGAGCAGCAACTTTAACAAATGCCGCAAATGGTTTCAGAACCACAGGAATCTGTCCTTTTGATCCACATAAGTTTACAGATGAAATGTATGTACCAGCATCGTTTACCAAAAGAGAAAACTGCTGCAGATAATCCTGGAACATCCTCCCAGTGTCAACTATCACAACCTTCCTTCCTTGATTGATAAACAAAATATAAACACTTGACCTGATGAAATAACTCCACCTAAATCAGTAAGCATAATGCCAGCAGATCTTCTACCGCTTCCAAAAATCATCCCAAAGCAACAAAAACAGGTTAGGCGGCAAAACTGCTATCATAACTGCCTCACCATATCTGAATGAACTAAAGGACGACAAAGCAAGGCAGACGCCGCCTGATCAAAATATAATCAAGCGAAAAATATTTGAAACGCGCACATCAAAATCTAAAAAATTTAAAAATTATATTTGCTCATCTGATTCTGAGCTATCAGACACGGAACTTTGTCAGGACTTGTCTGACTATTCAAATTTTGCAGATTCATCTGGTTCAGATAGTGTCAGTCAAAAAAACGAACCTTTTACCTTATCCCAAAGCAAAATAGTCGTCGAGGATTTTGTGTCAGTATCAATGACACACGAAAAAACAGGTGTCGAGAAGAAATTTGTTGCCCAAGTTAGTGGAATAGAAATAAAAAATAAAATAGAAATATATCATGTAAAATTCATGCGAAACTATAGACAACATCCGGATATCTTTGTTTTCCCAGAAATAGATGACAACAGTGCAATCGGCAAAGAAGAAATTAAAGGTATCTTGAAGAACTTTATTAAGCTAAGATACAAAAAAATAAAATTTTCTTAAAATGATTTAATTTCTAATTATGAATATCTTCATTATACCTTAGTAGGTATCGCCTTGTATTGTTTATTTTGATACTTAATCAAACACTATAAATTAAAGTCGCACTTATTTCGCTTTACCCCATTAAATATTTCACTTTACCCCACCATACGGGGCAAAGTGACATAACTACATTTTAAAACAATGTCATAAGTAAAAACCACCAATTGGAAATTGTTTAAATCTCTTAAAATTGTTTTATTATGGCTCAATAAGACATTCTAAACTTAAAATAACGATAAAACTTTCAAACTGGATCAGATGTTCCAATGTTTTTGTTAGCTATTTCGCTTTGCCCCGCCTTCCCCTACATCACACTGATGACTATATTTCTCATGGTAATTGCAGATTGTTCTACCATCAAGTTCCATGTAGAGTTCAACTAGTTTTTGCAATTGTTCTAAGGCAGTTCTATTTTTAAATAAAGTTTATCATCTGGTGCAAGCACGATACTGTGGAAATGTATCGTGCTAAAGAATTTCTATACTTTTGAGTTTGTTGTAGGTTCATAGGTTGTTTCATTCAAGTTCCATATATTTCAACTAATTTTTAAAATTAGTTTTGTATAACTATTATTAAGCTTTACAATAATAAATTAGAATACTTCATATTTATATTTAAGAGCTGGGAGACGTAACAACAATTTGTCACCAGGACCATTATTCAGTTAGAACATTTGATTATTTTGTGAATATAAAATTGCTGCTTGTGTTTAACACAGAGAAGACAATTTAAGTGTTATTTAGATCCTTATGAGTATCATTTGTAGGACCTATGGTACAGATTCTTAAAGAACTAAAAATAATATTGATGGTTTAACATCTGTTAGTTTTGGTTGCTTATTTATGGCTGATATGGTTAGGTTCTTAACCTTCATTAAAACGTATTCATACTGCTATTACATAATTAAGGTTGGGACTATAGCACTGCCAAAAGCACAATCATTAAAAAATTGTTAAACATCTTTCTTCTTAGTATCAAACCATTTTAAAAATAACTAACCTCAACACACCAAGGTAATACTTGTAAAAATAATATATGAAATCAGAAAAGAAGTCAAGGTTATGAGCGTGCATGGCTTCATGCTGGATTAAGAAGTATTGTGTTAAGGCTTAATAGCGTTGTAACAAATTTTCATTTAAATATAGGAACTTTTTAAATGCAAAATAGCTCAATTATCATATAAATTTAATATTCACTTACCTTTTTGTTTCAGTATCATAAGACAATCCTACTTAACCGGAGCACAATTAAATCACTAAATAACTATTAACATAAGCAAAAACAAAGACAACAGTAACTGTATTCAAACAAGTATGCTGATGAACGAAATTTAAGTCAACTACGCAGTGACATTACTAACAGGAAAAATAATTATAATATGAAACATGGCAGTATTGGAAAAAAAACTTTGTCGGCGCCTTTTAATTGCGTTTGTGAGCATGAATTTTATAATAATACGCATAATTTGATACTTTTAGTGCCCGTACATTATTGTTTGCATTTTTTTGAAACTTAAATTCCCATAACTTTTATTATCTTAATAGGCACATATTTTCGTAATATATACGTTTTGTTTACTTCTTCATGTTGAATCTAAATTTGAAATCAAAATTTCATTGAAATAAAAATCTTCTTTTTCAGATTTCAGTAATGTACTTTTATTATAAATAGAGTTTGTTAAAAATGGTAATTATCAATTACATAAAATCTTAATAGGCGATTTTTCGCGACATACTTGAATTTTTCGAGTATGGTATGTTGAAGTATCCTCCCACTATTTAAAAAATACTTACTTGTGCGGCACCGCGAAAACGTATTGTAGTTTCCTAACCTCGCTTTGAATAATTACCCGGTAAAAGTCAAGTGTTTAACATACACAAGCATAACCTGGTACAGATCAGGGTATGTTCGTTTATCTGATAAAATGGTGCCATACAATTTCCCCTCCAGTAAATTTTATCGCCAAAACGCAAGTTTAACACATACACACATAATTAAGTATGTTAGTTTATGTCGCGAAAAATCGCCTAATGTTCATCCTTTTATAATTTGTATTATACAACAAGCACCGATTACAAACTAGATTAACCTATAAGAATAAAGCTGTTTATAATTTCCCGTAGTAATATTTTTGAGAATAAAGCATTCTCAATTAATTTGACTCTAGCTGCCCTAATTTCTTGTAACAACTGAGAGTAACACCGTTTTCTGTAACAACTCTGTGTAACCGTGATATCCTCAAAACACGATTATATTTATATTTTTTAGTATGCATGCCTATCGTTCTTCAAAGCGCGCAGAACATTTATAGGTTTGTAGATATAATTCAATATAAATTTGACTGTTAATTTATGTCAAATGACATTATTAGTGAAACTATTTGTTTTGAATTTAAATTGGAATACCTATTTATAAATTTTTTAGCACATACATTTGATCCAATCACGTCAAGGAATTAAATTTGAAGTATCTTTAAAATACACTACCTATGCTTATTTAAAACACTTCAAAACCGCCCCGCTTTTTAATATGATAAACTCGTGCCAACACGAATTCACTTCACTTTATACACAAAAGCAGGCTAAAACTAAAAGTGTATACTGAAGAGGCCACCACTATACAGACCAAGTAAATGATGTCACTACTTGGTTTAATTCCTGCAGGTTGCATTATGATTTGCAGCATCATTAACACAATGTTGTAAAACAGTTAAAATCGAATATAACCACAATTTGATGATTATTAATGATTTATTGTCAGATTATCAGCGTGCACATTTAAAAATGTTGATAATATGAAGTAAATCTGAAACTACAACCTTTTTTGCTGTCACATCAGGATGTAAAATACCACAAGCCAAACAGATGTAACAGTTTAGGAATATGCTCGCACAAGACTCAACAGCCAATGCACTACAAACACACACACACACACACATGTATGCAAGCATGTGCATGCATTCATGAATGCACACACACATGTGCATATATGCACTGGTGCACATGCACACCCATAATATATTACACGCACACACATACAATTCCCTTTTATGGGGCAAAAGGACAATTTTAACAAATAACATACTCTATGCCATCAATAGTTTGTGTGACAACAATAGAAGTCCCATAAGTAACTTCCCATGTGAGTGCCAGGATAGGATATCTCCAAGGTACACCCTAACTGTTGGAAGAAGCAACTAAAAGGCCTTCAAAGTGTATGCATATATATATATATATATATATATATATTATATTGTTATTTTCTTGCAAACAACCAT
This sequence comes from Platerodrilus igneus, assembly GCA_036346225.1. Lineage (NCBI taxonomy): Eukaryota > Metazoa > Arthropoda > Insecta > Coleoptera > Lycidae > Platerodrilus > Platerodrilus igneus. The sequence goes on from JARFIW010001214.1 coordinate 473,883, forward strand.
TTTCAAATATGAAACCTATAAACATTTAATGTAAAGTCAAACTATTAAAACTTACAAACTAAATAAATTATTTCTAACATTATAGGATAAGCAACAATACATCCTAATAATACTCTTTTGGGTATGTTTAATTTAAAACTTGCTTTCCTTGTCAATTTACAACAGTTGTAAATTGACAAGGAAAGCAAGTTTAATTGAAGGAAAGTTTTAATTAAAACATACCCAAAAGAGTATTATTAGGATGTATTGTTGCTTATCCTATAATGTTAGAAATAATTTATTTAGTTTGTAAGTTTTAATAGTTTGACTTTACATTAAATGTTTATAGGTTTCATATTTGAAAATGGTTGTTTAGCCGAAACGCGTCATATGAATAATAAAAATTAAAAAGCAAGAAAAAGTTTATATAATATATATATATATATATATAACCTCAATTTTCACCACTCTACTTGTCGGTGGTATTCAGGAGGTGGGGGCATTGGAAGAGAGTACAGCTTGGAAATCCGGGGTGGCATAGGTTTTCCCAGCAACTGGAGGTGAGAGGCTTCGCTGAGGTCAGTTCTATACTACTGTACTTCCATGACATGGACAAGAAGAAACAAGTATATCTGGGTTCTACATTTTCCATACAAACCTTATATCTACACTGAAAACTCTTTCATTTTAACCCAGTGACAGAAACATGATTTACAATTTGATTCAATAGTTCATTGTTCTATTTCTATTATTGCCCTTTTTGTTGGAGCTCATACTAAGGAGTGAAAATTAAAAATTCAAAACAATTTATTTTGGAACCAATAATTGTGAAATATCTAATAGCTTAAAAGCACAATGTATTGTGAAACAAATCTACAAATTTGATTAACAAATAACATCATTAACAGAAACAATACCTATGCAAATCTAAAAAAGTTATTTGTGGCAGCATTTAAAAGAAAAATATTTTAGGTATGATATTTTCAAAGCTATTTAATATATAATAAACTTCATAATTAATTAAATTAACTAAGCTGTAACTATAATAAATAAAGCAATCAAAATGGAAGAAAAGCTTTCAAAAAGCAAAATCTTCTTCCTAACTATATAAATTAATGTAACAATTATATTTTCTAAATTCCTCACTATAACCATTTAAATTGTTTTATTCCTTTACACACTCATATTTTTATAATAGGATTCACGTACTTTTAACCAATAGGAATATTTATAGACATACAAATAAAGATAAGGTGAGTTGGTCTAATCTGAAGAGAAATTTACAAAATAACTTTTATAACATACTTAAATAATGCAGTTGCAAATTTTCCTTCATTACAGACTTTTCAAACAATTCTTTTTTACAATTAAGACACCCATAGATTAATTCACCAATTTATATATACAATACCTATTTATATCCATCAGGGGGTCATATAAACATGAAGTTTAAAAAAATTCGGGAGTACATGCTTTAAAAAAGGCATATGACTCTAAATACAATAACTGCAATAATTTAGTGAAGCATTAGAAAATAATTAAATCTATAGAATTTTATGTGCTCTAATACCTAATAAAATATGAAAATCCAAACATATAGTTTAATTAAAACCCCAAATAACTTAAAACATTTTACAATTAGCATAATTATTAAATGCACTGCAAACTGTGTGTATATATTTTTTTAATTAATAATTGGAGCAAAAAATTTTTTCTGTAGAAAAGTCTGCTTAGTCCAAAACCTCAAAAACACCAAAAAAAATTTTTCGGCCTAAAGTTATAGGATATCAAAAAGTTTTATTTTACTAAAAAAAAATATCTGTGAAATTCAAATTATAGCAAAATATAAAACAGAGTCTGATTTTACTATAATTTTGAATTTCATAGATAATTTCTATTTTTAGTAAAATAAAACTTTTTGATTCCATCGTATAACTTTAGGTCAAAAAAATTTTCTTTGGTATTTTAGGTTTTGAACTATGCAGGACTTTCCACAGATAATTTTTTTCCAATAATTAATAAAAAAAAAATTCCATTTGTAAAAAACTTTCGTGAAAGCATTGTGTGTGTATATATATATATATATATATATATATATATAAATAATATATATATATATATATAAATACACACACACACAGGGTGATTCATTGATAAGTGTACATACTTTACCTGCATGTGTAGGTTTCTTGGGCCGTTCCATATCAGTGATTCTTAGTGGGCCAAGCATACTTAATTACCAAGGTGCAGGGTGTTTTATTGATTTTTCCTTGGAGCATAATTTTAGAACCATTGGGTATAAGCTAAATTTGATATGAATATTTTACTTCATCAGTCAGTCGCAGTTCTCTATTGAGCTAAATCAAAATACAGGACCGAACAGAAAATCAGATCTAACTCTTTATTCTCAAAGCAATACCATGTATAACAAATTTTTTAGATTTAGAAAGAGCATGAAAAAATAAAGCAAATAAAGTACATTTTCAAATTGTACATCTCATTTTACATTAACTTTTTTTAATAAAGAAAAATTTTAAAAACAAGAATCGAGTATCTCAAAATAGATTTTTTTTCTCAATAATTGTCTACGATTTAATAAAAACTGCATCGTCAACCAAAAACCATTCATGAAAAATTAACCAGAAAAGAATTTAATCCATCTAATTAAAACCAATGGATTTACACATTATTTAAAAATTTTTAATTCTTACAACTGGGCTAAGGTTACAAATTAAAATTTCAAACAATCAAGTCCATTGTCAAATGTTTGACAGTTGACCATTCTTAAAAGTTTAGCTAAACTTTGTGTAAACTTTTCTTACCTAAACAATAACAACTTTTAAATAAAATGCCTCAAAAGTTTTTGAACAAAGAATATGGAGATATGTTTAACGTATACTGGTTTTGTGACGGGAATGCTCGAGTAGCTGCTATAGAATATGCTAAACACATTCCTACATATCACATACCTAATCACCAAACTTTTTCTAATGCGTTTACTAACTCTGTAGAACAATAACTTTCTCCTTTGCTTATACAAGGAGTCCAATCCAGAAGATTATGTCCACTGTTTAAACTTTAGTCGGCAGATTATTAAAAACTGGAGAAATTCAAATAAGATATTGTATATGAAGCACAATTTACAGAAGATTGTGTTGAACTCCAGAAACTCATATGTTTGAGAAAATGGTCATGGCCACTGCATATATTTTTTAATAAATGTTGGATGTAGTGTATTTAATGGACATTTAATAGGACCATATGTCCTTGCCAATAGAATAAAAGGCAAGATTTACTTGGATTTTATTGAAAATGTTGCCGATCTTGTTAGAAAAAGAAAATATTGAAGAAACGTTTTTTCAATACGATGGAGCTCAGTATTTCAGATTAATTGTGAGAAATTTTCTCAATCAAAATTTTCCAAACAGGTTGATAGGCTGCAGTGGACCTATTTCATAGGCAACAAAAGTCCCACTTTTATTGTGATAGATTATTATTTTTGGAAAAACTTAAAAGCAACGGTTTATGTTGAAGAAATTAACAATGAGGAGCAGTTGTGCGAAAGAATAAACAATGCATGCGACAAAACATGTTATAATCCCTATAAAATTATGAGAGCAGTCAATAATTTGCATAAAAAAAACTAGAATGTTATTATAAAATGGTGGTGATGTTGAATAATATTTTTAAATTCAAATGTAGTTACCCAAGATGCTCTTCTTGATTTTTCTATAAGTAATTTGTCATAATTTGTAAGATTCGTCTTTTAGTCTATTAATTTGTCATAATATTTTCTTTTATCAAGCAAATTGTAGTAATAAGATACACAACTTGAAAACGTATTTTATTTGACTTATTTTTTCATGCTCTTACTAAATATTACAACTTATTTTGAAAATTTTGATATACAGGGTATTGTTTTAAGATTTAACAGTCATACCCCCTTTTTTGTGTAACCTGTATTTTGAATTCACTCAACTGAAAAATTGGAATGACTGATTGAATAAAACATTAACACCAAAATTGGCTCTTTTTATATCTAACCTTACTAAAATTATGCTCAAAGAATGGACAAAGTCTATAAAACATTTTAGTAATTAAGTATTATTGACTCATTAAGCATAGATGATATGGAACCATCCAAGCAACCTACACATGCAGGTATAGTATGAACACTTACTAATGAATCACGCAAATATATATATATATATATATATATATATATATATATATATATATATATAATGTAACCATAGCACATTTTGATAACTACTAAAATGGTTGCATAACAATGCAGCTTTAATTCTGACTAGTTTTAAACACTGGTATCTGTAGCCTAGGAAATTTATTAACTACAAATTTGAAATAACAACTTTTCATTACAGACTGTTTATATGATAATTTATAATTATACACAAAATTTCAAAAATTTCAAACTAGCCGAGAGATGGAAAATCACGTTCATCATCCACTTTTGGAGTTTTCTCATTGTCCTCTTGTGCATTGGCTGTGGGCTGTAAAAATATTTTATTAATTGTATTGCATAAATATATGCACAAACACAAATATATGAATACATAAAAATGTATGAACTTCTAAATCTTTGTTGGTTGTTTTGCTGAGAGAAATGGTCCAATTTGACGAGCTGCAACAACATCAAAACTGGTCATTAGAATTTTCTCTTTTCAAAATAACCAACAATTTATATTAATTTTCGTCCACTATGCTCGAATTACTTTCCTAATGCCAGACAAAATTATTCAGTACCATGTAGCTGGAAAGTCCGCCAATGTTAAGTAGGTAATCAGCCATTTGTTTATTTATTTTTCATCTTGTTTTAATACTAGTTTTAAAATTTTGTCTGCCAATGCCATCTTTACTATAATGTCGGAGAATTGTATATGTGTATAACTTCAAGATCTTTGTTTGTTGTTTTGCAGAGAGAAATGGTCCAATCTGACGAGTTGCAATAACAGCGAAACCAGTCACATTTTTCTAATGTCAGACAAAATTATTCACTACCAACAATGGGACTGATTTCAAATCCGCCTTGTGCAAATGGCGACAACCAACCTTTACTTTAGAACATTGCTACCACATTATTAAAATTGTCAATTAAATTTTTTTGCTCTTAAATAATTACCTAATCTAATTTAGCATAAAGCTGAAGTGTATACCTTTTAAATGTGTTTGGCAGATTCCCTTAACCTCAGTTCTATGTGGAAGCATATGCTTTTGGATTAAATAATTCGTTTCGTAAGTACCTTTATATAAATAATTAATTAACTTCGTGTTTTATTCCTTATTCCATATGGAAATTTTTTGTTTGATAGTATATTAAATGTAATAATATACCTGTTTTTTTTTGGTATAACTTATTAAGTGTTGCTTAAATAATTCATAATTATCTTAGCCTGATATGATTCTAAAAGTGTTTCCTTAGTAATTTAAATAATTAACTATAACTTACGAATTCTTTTTTTAAAAAAATTTGGTCCCTAAATATAGCTTATGCAATTAACTGAATTCTTACGTTTTAAAACGCTATAGTAAACTTGATTTCGTTATATCTGCTTCCGTAAACACTATACTATAATGAATTCCGTTTATCTCAAATCATTTGAATTTATTTACGAGATTCAATCCCGAAACATTCAAGCGGCATCTAATCAAAATGACAGACGATTGCAGCTGAAAGCTATATTAGCTCAAGAAGCTACAAGCTTACCTATTGCGCGTGTTGTAGTCTTTGATTTACCTCAAAATATCTTTGAAATTAAACAATCTCTTGATGATATTACTAATATAGTACATAGAATTGATCCTGAACCTAGCAAAATTGAGCGTAAGCGTGTTATATCTCGTATAGCGCACGTTAAGCAGCGAATAGACTTGCTGTGTTTATTTAACAATTAGCAGGCTGACCATAGCAAACAGACCCTTCTATCTGACATTCTCTTACTCGAAGGAACAGTCCTCGACAAACTTAACTTAGATGTGGACGTAAATGTACCTATAGCCTTGTCGAACCTTACAATCTCACAACCTTCATTATTGGGGAAATCAATATGTGTATAAATGGGGTTTAACTTTTCAGCGCTTTGACTCCAAATCTCGTTAATGTCATTCCTTGATAGAGTAAACGATTTTAGAATCTCACACAATTGTACAGACCAGGATTTATTTGTTTCAGCGGGTTAATTATTTTCTGGTTCTGCCTTAATTTGGTACAGAAATATAAGAAATCAAATTTCTACTTGGGAAGAATTAGTTACGTGTTTAAAACGAGATTTTTTACCCCATGGCTATATTACCGATCTCTGGAATGAAATAAAAAACCGAACTCAGAGACCTGACAAAAATGTAATCTTTTTTATTACCTCAATGGAAGCTTTGTATAGCAGATTAGATAAAAAACCATTAGAATCTGAAATTATTGATCAGCTTCGTAAGAATTGGAATCCATATTTTTCCGAACGTTTAGCACTACAACACATTTCTTCTTTACCTCAGTTCAAAGATTTATGTCGTTCGCTTCAAAAAGTAAAATTGCGTGTCGATAAATACCGTCCTCCCCCAGAAAAACAATCTGGGCTATTAGAACCTGATCTAGCTTGTCAAACTGAACCTTCTTGTAAAGTATCTACTACTAATCTTCCTGCTACCCCTTCAAATAACTCACTTACCTGTTGGAACTGTAAAAAAAATGGACATAGCTACAGCATCTGCATATATCCCAAAAATATATTTTGTTATGGTTGCGGTCGCACCAATACCTATAAATCTACGTGCACAAATTGTAACTCTAATTTATCGGGAAACTTTTGCAGAGATATTCCTACCCGGGACGTAAATATCTCAAGGAACCAAAATCGTCCTCAACACCAACCATTCAACACACCCAGACGTCAATAAATTTAAAGCATAAAATTACCTCTAACGTTAAATCTTTACCTAATATATCTAATAAAAATAATATCGTTACCTTAAATTTACAGAATAACTTACCTCCCTTATCAGAAATATGTCATACTACCCCGTTGAAATGGTCGAGTTGGCTGCAAACAGTTAATTCCTTTTATCATTAAAAGTCTGCTGCCTTACAACTTGTTAAAAACCCCTTGATATCCGTCCTCATTTACCTATCTCTATTGATTCCTTAAATGTAATAGCTTTACTGGACACAGGTTCCTCATGCTCACTACTAAATAACGAAGACCTACAGCAATTATCTAAACAAAACATTAAAATTCAAGTTGTTCCGGAAAAAACATCTATAAATTTAGCTAACGATAATCAAATACATGTAACGGGTTTCCTTAAACTAAAAATTTGAGTAGAATCGCTTGAACGTGACGTTCCATTTTTGGTCGTACCTACATTAGCTTACCCATTTTTACTTGGCGTAGATTTCTGTAAACTTTTTAATTTATCGCTCTACTTTCAAGATTTTTGTTGGCAAACTTCCCTCAAAACAAATTCCTGTGCGTCTGCGGGAATATCTAATAAAATTTCTCTTACCGATTCCCAAAATGCAATTCTTAACTCTACAATCGACAAATTTCGTAAATTAAATACCTCTGAACTTGGTTGCATTACTATTGCAACACATATTATCTCTACAGGTGATGCCCTCCCTTTTAAGCAACGTCAATATCCGCTATCGCCTGCATTACAAAAACATTTGCATTCCGAAATAGATAAAATGTTAGAATCTGGTGTTATCTCTCCCTCAAATTCGCCATGGATGTCTCCCATGTTATTAGTCTACAAGAAAAATGATGAATGGCGTGTTTGTTTTGACGGCAAAAAGCTTAATTCTGTAACTGTGTCGAACGCCTACCCTTTAAATCGTACTGATTCGATTTTAAGTCGGCTTCGAAACGTTAAATTTATTTCATCTATCGATCTTAAACAAGCTTTTTATCAGATACCTCTTGACTTATCCTCTCGCCCAAAAACTACTTTTTGTGTTCCAGGTCCAGGTCTTTTCGAATATAATTTTTTGCCATTTGGTCTCTGTAACGCACCACAAACTTTACAACGTACTATGGATCAAACATTAGGTCCTATCTTACACCAGGAACGTGCCTTTGTATTTTTAGATGACATATTAGTTATTTCAAGTTCCTTTCAAGAGCATATCGCCACACTCAATGAAGTTGCTGAATGCCTAAATGCAGCAGGTTTTAAAATAAATTGGGAGAAATGTCAATTTTGCTGTTCTTCTCTTACATTTCTTGGTTTTATTATCGATGGAACTGGTTTACGAGCAGATCCTGTAAAGTCGACGCTATTACTAAATTTAAAACACCCAAAACTGTCACAGAGATTAAGCGTTTAATAGGAATGATTAGTTATTATCGCATCTTTCTACCCAACCTTTCAACTATGTCTACACCAATTACCGCCCTAATTAAAAATAAAAAGAAATCCCAATCTGTCAAATGGAATTTAGAAGCTCAGCAGGTTTTTGAACAAATTAAAACGTTAATCACTTCAGCACCTATCTTAATCTAGCCCAATTTCGATGAAAGATTTTATATTCAAACCGATGCCTCACTTACTGGTTTACGTGCAATGTTGTTTCAGGTGAGCAATGGTTTAGAACACCCTATCGCTTATGCAAGCCGTGTCTTAACTTCTGCTGAACAAAAATATTCAGCCACCGAACGTGAATTATTAGGGGTTATCTTTGGTATTGAAAATTTTAGCTGATATGTTGAAGGTGCACATTTCACGGTAATTACCAATTGTGCAGCCATCACATGGTTAAATAAATTAAAACAACCCGCAGGTCGTTTGGCAAGATGGAACTTGCATATCTCTCAATTTACTTTTGACATTAGGCATAGACCTGGCAAATTAAATATCGTACCTGATGCCTTATCTTGTGATGTCGTTTCTTTTAATCTTCCTGATTTAATTCCTGATGCCTGGTACCTAAATATGATAACGAAAGTTTCTGAAAATCCCGATAAATTTCCCACCTTCCGTGTAACGAATAATAGATTATATAAATTTGTATCTTCCTCATCCCGCAAAATATCTAACATCCCTGAATGGAAACTTGTTGTCCCTACCGCTAACCGCAGTGAGGTTCTGAAATTGTGTCATGATGATCCTATAGCTGCTCATCTTGGTATCACGAAAACCCAGCCAAAATATCTGAATTATATTATTGGCCTATATTAAAACAATCTGTCTGTCGTTATAATAGGAACTGTAAAATTTGTGGTTCTCAGAAGAGCTCTCAAGAAGCTCGTTCCGGTTTAATGGATAACTTTAAACGCGTATCTTATCCCTTTCAATTAATATCGCTTGACTTATTAGGACCTCTCCCCCGATCGAAAAAAGGTAACCAATATCTTTTAGTTGTCACCGATTGGTTTTCTAAATTTGTTATGGTGCAACCGTTACGTAAAGCTACATCTGCAGCTATAATTAAATTCCTAGAGCAAAATGTATTTCTTATCTTCGGTGTTCCTCAGATTATTCTTTGTGACAATGGGGCGCAATTTATCTCAAAAGATTTTCAAAATTTCGTAAAGAGCTATTAAGTACAAAAAATTTGGTTTAACGCAAAATACCATCCCCAGGTAAACCCTACCGAAAGAATAAATAGAATCTTAATTACTGCTATCTCTTCATATATCGATTCAGACCATACTAGATGGGATGAAAATATCTTTAAAATTTCTCAAGCTTTACGTACATCCAAACACGAAGCAACCCAATTTACTCCGTCATTTCTTGTCTTTGGAAGATTACCCCAATCGATGGTAGCTATTATGGTTCAGTTCCTGACGATACTAACGTAATTGAATTTGACGAAAAAGTAGCTGGGACATAGACCAACAATCATTACCTTCTATCTTTAACGACGTTAGAAAAAATTTGCTAAAAGCTTACGAAAAAAGAAAGGACCACTATAATCTGCATAACAGAATATTTCCTTTGCCTTAGGTGAACATGTTTGGAAAAAGAATTATGTCTTATCGGATGCAACTAAAAAATTTTCTTCAAAATTAGCCCCTAAATTCATTCTATGTAAGGTCACTCGTGTCGTTAGTCCACTTATCTATGAACTTCAAGATGCCAAAGGAAAACGCCAAGGAAGGTGGCATATTAAAGACCTTAAACCATTCTCTGCTGACCCAAATGTTAATTAAATTTTTCACGTTTCATTTCTTCAACAATTTACTTAATGTTTCTGTCCCTACTATAAATTAATTAACTTTATTTACTCATTCCTTTTCTTATACAGCATTTACCTTAAACTAGCTATCTTTTTGCTACTTGTCGACTTTCCCTTGAATTTATTGTTAGTCATATATCGGTTTATTGTCTAGGTCCCCCAGTATAACTCTGTCGCTTCATTTAATCAATCCTCGCACCTTTTCTACAACAGATTATTTTATTTTCAGTATTTATCTTACATCGTTTAATTTTGTGGTGATTGTCGCAACTTTGGTTGCAATAACTCATTGAATTTTTATGATTGGTTTTAGCTGATGTTTTGAGTAGATGCTTTTTTCTTTGGGCTCACATAGGAGCCGCACCCTATGCCATTGTAAGAAATACTCCATATTTGCAGTTACCAAAAACTAGGACTTTCTATTCCATGCGTTTTTCCTCTGAATTATTACAGTCGCCCACATTATCCTATATCATTACTTGTTTCTCCTTCTACTAAGTCACCATAACATATAAACATATTTTTTGTTGTTTTTATTGAACTTCGTGGTGAGGTGCTATCGCTTTTTATTGATACCTTATCAAATTCTCGGTTGTTTTTAGCATATTGGGACAGTATGGTTGTATTTAACTGCTTATAGTTAGGCATTCTCATGTGTTTATGGCGTTACCGTTTTTAAAAATTACCTTGAAACATTTGGTTTTGTGTGTGAAGGTATCTGTAGGGATACTTTTAAGTTGTTGTTTCAACTTTTGTCTGATTTTCTTATCGTAGTGGATGCACTCGTTAGGAAAATGATTGTACTAGTTCCTTAAGAGTCTAGTAATTTTTTTAACTTATGATGTACGTTAACTTGTCTGATTAATATAGTAGGTGGTCATTCAGACCGACCTGTGTTTAATAGAGACAACTCTCTACCTTCTCTCGGACGCTTGTCCAAAAACTCTACTTTTTCGTATCCTGCTGTCTCCGTTTCCGTCTTATCCTTCTTTCGGTAGACCTGTTCTTATCCCGGAACACCCGTCTACCACATAAGAGTGATTTTCCCTCACTCCGGGCTACTGACCATATTGGCTGGTTGAGTAGTGCTTTTCTATCCACCTTTTCTGTCTCTTTAGCTCAATGCGAGCCCTTCCTCTATTCTCTTCTATCTGGAAGTGCCTCTTATGCATTCCAAAATGCCACCTCCCTCTTTCTACCATTCCTATATCTCTATTGTCTTTTCATTTCCATTAGTCACCGTGTGGTTGCACGGGGGGGGTTCCACAGACACCCGGACCACGTCTCTGGGAATCTTTCGTGAAGTCATGCGGGGCCACTGTCAGCACACATGGCCGCTAACAGTGCATGTATGTATGAGTGTGTGAATGTGTGAGTGTATGTAGAAAAGAATGGATATCGTACGGGTATCGTACCGATATCGATTAACGCCAGGTGCAGGAATGCACCCAAATGCCTTTTCTGGTCCCTCGTACCGTTTTCTATAAACAGGCCTGCTTCACAGGTCGCTCTTTTTAGGGGGTACGAGTATTTTTCCCTATATAACGGCTCCAAAGAGCCACTCTATCGTGTATCTTTGGGATGGATGACAAAACGGCTTGGTGAGCTGGGGAATTCTACGCTATATCTTTAGTGTATGTAGTCGTAGCGTGCCTTAGCGTGCTGGGACGTTTCGGATCCATCTATTGTTATCTAGTTTTATCTTAATATCTTTATCTTACCTATTACCTTTGATAATAACTTAAGCTCAATATCGTTATCTTATCTATTATCTTCGATAATAACTTGAGATTTTGTTTTATCTTTTTATATTCCTTACGTTTGGTATTTACGACCAGACGTAGGAATTATTTTTTGAATATTGAGTGAAAAAGCTAACTTGATGGTAGCCATGTAATTTGTTAGGTTAGTAATGTAAGGAATTAGTAAGATGGTACTTTTGGTAAATTTGTTGATTCACAACCATGTCATGGACAAGTTTTGATGTGTATTGTTTATTAAACCAGAGTACCAGTACCTAAAAATTTGCTAAAATGTAGAGTAACTCTCTTTTGAACATTTTTAAATTTGGGCATTTTCTGCCAACGAAGAAACAGTCTAGATGCAACGCTCATGTGCGTCTGCACTTAGGAAACTGTAATGTTAGCTTTAGTTTAGTATATAGGTTAGGCGACTTGTCGCATTTGTTTTAGTAAAAGTTTGTAGAATTTAAGTTAGGAATTATGTAGGTTAGTTAGGATTTAGATTTTAAGATGTTACTGTGCTAACAGTCATTTTCTTTTTAAGTTTTTTCTTTTATGGCTTTGTCGCGATTGTTATGTGCCGAAAAATCGGCCGTAAACATTTCCAAATTTAGTTTTAATTTGTAAGGATTTCGCGCCAATAATTTTAAAAGACTTGTGCGCGTATTTTCGTCACTTCAGACAGTGTGTTTGTGCAAAGGATTACGCAAACGCGGAGTGTGGAAGGGTGGTGATTTCCGGACACGTCGAGACTAGTGAGCCAGACGTGGACGAATGTAGTTATCTTTGTGCCTTATCGTATCTTCTTTTTTTGATATGTAGGTTTCCTGCCTTATATCTGATTATCGTACCTTTTTCTGTATTCCTGTCGCTCTCTACAAATAGGAAGAAAACAAATTTGAATTTGGATTCAACCGGGGGCCCAACGAATACCCACGCCCAAACTGCTCAGCAAAGCCCAGCTGCCGCCATAATGAAGTAATGCTGTGAGAAGTCCTACAGTTTACGTGAGTACCATTTGGTTTACCTTATAATTAATATAACCCTTATTTGCATGTGATGTAGTAATAAAAAACATTTATATGACGTAATATCTTATTTGCGCGTCATTTTGCAATTATTTATCATTGCTACCAACTACTGTAGGGGCTCGCGTACCGTACCGTCGGGGGTATAATAAGCAGAGCATTGGTAGACGATTGAAGACAACAAAGGGGTGTTAATCCACAACACGAACAACATATCTCAGGTCAGATCTATTTGATTTTAAAATATTTTTCAATTTAAATTTTAATACTGAATTTATTCAATTTATACAAAACTTGTAATGAAGTCAACAAAAAACATTTGCGTATGTTAAACTTATGTAAGAAATCACAAAGAGGTCTAGAACATTCCAGATTTTTTTGTAAAGAGGGTGTAGTTTTTGGTGACTTTAGATTGAATTCAAAGTATATAAATTTTGGGATAAATAATACATATGATATTGATTGATGGAAGGGTGTATTTAAAGAATTTCAAAAATTGTAAATAATATTTCTTTTTATTATATGAAATTAATTGACTTCGTTTTATCAATTCAAATAGGTAATCATAAAGGGGTGGAAAGAGAAAATTGATCATCGTAACATTGTGCACTCTGTGTAGATTAAAAAGGGCTAGCCGTGGCATGATAATAAAATTAGTAAAATTGAAGTGAGAACACAGAGCGGTGGCGTTAAGTAAAAACGTCAGAACACCGAGTACAGCGTTATCATATCAATATATATATAATTAGGTAGTTATTACACAAGGTAAGTTGCTAAGATGAAATAATAACGTTGACTTTTATTTCATTTTATCAACTGTAATATGTTAGTATTTATCATCTTACATTGTATAATAACTACCTAATAATATTTATATATTTAATACTTGGCTTATAGTCGTAATTTTGAGCATTGCTTCCTGTCTGTAACTGACATAAGTCAAAAACTTGACAATGTCAGATATGATTGACAAAAATGCCAAACGTAATTGAAAGTTAAGTTGATGTATGGTTGTGTACACAAATTAGATTTGTAAATTTTCCAATAGTTGTCATCAGTCTCGGTGGCGTAATTGAAAAACGCATGGTACTAGAAAGACTAAGATACAGGTGCGAGTCCTGTCCAAGACCTTATATTTTCCATCTTTCAATTAGTAGCTCGATTTGAAAAGAACATTTGGGTTTTGCATAAAAGTCTAAGTCGTTATTTCATCTTATCAACTATATATATATATATATATATATATATATATATATATATATATATACATCCTACTATCATTTTGCACCGATAGACCGAATTTGCATTCAAACTTGCGTCCCTTGTAAACTTACTACCGTATATCGGACGCAAGATAGAACTTTTCACTTTTAGCATTATTGACATTGCGCTTCCTTGTCTAAGATGTTTAAATGGAAGAAGACCCAAATTGGTAAGATTTGGAATATGTCAAAGTCAATAGGTTTTGTACAGATTTTTATTTTAAATATTTAAGAAACACAAAATGGGCTTAAAATTGATAGGAAAATGTACAGAAATCGTATAGTTTTAGTCTAGCGATTTTCCGCTGAGAGCGCCACAGAATATATTTTAATATACGGAATATTCTATTGTGTTATCATTTTACAACCGCTAAATGGCAACACAGCGTGGCGCCAGTTAGTCTGCTTAGATGATAGTGCGACGAGCAGTTTCGTTGCGTCCATAGAGTTTGCTGCAAACTTTTATTCGCTAATATATATTAAGTGTTTGAGTATTTAAAATTTTTAGCTTACCGCTTAGGTCATGGACCTGTTTATATGATGTGATATCGCATTTATATATTTGTATGAAGTTATTCACTGTTTCCCAGCAAAATTTTGTAAAGTCTAGAAAATATAATTTATATATTGATAACAAATATTTCCAATTTTGCGAATTGTTTCTGAATACACCTACACTTATAATTCTGTAATTAGTTCTACCTTACCCTACTACTCAAGGGGTAGCTCGACTCCCACACTAAATAAATTGTAGCTATTAAATGACGCAATAAAAATATTCAAAATGTTTGCATGCAAACAACCTCTAATTGTCTATAATAGAAACGCATAAGCAAAGGTGCACAAAAGCTAATGTTGAGGGTAGTAGCAACCCTTATTCAACAAAAATTGTAGTTAAAACGGCTGAATAGAAAATTTTAAAATTTGCAAGTGCAATCCTCTAATCGCATACTACAAAATATTTTCAAGCAACGATACACAAAAGTCTATCTTTGAGGGCGGCAACACCCTATACTAAATAAATTTTAGCTCCTAAACGACTCGCTAGAAAAATTAAAAATTTAACATGCAATGCTTAATAGTCTATAACAAAAGCATCCACCAGCAATGATGTGCCCAAGTCATTCTTGGAGGTGGTAGCAACCCCAAGCTAATTTAAGTGTTCCCCTAAAAGCTGGATAATTTTTTTAAATTTGTACATGCAATCGTCTAATACTCTATTGCAAAAATAAACACCAGCAACGTTTTGGGGTGGAATCAACCCCTAGATTAAAAAAAGTAACCTGTAAACGGTGCTACAAAATTTTCAAAATCATCACATGCAATATTCTAATAGTCTCCTCAAAATTATCATCAAACCCTGCTGTGTCAGTCCGTCCTGGGGGTAGCGGTAACCCTTATTCTGTAAAAATTGTAGTCGTGAACGATGCGATACAAAATTTTCATAATATTCACACACAATTCTTTAATAGTATATTGCGCAAACATCCACTAGCAACAGTGCATTAAACTCACTCACGGGGATGGCAGCAACCCCAACACTTAAGGAATTTTAGGTGGTAAAAACTCGTTAGAAAATTTTCAAAATTTTTACATGCAATGCTTAATAATCTATAGCAAAACATCCACTAGCAATGGTGCGCCAAGCCGTTCATGGAGGTGGCAGCAACCCCTAAACTAAATACATTGTACCTCGTAAAGCGTTGGACAAAATTAAAAATTTTAACATGCAATTTTTAATACCCCATTAGAAAAATAAGCAACAACAACAACGGAGAGCGAAAACTAGTCTTGGGGGTAAAAGCAACCCGATATTAGACAACAATATAGTTTGTAAGCGGCTCAATCAAAAATATTTAAAATTTCACATGCAACCTCCTTCAAAACTGTTCAAGCAACGCTATGTCGACGTCAATCTTGGGGGTAGTAGTAACCCCTATACTGAAAAACTTGACTCCTGAACGATACGATACAAAATTTTCAAAATATATTCACATGCAATCCTATAATAACATATTACACAAATATCCACCGAAAACACTTCACCAAATTGTCTTAGAGAGTGGAAGCAACCCCTACATTAAGAAACAATTCTGTTTGTAAATAACTCGTTAGAAAATTTTCAAACTTTTCACATGCAATCCTCTACTACTCTATTACAAAAATAAACTCAAGCGACGAGGCGCGAAAGTCAGTTTGAGGGTGGAATCAACCCCTATTTAAAAAAAAATGCGGCTTGTAAGTGTTGCAATGTAGAGTTTTTTAATTTGCTACAAGCAATCTTCTAATAGTTTCCTTCAAAACTATCCTGAAGCAACGCCGTGCCCAGATCAGTCTTTATGGTAGTAGTAAACCCTATACTGTAAAATTGTAGCTCGTCATCGATGCGATATAAATTTTTATAATATTCACATGCAATATGGTGTCCCAAAAGTAATGGTCCTAATTGATGGGTTTGATAGCTGAGATTACTACCTATTCAAATAACTATATATGTTGTTATCCAATTGTTGATGGTTTCAAAGTTATAACAACTTTTGCGTTTTGCGTCAAAATCGTGCAGAACTTCGAATATTAATTTGCAATAAAAGAAATACTGACCTTTTGAAGGTAGTTCGTTTTCTGTTGTATGAGTGAATGTTGCGTGTTTAATAAATGAGGACTTCCTCAAACAGTTACTTATTATCGCAAGAGAAAATCATAATTTTTCCATAATTTTGGTTCTATGAAAAGAAAAGAAAAAGTTCTTTTGTGCGTGCTTTTCAAACTAAAATTACTCAAAAAAAGTATTACCATCGAAGAGTGCACACCTATCCAAAAAAACTTCATTAATCTAATAACTGGTAGGTCTAAAATTAAATGCATAGAAAATTTTTGAGTAATTTGTAGGTACAATCCCAAGAACAGCACTTTTATTAAAGAATTCGTAAGTAATAGCTAGAGACGGGCTCGGACTCTCGGGCCGGCCCGGCCCGAGCCCGGCCCGATTTCGGGCTCGAATCTGGGCCGGGCCGTTAACTACTTTATTCGGGCCGGACCCGGGCCACGCCTATATTTTTTCGGGCCGGGCCGGACCAAACGATTCGGGCCGGCCTGAATTTTTCGGGTCGAAAAACACATGAGTAGATATTCCACTGTCCTTCCACTTCTATCTCACATTGTGTAAGTAAACGTTCTTAATTATATTTTCACGTAGTGTTTTCATGCACCCATTAATAATCAGTTTTTCGTCTTGTTTAGTATAAAGGAAACGTGATATTATAACTCACTTCTTATTCCGAATATTTTTTTCTAGTGGTTTTTAATGTCGCTTATGTTGTACTTTAGGCAAGTTAAAAATGCCCAGGAACATCGAACTAGGTGATTCATTCATAATTCAAGAGTTTAAACCATTTATATTATGTATATGTATATACTTCAAATTTCAATCATGCGGCAAACGTCGATATTATGAATCGCGTGTATAGTTTATGTCTACCGCCTAAAATACCAGAGAGTTATTGCAACTTTCATTTTACCAATTTTTTAATAAAGTTTTTTTTTTAGGCAAGGAATGCTTTTATTTAAGGCGCCTAACGTACAAACTTACATTTAATTGTCTGATTTCTCTATAGATATTGTGAAATTAAATGGCTTTTTGCAGTGTTGTTTCCGTAATTAAATTTAGAGATATAATGTCCAAGTTTATAACACGAAAAAGATATAAAACGTCAACGCTCTAAATAGGATGATGCTCTTTTTTAATGCTTTTCCTAGAAGTAAGGTGTAAACATCCTTTTGATAACAGATATGCTATAGGCTTGGGAAGAAGTGTCTTGAAGTAAACTCGAAGAGTATTCCGTGAAAACACTTTAATAACACATACAAATGTTATCGAATCAGTGAGAAATGAAAGACTCGAATAATAAAAAAAGATTCATCTTTGTGTGAATAGAATTTTTTTGATCTTTTCAAATATAGTTGAACATGCTTTATAGGTCACCTAATCACAAAAGAGATTAATTCTTTATTCATTTTTAAAATATAACCTATAGATATAGTATACTAAACATATATGTCAAAATTAAGAGTAAAGAAGAAAACACTTGCTCTGAAATAGTGTAGGAAATTGAACTATGTAGTACTAACGGAGCCTCACATTTTTCAGGAATTTCTTTATGAATACTGTCGGTGTTTGAAATATATCATTTCCATAGCAACGTGTGATGTTAAGACACTATAAAAACATATAAATTCTAGCTATAGCTTAATCAGTTAAATGAAAATTTTTTGTAATAAACCATGCACGGTTGCACCTAGACCACGAAATTATTTTAGCGACCTCGAGATTATATTGCCTCTGTCGCAAGCGATCTATGCGATAAACTTTCTTTCGGTACGCTAAAAAACAATTTCGCGGCCTTGATATACAAATAACTATTTAAACGCTACTATGTAGTATATATTAATTAGTGTTAGATTCTTTACTGCTGCATGTATTTTAAAATAACGATTTCAATAAAACTTTCGAAAACTATACGTTAGTCGTCTATTCGTAGACTATAGGTATAGCAGACACTTCTAGGGTACATGAAATTTTGAATTTCATACTTTGATATTATCACCTTTTGTTTGGGGGGGACTGAACAGCCATTAATTATTTTCTAAATACCACTTTATTTTTAGCGTGTTCTGAACACCCTTCTTGGTGTGGGCTAGAATATTTACGGTAGGGGGGTGCCTTCTAAGTACCCTACCCCCTAGCTACGTGCATGATTGTCACTTAGTTTAATGTTGAATAGTAGAATTATGCTGCACATATAGTTTTCTATTTATTGTAGGAAAATGTATAATAATGCCATTATCGAACTCATGCCATAAAAAAAGGATAAAGTAAATAACATTTTATTGGTATATAAAAGGATCTATGTACTGATTTATACCTTTTGGTAATCATTTTTTAAAAAACTTTTCAACCTTAAACAATTACTTCATTTTACTTCTATTCCATCAGATAATATGTATTTCTAAAGAATATGGTATCCTCTATATACCACAATTTGAAAATTCGACTTTTTTTAAGCAAACATTCGGTATATTATTTGACTTTCAGGTTGGTACCGTTTATACTATGACCTATCAACAATTTATTTAATTTTTAGCATTCAGTAATTCACTAAAGTGTTAAATCTTGAACTTTGGTATGATTTGTCAGTCGGTCGAATAAAAATTTAATAGAACTAGAACAAAGACAGTCAAATTATAGATCAAAGTTCAATTCCAAAAGTTTCAGTTTCTCAAAGTAAAAAGGCTATAAAATCAGTCTGTAACAATTTCATAAACATTGAAAATTGCTAAACATTTTGTACTTTTGTTACATATTTCTAGGATTTTCAAAGAATCAAAATCAAATGATATACTACGGTATGTTCCACAAGTATTTTGATTGTAACTCAAAATCATTATACTCTTAAATCAAACAAAAGGACGATAGTTACTTGTTGAACACAACTGAAAAATATCTTCTCATTCACTGAATGAAAGTCTTCTGGCCGGCCCGGCCCGCCGGCGGGTCGGGCCGTCAGTTTTATTTCGGGTCGGGCCTCGAGCCGGGCCGGTCACTTTCTGCGTCGGGCCGAGCTGGGCTTATTAAAGCCCGGCCCGGCCCGGCCAGAGTCCATCCTAGAATAGCCAACTTATAATTTTTGTTAAATATGAACTCAAAATAATCAATTGTATTTAAAATTCGTTTACAACAAATGATGGAATGTCCTGCCACCAGTTCTTATATATAAACGACACCGTCCCAAAAATTTGGTTTTAAAACCTGAAGGCGCCACCGATTCTCTCAGCCTTCCAACGGCTTCGCGTGTTTTCTACGAAGGTCCTGCTCGTTTGTGGTATGTGTTTTATACACATTTTCTTTCATATAACCGCACAAGAAGTAATCCAGGGGGTTGAGGTCGGGCGAACGCGATGGCCACTAGATAGTGCCAATGATTGGGATATGCAAGACTAAGTGTTCCCTAACATTACGCGCACTGTGTGCTGGAGCGCCATCGTGTTGAAACCTTATATGTGATTTTCCAATGCTCCACCCGAAGGTACTACATAGGCCAGGAAGCGGGTTTTTACCTGGAAAATTTGAGTCTTGCGAACCCTTGCTGTTCCAAGCAAGGTAGCGATCTTTAGCTGGTGGCAGGACATTCGAACATTTGTTGTAAACGAATTTTAAATACATTTGATTATTTTGAGTTCATATTTTACAAAAAATAAAGTTGGCTATTACTTACGAATTCTTTAATAAAAGTGCTGTTTTTGGGATTGTGCCTACAAATTACCCAATAATTTTCCATGCATTTAATCTTAGACCTACCAGTTATTTTATTAATAAAGCTTTTTGGATAGGTGTGCACTTTTCGATGGTAATACTTATTTTGAGTAATTTTAGTTTGAAAAGCACGCAAAATTTTTCACAGAACCAAAATTATAGAAAAATTATGATTTTCTCTTGCGATAATAAGTAAATGTTTGAGGAAGTTCTTATTTATTAAACACACAACATTCACGCATACACAGAAAACGAACTACCTTCAAAG
Organism: Platerodrilus igneus; assembly: GCA_036346225.1. NCBI lineage: Eukaryota > Metazoa > Arthropoda > Insecta > Coleoptera > Lycidae > Platerodrilus > Platerodrilus igneus. The sequence goes on from JARFIW010001214.1 coordinate 494,670, forward strand.
GTCAGTATTTTTTATTGCAAATTAATATTCGAAGTTCTGCACGATTTTGGCACAAAACGCAAAAGTTGTTATAACTTTGAAACCATCAACAATTGGATAACAACATATACAGTTATTTGAATAGGTTTTAATCTCGGCTATAAAACTCTTCAATTTAGACCATTACTTTTGGAGCACCCTATTACGCAAATATCCACCAACCATAGTGCACCAAACCCAGTCGTGTAGGTGGCAGCAACCATTATGGTAAAACAGATTTAGCAGGTAAACAACTCTTTAGAAATTTCCAAAATTTTTCATGAAATGCTTAATAATCTATAAGAAAAATATCACCAGCAATGGTGTGCCAAAGCCAGTATTTGGGCTCGCAGCAATCCCTAAGCAAACTAAATCGTGCCTCATAAAGGGCTGGATAAAAATTTTAAAATTTTCACATGCAATCGTCAGGTAGGTGCGTGAAGTTAGCCGCAACATTTTTGATTTTTTTTAAAATATTTATGTCATAATTAGGCGCCAATTAGGCGCCATTTTGCGCCGCTAAAACTAAATTTTGCGCCGTTTTGGCAAACAAGTTATTGATAAAATAAGATTTTTCCTGCCAAGTTCACGGCCGCACTTTTTTCAATTTTCAGAAAATCTTTATTCCATAATTTAGCGCCAATTAGGCGCCATTTTGCGCCGTTGAAACGAAATTTTGCGCCCTCCTGTGTATCAAGTTATTCGCAATAAGCTATTTTCTGAACTCCAAAAACGTGAAGTTGGCCGCGCCTTTTTGAATTTTGAATAAAATTTTGCACCACAATTAAGCGGTAATTAGGCGCCGTTTTGCGCCGTTAAAACGAAATTTTGCGCCCTTCTGTGTAAGAAGTTATTCGAAAAACCATTTCTCCAAACTAGCCCAAAATCGTGAAGTTGGCCGCGACTTTTTGAATTTTGAAAAATTTTGTACCACAATTAAGCGGTAATTATGCGCCATTTTGCGCCGTTGAAACGAAATTTTGCGCCCTTCTGTGTAACAAGTTATTTGAAAAAAACTATTTCTCCATACTACCCAAAATTGTGAAGTTGGCCGCGCTTTTTTCGAATTTTGAAAAAATTTTTGTACCAAATTTAAGCGGTAATTAGGCGCCATTTTGCGCCGTTAAAACGAAATTTTGCGCCCTTCTGTGTAACAAGTTATTCGAAAAAAACTATTTCTCCAAACTAGCCCAAAATCGTGAAGTTGGCCGCGACTTTTTTGAATTTTAAAAAAATTTTTGTACCACAATTAAGCGGTAATTATGCGCCATTTTGCGCCGTTGAAACGAAATTTTGCGCCCTCCTGTGTAACAAGTTATTTGAAAAAAACTATTTCTACATACTACACAAAATCGTGAAGTTGGCCGCGACTTTTCGAATTTTGAAAAGTTTTGTACCAAATTTAAGCGGTAATTAGGCGCCATTTACGCCGTTAAAACGAAATTTTGCGCCTTCGTTTTGCGGCTTCGTGAACTTGGCCGGAAAAATCTTATTTTATCAATAACTTGTTTGTCAAGACGGCGCAAAATTTAGTTTTAGCGGCGCAAAATGGCGCCTAATTGGCGCCTAATATGACATAAATATTTTAAAAATTCAAAATGTTGCGGCTAACTTCACGCACCAGCAATCGTCTATAGTTTAATACAAAATAAACACCACCAACGGTGCGCGAAAGCCAGTCTTCGGGTGGTAGTAACCTCTATACTAGAAAACATTACAGCTTGTAAATGACTCAATAGAAAATTTTTAGAATTTTCATATGCAATCGTCCAATAGTCTCCTACAAAATATGTTGCACTTTTGACGTTAAACCCATATTTTACGTTTATTAGAATTCATTTCTATCGATATTTTTCGAACCAAAACGAATATTTAAAGATTTTACGAACAGGAACAGCTGTATTGTCGACGGTTAAACGATTTAAATTGCGCAGTAATTCCAATTAAATAACTGTATAACCATCACACCAATAAAACCAAATAGTGTATGAAAAAGCAAAATTTTTGAATAAAACTGTTCTGAGGGTAAAATTAGACGCTTACAGTATATTTAGCAAGCGCCCACACAATAAATATCAAGTTTTAACGTACGATTTATATTAATAAGATAAAAAAGCACCAACCTTTGTAGAATTAATAGAATTAAATTTTCTATTTAAAAAATAATATCATATTAAAATACATCTGAAATTTAAGCTGCTTCACTACGATAACAACGCTATGATAAATGATTTAGCATGACATAATTACTTCTATACATACATACTGCTATTTATAGAACATAAGGATGCATACATTGTTTTAATTTAGCGGCGTATCGGATACACAAAGTACAGCGATATAATATATAGTATTAAAACGGACGCAGCATTTTTAGAATGATTCACGTTCGAATTCGCCAGCCTGTAAAATCCAAACGATTAAATGTAGAAGTAGAATGTCTCATTACTCATATCTCACTCTCTCTTAAGGTATTATTTCTAAGTTTCATCTTTGTTACTTGGAAGAGTTACTGACAACAATGCTGGAAGTTAAACTGATAGTAATCCTATTGTAAAATGAAAGGAGATATACAACGGACGCGACAATAAATGCCTTTGAAAGGGTTCTAGAATGATAGGGAAATATAAAATAGTGTATATCGATATATTTCACTGTTTTAAAATTTTTTTGTGATTTTGGGCTTCTTCAACAAGCAAGTAACAATATATTCTATATATGTAAATATCTATTTCCGCTATTTCTGGGGGACGCCAAAATGTATCAATTTTGTAAGGATGCAAAATTGCTAGTAGGATGTATATATATATATATATATATATATATATATATATATATATTACTCATATTTAGACCAGGGTAGAAAATTAATGGATTACATCAAATAATTTTCATCACCGTGTATAAGGAAGTTTATTAGATAATACGCTTTATTAAAAACCCGTGGAGAATAAAAATTCATTCGTTTTATTAAAAATAAGAGATTAAAATTATTTACAAGACGCTTTATATAAAAATAAGCAGTTTTAAAATGCTCAACGTGTAATTTAATTATTCCAAAGTAAAGAATCAAATGGAAATTACGTGCAAGATTTATATTAATTGATTCAAGTTTGGGCAACGAGTATTAAACGAAATGTACAAATAATAATTGAATATTTAATTAGGATTCACTAAAAATTAAAGAGTATGAATTTTAATTGAAGTTAATTGAACCGTTAGTAACAGATAATATCTATAGAAACTTGTAAAAACCCAAGATTATAATACCAGAAAATAAAGCTCTGAGAATTAATATTATTTTGAACACCTGCGTAGTTTAAATATCACATACGGCGTAAATTTTGTAGATAATTAATAGTTTCAAAGAATCTTGGAGAAACCGGGGCTTAATATTCACGAGAATGTGCGATACGGGGTTATTAAACCCAGATAACAGTCCACATGGACTAAAATATAATCGATAATAAAGAATATCCATTTGCACCAATACGAACAGGTTAGAAAAGGAAAGAGAAAATGCGTCAAGCAAAGACACATATAGTAAAAGGCGGGATTTAAGCAACGTCACAAGGGTCACAATTGGTTGAAAATAGGATGCAAATATCAGAGGTAGAAACAACAATTTCTGTACAAAATTAATTAGTTTTTCTCGGACATGCTTGCGTGCCGTGTGTTGAAATTTCTGAGATTTAAATGGGACGAGTGAAAATTCGTAAAAATCGACGCGCGAGCGACAGACTGGGAACATAGAATGAGGAATTCTTTAGAATTACCCGTTTTGAGGACAAAAGCGACGTGCCGGCTTTTTGCTATATATACCGAGATGAATATAAACAAGCCCTCTTAGACTTTTGACTATTCGATGCGTTAAAAGCTCTTACAACCGCGACTTGATTGAAGATGTTAAAACAGTGCATTTTAGTTTGATAAAATAATTTAAAATTTTGCTCGTATATTTTAGTGATTCAAAATAGTTGGTTATTTACGTGCTAACATGAATGTACTTCAGTGCACTTAGATACAAGGTAATAAAATTTAGTTTCACTGTACCAATTAGCAAAATTTACAACGACAAATGTATACACAAAAGTAGGCAGTTTTGGCGTATATTGGTGAAAGAAGTATGAAGTTATTTGCTATTTTTCGGGGGTGTTAATAATTAAATGGTTCAAATACGTGTCTGGATCCACGAAACAAGGGTCAGATATACATAGATGAGTTCCGGAAAAGCCCAGAAACAACTTTAAATAAATGGTGATGGAGTAAATTTTAAAAGCGTTGAGAATTAGAAGCCGTAAATATAATCCTGTTGGAATGGTGTGATTAACTAAAGGGACGATGTACTTTGAAGCTACGAGGACGGTGACCTTCAGGTAAATTATACTATTTTGTTTGACATTTTGTGTGTGTTGAATAACTTTATAATTGATTTACTTTAAATGGACATTAGTGAAATTGTACTAACCATAAAATTTTAATTTTAAGATGAAATTTGCTTGTTGAAGTAGAAAGGGTATTTAGTTTTGATGTTCGGTAATATGATGAAAATTTGGGTATGTCTTTGAGCTCAATTAGACGAACCTGGTTAATTAACGTAAAGGGTGGTAGATGCTCCTTTATACTCAGACTCCGGTCTGCTTATATTGTTATATTAATTAGTAGGCATCCAACAAGGACTTTAATTTTGGATGCACATTAAAATGATAATAAAATTAATCTTGAAATTCTTTTTAAAACTGAAATTTATGCTGAGTTTTAATTTTGAAATTTTAATGTATTCGGAATATTGATGTAAATAGAGTTAACGTTGATGTTTTTGGTAGGAATGTGTTGTTTTTTTTTTATGAATGAGGAGGTTTATAACATTAGGTGAGCAGCCGAGGCGAAAAGAGGATCACAGCCGTTTATGACGCCCAATCTGTGGGACTAGAATTTTTTTTGTTGAAAGGACCCAGTTCCCGCATTCAAAGGAGGATATCACAGCAATATATTATACTGTGACGGGTTAGGCTAAATATGTGTAAATAAGTCAAGTGTGTATTCGGGTAAACACCCTGGACATGAAAAAAATTATTTACTTATTACGCTTCAATTAAATAAAATTGGAATAAAAACGGACATATTATAATATAAGCTCAAAACAATAATTTATGTACTACATTTCAAATTAATTAAATAGGGATAAAAGGGCATATTTTAATGTAAGTTCAGATCAATAATTTGTATACATTAGGTAGATGCAAGGATGAAAATTGCGTACAAAAATTGGCAGTATTAAAGCTCTGCAGGATAAAAATCAATAAGTTAAGCAACGCACATTTATTTAAGATAGTAAACTAAAGCAGTTTGTAGAATGTTACAAAGTTAAGACAGCAAAAACAAGTCAAGGTTTTCAAGGAATAAAAGCTTGGGGAGATTGGCATTTCTTGTAAAGGCTAGAAGACGTTAACAAAACATTTCAATGGAAAGACACAAGGTTAGCTTCAACCAACAGATATTTCATAAACAGATCGATAAAAATGTAAGAGACAGAGAAACTGTAGAATGTAATAAAGGCAGATGGAAAATATAGCAGGTGTTTGAGTAATAAACAGTTTCAAGAGCACGGTACACAAATATTTGTAGAGGCTAAGATAAGGGTGCAGATGCAACAAGTTTTACGTCACACGATATCGATTTTTCAAGGTGCACATATAGAAGATGGGAGCTTGAAACGTAGGCAACAGAGCAATAGTGGGACTATAAGACAAAGACAGGAAAGGTGATTATAAATGAATGAGTGGAATAAGAATATAGATGCGGACATTATGAGGCGCGTTTAGGATTAGGTAGAGACTAAGAGGGGAACACAGTTCACAGAACAATTGGACAGTTGGTGAGTTTTTAGCATGTTTTCGAAGTATAATGTCGTTAGGGTGGTAAAATTCTTGGTTTTCAAAGCTCGTTAAGTGGTGTGTGCATCTAAAAATTTGTGGAATGGAGTGGCAGTTGCCGGAGTTTAAAGAATGCAGCAAAAATACGTGACACAAAAAGGGGTTTTTTTAAGGCTATATAAGGATTGCCAGAAGGGGCAATCTCACTCTTATTTTCTGAGTCGCATCACTTACTTTTGGTAGTATAAAGAAGACCATCCTAGCTGAAAATCGGGTAATAGTGCAATCCGAATAATTTACAAGTGTTTGAAATGCACAAGTTGGTGTAAGTAATTTAAACGGGCCGAACATAATTAGAAATAATTAAAACCATTGAAGCAGGATGACAAGTAAGTAAGCAAATTATTGGAGAACCGGATAAACGAGTTAGTTGGAGGAGGAAGCGAAGTTTGGGTTTTGTACGAGCAGTCGTGTGGAAGGCGTCCACAAATTGGTGGAAAACTGGATGAACGAGTTAAGAGAAATGCAGTCAAAGTTGGAAAGCAGCAAGATGGTGTAATCCAGGAACGTAGGTCTGGTGAAGATCAACTACAGAGGTGGTAATTTAGAAGAACATTTCAGGTAACATTTTTTTTCTTGTTGTGAAACTGTTGTGATGATATTGTGTTATCAAAAACCCTGTGTGTTTTGAGTTATCTGGTGAAATTTTTGGAACTAAAAAGTAATTTATTTGACATATGTAAAAGATAATAATTTAAATCTGAGGGTGTAAATACTTGAATAAAATATTTTTTATGGTGTAAGCAGTAAACGAGTCTTTAGCATAACTTGTTGATGCAATATTTTAGGCATACAAAATTAAAGGTTTATAATGAACTCAACATAGGCCTGGAGAACGTAAATTTAGGGTTTTAGGAAAGGCCCATCTGCTTCGAATAAAAATTTGTCATATGGAGTAACATAAAAGCTCACGAGAATTTTAGTTTAATGTTTCAATAACGAACCAAAGTGTGAAATGTTTTATCGTGAAATGATTTGTAGATATTGAGATTAGGCAAATAATTATTTGAGTTATATGAATAATATTACGTTATATTTTTTCAATCACAATTTATCATGCTTTTTACTTACTGATTTTATTACGCTATAATATATAAATATAGGCATGAGACCCAGTAACGTAATTTAACTATTTATACACTTTGTATAGGGATAAGATTTACTATGCCACCACAGAGTATGGGACTGAATCCAGCCAACTTACCCGTTGCGTTATAATTGAATAAATGTTACCTTAATTAGCCAATATACTCGACAAGTAAATATAACAAGGTATTCACAATTCTAAGTGTACGATAATTAATGGCAAAGGACAATCCACAAATAAATCAATCTAACACAATGATCTCTATAGTAAAATCTTCCCAGTTACTGTTTGTACATTTACAAAAAGAAATAAATGCATGACATAATTAAACGTAATTTTGTTCACTTTTCTTAATACAAATTTTAAGGAAGCCCTTTCCTTGTCTCACTTTAAGCAATTGCTCGAAGCTCACAATTTACATATAAATCACACATAATATATATAGATCAATTCATTTCCGTTTTAAATAAACAAAAGTGATATTCTAAGAATTAAACTGATTTAATATTCCCCTGAATCCCAATTTAACTTCAACAAAAATTAGGTAATTTACGGGTTAGAGATCCACACTCTAAACTACTAATCCTAATTATTTATACTCATCTAGATACATATGGGGCTTGTCGATAATGACATGGGACGGCACGCTATCAGCATCCTTAAGCGTTTCTGCAACCACAACTTGCAGCCTTTAAACTTCATTCCAAAAGGTGCTGGTCCTGAAGCCAGTATCCAAGACAAAATAAATACATTTAACCATAAAAACTGAGTGTTCCAAAAACATGGTTTCTTATCGTACAACATATACCCAAGACAGAGACAAAACTTCAAACAAAAATGAAAATAAAAATCTGTAATATTAATTGTGTTTTACTTTTGTAATTTACTTATGGATTTACTTACCCTGGAAACCAGATGAAAGAAATATATAACAAATAATGCACGCTACCATGTGCTACCAAATAAGCAAGGTTGAATATAAGATCCAGCTCAACTGTTCAAAAAAATATTCTAATCTTCAGAAATATTGTTTCTGTTTATGCAAGACGATAAATCCCAATATTTGGACGACTTTCTTTTACTATGATATAGTCAGAAAATTTGCAATAGCATACACCATGCTTTTCCAAGCTGTTCACAAACAATCAAAAAAGAAATACATTCTTCCCAGATAATCAAAATCAAATCAGGAATGCAACACAAAGAAATTAAATTCCAATAATTAAAAGGCAATAAGACAGGGCAGCATTTCACATGCTAAACAATTAATAACATTGAGTAACTCCCTTTTTTTTTAAATAAAAAAATTCTTGTTAGGTACATGTAACAATTCAATAAACATTTAAAATCAATTTCATGATATATCCGTTTTATTTTAAGATATTTATTAGAATGTAATACATTCAAGTTATGAATAACTACCAATTCACTGAATGCGGACCTGTATTTATTCTTCTAAATTAATCAACACATCAAAACTGCCAACTTATTTTCTTAGTGGATAATAATCAATAATAGATATTATTTCAATTAAGATGAAGTTTCAAAACAACAAATTACTAAATGAATTCAATTGGTCAGAATGAAAGTTATTGTAATTGATATTGTTTATATTTTCAAATAAGAAATAGACAATTAAAATTTTATAATGCCAGAGCCAAAATGAATTAAGTTTTTGTAAATAACATGTATGTAAGATAAGTGTCTGCAATAAAATTAATTTAAAGTGTAGTGAAAATTTAAACCGTAACATTAAAAAGGTGAATGTTTTTTTGGAAATATTTTTTTTCTTATCTCTTTTATTAGAAAGGTGGTGAGAGAATGAGTAGTCGTGGTGAGTATATTGTAGAAAGTAGATCAAGTCGGGGAAGCAATTTTTGTAAATACCGAACTAGAACATATCGTAATTCAAGAAATTTGTAACAAGGTTTTATTTAGGTACAAATTGGTGGAGTTTTATTTCCATTTCAGAAGGAGGAATACTGTGAGGCCCGAAGTAGCAAGCCGATTCCATAAAGGACACACTGCATTTTTATGACGCCCAAAGTGTGGGGCACGAATTAGCGAGCCGACCAAAAAAGACCTTTCTAGAGAACCACTGCATTTTTATGGCTTCCCAAGTTAAGGGCTCAATTTGGGAGAGTATAGTGCAATATATATATATATATATATATATATATATATATATATATATAATGAATTGAGTATTCTTGGAAAAAAACAGCAATAGAACTATATTCTCTTTATTCTTTTAGAACTCGAGCTTTCGAGAATCTTTCTCTTATTCAGGAGTAAACTACAAATAGTGGTTGTACATAATGGTTTATATTTTAATTACTTGCGAATGTGAGAATTAGATAAATTGAAAAAATTTTGGTTTGAAAATTATTTTGTGCTAAATGAAAAGTAATTTGTCAATGTCAAATTTTGAGTATTGTAATGTATTTGATATTTGAATAAATCGTTGATGGACATGAATTTTGGATCATGCATTTTTTTGGTTTTGAATATTAATGGCTTTCTGGTGACACAGCAAAAAAACACTTATCTATATTATCAACATGGGATTTTATCAAGACATAGAAAATAACTACGGTACACAAATGGTTCAAAATCTTAAAGAATTCTTCAATAACTCCAAGAAATTAGCCAAAATCAAAAACAGAAGAATTTTTCTAACCAGATGCAAAACCAACAATATCTATCCAACACACATTAATGACAGTGTTAGAAAAATTGACAACATCTTTGAATATACAAATGCATACATGAAACACAAACTAAGCGATTTCAGCACCAAACTCAAACACAAAATCATCAATTTGGAACTATCACTCACACAATAAAACTTATCATTCTTAGTGAAAAGACAAGATGCTCTTGTCACAACCATCACTCAAACTTTACCAACAAATATATGGTCAGAATATAAACGTAGAAACAATTTAAGATACAACAAATGCTTCTATAACACAAAAGCCAACAACACAAAAAAATTGGACTTTCTACTCACAGCTCAAAAGGTCAATATCAATACAGAAAGTGAATGGTTCAAAAACCTTATTGACTTAGACATACCAGAAAATATCAAAACCTTTATGGCACTTGGTCCAAAATTTGGAATAAAATCCACTAACCAGGACATCTTAATCCCACAATTACTAGCAGAAGTGGAACTAGCAAACCATTCCTTAGATGAAAAAGTAAAACTCTTAAGTAAAACCAAAATTAGAAATATTATCACCGACTTTTTTCATAATTACTTCAACGAGTTATACAACAAATCCCAGAGATTTCTCAAAAAACATCCTGAACTCGTTCTCATCCAATTCGATAAAGGCAATATAACAGTTCTAATGCTAAAATCCAAATACAATGAACTAGCATTAAACCTTCTATCCAACAACAAATATTACACAACATTACCCAGAGATCCAACAAGTGCCCTTCAACAAAAAGCAAATAAAATTGTAAAAGCTTTAAAAGAACAAAAATTTTTAGAAACTCCTCTAACAGCCAAGAAATTAATGATTTACAACAGTGTATGTCCAAAATTCTATGGATTACCAAAAATCCACAAACCCGAACTAGCTTTGAGACCCATAATTTCTTCAATCGATTGTCCAAACAGCAAAATTACACAATTCATCACAGATATCTTAACAACGGTATACAATATCGAAAACACATACCACAACACCCCGGATTCTTTCCATTTCGCATCATTCATAAACAACTTCCAGATATCCAACAACTACATTCTTATAAGTCTAGACTACATCTTTGTTCACAAACATAACCGAAAATCTCACCATCTCAAGCATAAGAAACAAATGGGAGACTATCAAAAATCATTGCAAATTACCACTATCTGATTTCATACAAATCATTCAATTCATCTTCAACTTCAACTATTTTTCATTTCAAGGAATTTTCTATAAACAAATAACAGGAACTCCCATGGGCTCAGTTATTTCACCAATAATTGCGCAATACGTAATATGTGAACTTCTAGACACATGCATACCAAAATTACCATTCGAGTTACCTTTTTGTAAAAATTCTTAGATGATTTGATCTGTGCAATACCCAAAGATACACAAGAAACCATTCTACAAATTTTCAATACCTACTACCAAAACATTCAATTCACAATAGAAAATGAAACACATAATGCAATACCATTTTTAGATATGAAAATCATAAGAAACAACACCACCATCACAACAAACTAGTGCAAGAAACCAATAACCTCAGGAAGATACATCAACTATTTCTCTTATCATCTAATGCACATGAAAATCAACACGATCATAAATCTAAAAACCAGAATCACACAACTCTCGAACCAAATATATATCGACAAAAATTTAAAATTAATTCACAACATTTTAATCAAAAATGGTTATCCACCAACCTTTTTAAAAAAACTTATACACAACACACCCAACAAAAAACCCACAACATCCGAAAAAGGTACAAATCAAATTGATCCACAATGACAAAACATCAAAACATTTACAATTTTACCATATATCAAAAGTCTTACCAAAAGAATATCTTCCACTACCAAAACCCGAATATCAAAATAGCAATAAAAAACACAAAACTTGGCAAAAATCTATACATAAAAGTCAAAGACCCCACACCAAAGAAATTCAACTCGAATCTAATCTACAAAATCACCTGCTACAATTGCAAACGACATTATATTGCTGAAACATCAAAGACACTACGCCAAAGAATCACTTCACACAAAAGTGACACAAGAAGAATGATCAACTCTTCAGTTTCAAGCATTTAGCTCCTCTCACCATTCATCCATACACTCAAATTCATCACAATTACAATTCAAAAACGTCCCATAATCAACACATCAAAATTTTCAGCAATGTTTCCACTTTAAATACACCACAAACAATTTCACTGTCACCAGAAACTCAATAATATTCAAAACCAAAAAAATACATAATACAAAATTCATGTCCATCAACGATTTATTCAAATATCAAATACATCACAATACTCAAAATTTGACATTGACAAATTACTTTTCATTCAGCACAAAATAATTTTCAAACCAAAATTTTTTCAATTTATCCAATTCTCACATTCGTAAGGAATTCAAATATAAACCACTATGTACAACCACTATTTGTAGTTTACTCCTGAAGAAGAGATAAAGATTCTCAAAAGCTCGAGTCCTAAAAGAATAAAGAGAATATAGTTCTATTGCTGTTTTTTCCCAAGAATACTCAATTCGCTATTAAAACCACAGAGCAAGAAAACATTTATCTATCTATATATATATATATATATATATATATATATATATATATATATATATATATAACACACACTTCAGTAACAAGTAATAATATAATAAAGGTTGTTAGTTATTTTTGGGATATTATTTGTTAAAAACATACAAAGTTAATTGATCATTTGCTTTAATAATTGGCGTTTCGGTTGACCTTTGCACCTTAATCATAATTTTAAAACTTGATCTTGTCTAGTATCATAAAATAGTCCAAACATGAAGCACATTTAAATATAACAAACACAAATTTACATATTAAAAATTTAAATTTTTAAATATAATATAAATATAACAAACACAAATTTACATATTAAAAATTTAAATTTTTAAATTTTTAATATGTAAATTTGTGTTTGTTATATTTAAATGTGCTTCATGTTTGGACTATTTTATGATACTAGACAAGATCAGTTTTAAAATTATGATTAAGGTTGCAAAGGTCAACCGAAACGTCAATTATTAAAGCAAATGATCAATTAACTTTGTATGTTTTTAACAAATAATATCCCAAAAATAACACCTGTTGAAACGAGGTAAGAAATTTGTATTATTCTGCACTAGGCGAACTTTGATACAAGGCTGCACCAGAAAATAACTTTACGATGACCTATTAGTACTATTATTCTGTTTAACAAACTAGAAAGGACTTTGATAAATTTTTATTGCCAATATAAATGCAGTGTAATAACAGTTATTATTATTAGTGAAATTAAGCAAATTCATAGAGTTCTGACTAAAGTTTCATTTATGCTTAATTTTAATTACAATTTTAATTGAACATTGAATTAGTAGACAATTTAGATATTTTCATATATATATATATATATATATATATATATATATATATATATATATATATATATATATGTAAACCAAATAACAGGTCTGGTATTTTTGGTATAGATTTGAGTTAAATTTTGTAGCAAAAGAAACACTTAAAGTTTTTGATATTTCTTTCAAATTCATAATCCTACCTCAGGGTAGATGAAATTTATATTACCTTTTTTAAACGTAAATTTTATACATACAATTTTTTATGAAAAAACAATTTTTAATTAAAGAATCAACATTTAATTCTCTTAATTAATTGTTTTATTTTGAACAAGTGAGTTCAGAAATAGTGTAACCAGGTATATAAACAAATGGCATAAAGTGGTAACTCCGATTTAACAAGAAGCTTTAATAGCCCTTTTAGAATTTGAAGCTTAATATTTGTGTTCATAAAATTCTGTGCATAATTAAACTTTTCAGTTTTTATACGAGGTAGCAAGATAATATCTCTTGTATCCTCATTTTGTTAATGTAATTAAATTTTCTTTACAGCTTCTGCATTAGCAGTTAATACGATATTCCTCTCTAAGGACTTCCAAGTCCCCCTTAGGGGAAACCCTGTGTTTAAAACTTAATGACTTGGTGGCGCCCTCCCTAAACCCCTGTTTTGATACAAATCAAGCCATAGTAAGCAAATAATGTTTTGTAAAAAGTACCACGACCAATCCTCATAAGCTCTACCCAAGGAAAAGACCCCTAGCATAGTTGAAAGATATTTGCGTTCCATCATTTTAAGGAAATCCTTCCTTAAAGTTCACTGGTTACATTTGGGGATATTAAAGAACCCACGGGTTACTTTAATTAACCAATCAACCCCAAAAGAAAGTGAAAATTTAGTAAGAACACATCCAATGCATGCATGCACACATGCACCCACATGCATACGTGCATGCTCACACACATGCACAACCACGCACATGCACATACACACACACACACACAAAATACAGATACACATGTGCTCACATTGGAATTTCTAATTCTGCATTTTAAACTAATATACAAATAATACCTTATAAGCAATTAGAATTAAAAAAAAGGTAATTATGCTAAGGTTCAGTCGACAATTCTTCATTAATTCTCAGACACTATTTCCAGCAGATTTTCACTAATAGTGCCTGGTTCTGGAACTTATAACTAATGTCATGTTTAACATATACAATTACCAGCTCTTCATTTCCACGAAAACGTCTATCTCCTCGTGATCGTCCTCTACTAGACCTTAGTCCTCTGCCTCTGCCAATAATGCCAACATTAGCACGCCTAACATCACTAAAACGAATGTCAATATCCAAAACATGTTTCTGCCTGCCAACACGTTGTGGGTATTCCCCAGCGTCAAATTCTTCATCTGAATCCTAAAATACATAATACAAAGTGTAAATATACAATCGCAAAAAAATAACTAAAGAAATACAAAATTTTACTTCCAGTAGTATATAATTTTTATATATATATATATATATATATATATATATCATGTTTTTTAAAAGTAGTTTTATTGATGTAAAATAGGGATGATGTAGTTCAAATCAAAATGCAATATTGTATTTAGCACAACATTTAATTATTATCTTATGTTTTAGCAAAGGTTTTGCTTTTTTCAAAGACCCTACAAAAAATTGACATGTAGAATGACAGTTAATAAAAGATTAAAAATATTTACTTAAAAGTTGTTAGTGCAGAAATACACATATATATATATATATATATATATATATATATATATACAGGGTGAGTTTGTGGCAACGGTCGATAACTCCGTTATTATAAAAGCTACGTAAACCAAATTTGGAGGCATGTTAGGCATGCCTAAAGTACACATTTTAAAAATATTTGGAAGCATACAGGGTGTTTCATAATTCCAGGGCATATTAAACTTACATTTTTTTTAAATGGTACACCCTATATATTATTACATTTTTGAAAAGTCCATAAAAAGAGCTTTAATTTGATATCAAATTATATCTATGTATTCCTTTTAGTTTTTGAGATATTCAACTGTTTTTAGAAAAAATGACCCTGATTAGATACATTGTCACTACACTAATACACAACTTTTGTTAATTTTCAAGATGCAGAAAAATTTAATATATATCATAGTATATTTGTAATTATCACTCTTTTGAAATTTCTTCACAGTATACAGAGTGTGTCAGGTTTTCGCAAAATGCAATTTTTAAAACTTTTTTTAAATGGTACCTTACCAATTTTATTGCTACAATGCATAGTTCATTAACTGTCTTTTCATTTTTGTTAAGCATTCCCTATACCTAAATCCATTATTTTCTGAAATATTTTTGATTTTCTTCAAATTTTAAGAATGTTTTTAATTTACATAATTAAAAATAACTTACTATTGGAGAATATTATAAAACAATTAATACATTTTGATTAACAATTAACTACACTGATCCAATAACAATTTTCACTAAAGATATAACAACCTACAATAAAACGCTATCAACAGAATTCTGCCAGATCAACAATATGCATTTTATAGAAAATGTTTAAACAAGAAATCAGGCAGGCTTTGAAAAAATAACAATTACAATTAAAATTTCATTTAGGTTTATTAATTGTAGTGTGTTGTCATTTAACAGGATATCTCTGTTGGTATATTTTTGATGCAAGTAGGCAATTTTTTAAACTTTCTCCCAATACCCAAATCATATCTATTTGTTTTTCCACGGTAAAATTCATTTTGAAAACTCCTTCAAAGATTACATTAAACAGAACTGTTAATGTGTTAAATGACAACACACTACAATTAACCTAAATGAAATTTTAATTGTAATTGTTATTTTTTTCAAAGCCTGCCTGATTTCCTGTTTGAACATTTTCTATAAAATGCATATTGTTGATCTGGCACAATTCTGTTGTTAGCGTATTATTGTAGGTTGTTATATCTTTAGTGAAAATTGTTATTGGATCAGTGTAGTTAATTGTTAACCAAAATGTATTGATTGTTTTATAATATTCTCCAATAGTAAGTTATTTTTAGTTATGTAAATTAAAAACATTCTTAAAATTTGAAGAAAATCAAAAATATCTTAGAAAATAATGGATTTAGGTATAGAGAATGCTTAACAAAAATAAAAGGACACTTAATGAATTATCCATTGTAGCAATAAAATTGGTAGGGTACTATTTAAAAAGTTTTAAAAATTGCATTTTGCAAAACCTGTCACACCCTGTATACTGTGAAGCAATTTCAAAAAAGTGATAATTACAAATATACTATGATATATAGTAAAATTTTCTGCATCTTGAAAATTAACATAAGTTGTGTATTAATGCAGTGACAATGTATCTAATCAGGGTCATTTTTTTCTAAAAACAGTTGAATATCTCAAAAACTAAAAGGAATACACAGATACAATTTGATATCAAATTAAAGCTCTTTTTATGGGCTTTCCAAAAATGTAATAATATATAGGGTGTACCATTTAAAAAAATATAAGTTTAATATGCCCTGGAATTATGAAACACCCTGTATGCTTCCAAATATTTTTAAAACGTGTACTTTAGGCATGCCCAACATGCCTCCAAATTTGGTTTATGTAGCTGTTATAATAACGGAGTTATCGACCGTTGCCACACTAAAAACTCACCCTGTATATATTATATTCATCCTTTCTTGACCATCTGTTTATATTTTAATTAATTTCTTGGAATTTGATCATTTTCAACTGTCTTAGTTATATGGTGTTTGTTGTGATGAAATGAAACTGCTCAATCAATCATTTTAATTCAATACATATGACGCGTTTCGGTTTTCCATTTTCAAATATGTTTCTAAAAATATTATTACATAAATTACTACTATTATAAAAATCTAGTTTATATATACCTTAAGTCAACTTATAAAAATGTTTTTAAAACTATGTTATTTTACATCTTCACTAACACATAACTTTAACTTATCTGACAACATCTGTCATTCAACTTAACTTTTAAATATTTTATTTATCATTGAGTAGAAATTAAACTAAATACAATAAATTATAATATGTAGCAGGATGGTACATGAGAATATTTCTATTAGGTTTTTGATGGTTTATTTGTGGTGAATTAGGTTGTGGTATATGTTGCAAAAAATCATCTTGGTCATTTTTTGAATTTACAGCATTTGGGTTTTTTTGGATTTGTATTGTTTCTAAAAGGTTTCTTTTCTTATCATTAACTGCGGTACTCAGGATACAGACATTTTCGAAATCAAAAGTAATGGTCCAAATGGAACGGTTTGATAGCTGAGATTAATACCAATTCAAATAACTATATATGTTGTTATCCAATTGTTGATGGTTTCAAAGTTATAATAACTTTTGCGTTTTGTGTCAAAATCGTGCAGAACTTCGAATATTAATTTGCAATAAAAGAAATACTGACCTCTTGAAAGTAGTTCGTTTTCTGTTGTATGCGTGAATGTGGCATGTTTAATAAATGAGGACTTCCTCAAACATTTACTTATTATCGCAAGAGAAAATCATAATTTTCCATAATTTTGGTACTATAAAAAATTGTGCGTGCTTTTCAAACTAAAATTACACAAAAAAAGTATTACCATTGAAAAGTGCACATCTATCCAAAAAACTTCATTAATCTATGCACTTTGTTTGAAGGTATAACTGGTAGGTCTAAGATCAAATGCATAGAAAATTTTTGGGTATTTTGTAGGTACAATCCCAAGAACAGCACTCTTATTAAAGAATTCTAGCAAAAGCTAACTTATAATTTTTGTAAAAGTTTTAGTAGATAATCAAATGTATTTAAAAATTAGCTTATGCATGTCCTTAAATGTAAATCACATTCTTCATAAATAATAGATTGGCAACATTTTATTCAAGATTAAGGTATATCAGGTAAAGAATCGCTTCTTTAAATCAACTACAAACAATGGCAGACAAATAAAAACATTCCTGCATTCAATCAAAAATTGTTTTTGAATCGTGTACAATTGTTTGACTAGATTAGGTCAAATCTTAAGACAGTGGATTTATGTTTTGTGATTATTGTTGTTTTTGTTGCTTTTGTTGTTTAGTTTCAAAGTTTTACATTTAGAAAATGTACTATACTGCTCATGAGTGTGCTGAAATGCGTTTTGTATATGGAGCATGCAATGGCAATGCACGACAAGCTGCTAGAGAATACAGAATTCGTTTTCCTAACCGAGCCAATTTTCCCGACCACAGGGTATTTGAAAGAGTGCATCACGTTTATGTTCAAGGTGAATCCTGGTGCTTTACGACAACGAGCAGGAAGGCCTAGAATTGAAGGTGAAGACGAAGTCATTGCCATGGCAGTAGATAATCCTGCAACGGGTGATAGGGACATTGCCAGGCAATCTGGAGTTCCATGAACCACGGTACATAGAATGTTGCGCAGAAACAATCTTCATCCATACCACGTGCAATGCGCGCAAGCTCTATTACCAACAGACAACGCCATAATCAACAATTCTTTGAAAACATTTTATGGAGTGATGAATCGTCTTTCCATAGGGTTGGAATATTGAATATTTACAATCTCCACTTTTGGTGAATTGAAAACCCAAGAATTGTAAGACACAGCCGATTTCAACAACGTTTTAGCATTAATTTGTGGGCTGGGATAGTCGCAAGCACATTAGTTGGGCCATTTGAATTACCAGCCAGGCTCAATGCATAACGGTACCTTCACTTTCTTCGACAAGAATTAAGCGATCTTCTAGAAGATATCCCTCAAGACACTATGCGTATAATGTGGTTTCAACACAATGGGCGGCTCCGTGGCGTAACTACTACGTCCAAGATCTCGGATTCGAATCCCGACACGGTCCGCTTGGAAAATGTTAGGCAAGCATTTTCCACAAAAGTACGTCCTTGTTCAGATGAGAGGTAAACTAGCGGTTCCATGTGTGAGTGTTGTCACGCACGTTAAAGATACCTACCTCGCTTGGAACAGCAAGTGTTCAACAAAATTCAACATTTTCCAGGTTAAAAAAACTCGCTTCCTGGCCAATGTGTACCTCCGGGCGGAGCATTGGAAAATCACATGTAGGATTTCAACACGATGGCGCTCCAGCACACAATGCTCGTAATGTTAGGAAACACTTAAATCTTGCATATTCCCAATCATTGGGTAGGACGAGGAGGCACTATCTATTGGCCACTGCGTTCGCCCGACCTCAACCCCCTAGATTACTTCTTGTGGGGTTATATGAAAGAAAATGTGTATAAAACACATACCACAAACAAGCAGAACCTTTGTAGAAAAATACGCGAAGCCGTTGAAAGGCTGAGAGAAAACGATCGCGTCCTCAGGTTTTAAAAACGAAATTTTTTAAAACGGTGCCGTTTATGTATAAGAACGATGGCAAGACATTCGAACATTTGTTGTAAACGAATTTTAAATACATTTGATTATTTTGAGTTCATATTTTACAAAAATTATAAGTTGGCTATTACTTACGAATTCTTTAATAAAAGTGATGTTCTTGGGATTGTACCTACAAATTACCCAAAAATTTTCTATGCATTTGATCTTACACCTACCAGTTATACCTTTAAGCAAAGTGCATAGATTAATGAAGTTTTTTGGATAGATGTGTACTTTTTGATGGTAATACTTTTTTTGTGTAATTTTAGTTTGAAAAGCACGCACAATTTTTCATAGTACCAAAATTATGGAAAAATTATGATTTTCTCTTGCAATAATAAGTAAATGTTTGAGGAAGTCCTCATTTATTAAACACGCAACATTCACGCATACAACAGAAATCATACTACCTTCAAGAGGTCAGTATTTCTTTTATTGCAAATTAATATTTGAGTTCTGCACGATTTTGACACAACGCAAACGTTGTTATAACTTTGAAACCATCACCAATTGGATAACAACATATACAGTTATTTAAATAGGTATTAATCTCAGCTATCAAACCCTTCAATTTGGACCATGACTTTTGGGACACCCTGTATATATATATATATATATATAACATAAGATGTATATGTAAACAAACTCTTATGAAAATAATAAAAGCTTATTGACGAATACAAATCGGGCTAGTAGTTATATAGCCATTAACAAAACATTAGCTTTATTACTTCACAGGGGAGGAAACATCCACTGGCCGACGGTTTCGGCTTTGTTAAGCCTCATCAGAGCAGATTAGTTTCCAACCCTATGAAATAATCGAAGCTATTATACTGATATAATTACGAAACAAACCAACACCACTAAGTGTGGAAGTGCAGAATTGAATCAAAACTACATAGTACATTTTATTTATTTTTATTTATTTATTTGTTCCAACGTTTAAGTAGTCTGCTACCTGAAATTTAATCAAACCTGGCTTCCCCACAGAAAGTAACCATCATGTGTTATGTGTGTATGTGTGAGGGATGGTTGTATGTGTGTTGTGTGTGATGTTGGTCCGTGTTACGTTCTCCCTCTAAGACCAGGACCATCGGCAGCCGGATATCCCAGTCGTCAAGAAAGAACGCACAACGGACATTGCCTTGTCAGTCCGGACCATCGGCAGCCGGAAATCCAGATGTTGAAAGGCAATGGAAGTGTGTGTTTAAGTGTGTGTGTGTGTTTGTGCGTGTGTGTGCATGTGTGTGTGTGTGAGAGAGAGAGAGAGAGAGTTGTGTGTATGTGTGTTGTGTGTGATGTTGGTATCCGTGTTACGTTCCCCATTTAGGACCAGGACCATCGGAAGCCGGATATCCCAATCTTCAAAGAGGAACGCTCGAGGGATGTTGCCTTATCAGTCTGGACCACCGGCAGCCGGAAATCCAGATGTTAAAAAGGCAATGTAAGTGTGTGAAAAGTGTTTTATGTTTGCACAGTACATGAGAGGTGTTTTGTGTGTTTGTGTGTGTGTGTGTGTGTGTGTGTGTGTGTGTGTTTGTGTGTGTGTGTGTGCGTGTGTGTGTGAAGTGTGTTTGAAATGTTAATTTGTGTTTATGTTTGCCCAGGTTACTAAAAGGTTGGATTGAATTAGTATAATTTTGTACATGTTTGAACTTATACTATTACATAAATAAAAAATTAGGTTCTTTCAGAAGAAAGGATTTGTTTGCTGTATTGTTTGCCTCAAGTATGTGAAAGTTCTTAAAATTTAGCGTTTGTTAAAAAGAAAAGAAATTTCCTATTCTACTACTTAAAATTAACTTATACTATCACTTAAAATTAACTTATACTACTACTGTGAGAGACAGGGTTGCTAATATGTAGAAGCATGCAAATTCTACATATTGAAAGTTAAATAAGTTAAATAAAAGTTTACAAGTGTAGCACATGATTATTTTGTCTCTCTACATTAGAATTAATTAAAGTAGTTTATACTGTGATTAAATACTTGAAAGTTATATCATAACAATCAGTGAGTTGTGCAGTATTTAATGACACTCATTATAATCTTTGTGGTGCATCCTCCTTACTATAAGTAGTGATTTTCTCTTACAACTAAACAATTAAAAGTGTTATCAAACTAAACAGCTGCTGATAATAGTGAACTAATTATAATCATACATATACATTTGGCTAGCACTTTATTGATATCACCTTACTCAAGTAATCATTCAAAACAAATGCTGTTATTCTTCTGTATTTATTTATAACTGTTGGGTAATATACAGGGTGACAGAAATGTCACACTGTTCAACATGTAAAACACAAGGTAAAACATTTGGCTGTGACAAGTGCACATTAAGGATTTGTGATGAATGCAGTGGACTAACAACATCAGAAATTAGGTGCCTAGAATTAAAACGAAGAACTTTAAAGTACTTCTGTAAATCATGCCTAAAAGATGATAGCTTTACAGAGGTACTAAAAAATATGCTGCAAACTAAATTGCAAGAGGCAATAAAGGACATAACTACACTTTTTAATAGTTTCAAAGCTGAAATCAAAGCAAACAGTAGTGAAAATTTTCTTAATCCTATTGCCATACAAAAATTAGAGGCAACCAAATCTTATGCAAGTGTAACAAAATCAGAACCAGTTTTGGTAGTACAACCAATTAACACCCAGCAAAGTAAAGATACCAAGATGGAAATCAGAAACACTATTAATCCAGCAGACATAGGGGTGCACATATCCAGAATACGTGAATCTACGAATGGCAGAATTGTAATTGGCTGCAATGATCAATTAGACAGGAGCCTCCTGCAAAACACAATTATAGAAAAACTGGGAACCAAATACAAAGTAAATGCACCTACCCTAAGAAAACCTAGGATCAGAATTGTAAATATTAATAGTAATGATGTTGATGCAGATATGGGGCAGATTGGGAATCTAATTATTAAGCAAAATAAACTCAATACTGATATTAACAACTTCCACTTAAAAGTCGTAAAAATACTGCATAACAAAAATACTATGAACTCAACCATTATTATTGAATGTGATACAGCTACTCATGATTCTTTATTAAAATCAGGTAAAGTTGCCATTGGATGGTCTATGGGTGCTGTCTATAACCACATAAATGTAGTTCAATGCTACAAATGCTTAAAATTCAACCATGTGGCCCAAAACTGCAAAAATGAAACTTCCTGCTCTTTGTGTTCGGGTAAACATTCTTACAAAGAATGTACTACGGAAACCTACAAATGTGCAAACTGCCTGCTTGCTAAATCAAGACTCAATATAGAAGTTGATATTGCACATCCAGCCATAAGCAAGGAGTGTCCTTGCTACCTGCAAGCAGTGAAAAGGGAAACCGCTAAAATAGATTATACTAACGTTGTATAGCAATCACAGTTCTCCCATCTGCCAAATGAATTTTTAACATTTACTTCCAGCAAAAGGTTTGCTGATAAGTTATGCATTTGTCATGTGAATATCCGATCACTTAATTCCTGTTTCGATGAGTTTTGCGATTTTGTAGAGAGGAAGAACTTTCTAATTATTGCCATATCGGAGACGTGGCTAGACCCCGATTTTCCCTCGACATTGATAGCGATACCTTCTTATACACTATTTCGACAAGATAGGGTAATGAGGGGTGGAGGAGTATGTTGCTATGTGCATAATTGTATCAAAGCAATAAAATTGAATATTGACTTTTTAGATACTAGAAGTCTTGAACAACTATGGTTAAAGGTGAAAATTGATAGAAATTCCTATGCAGTAGGTGTTCTTTATAAAGCTCCAACGACCAATAACAGCTGCTTTAGTGAAGTAGAAACTGTATTATCAAACATCAACTCAGATGTTGATTATATTGTAATAATGGGAGACGTTAATATTGACTTCATGAGCCAGCAGTATATAAGATTCCTTCGCCCATTGCTATATCAATTCAATCTGGTACAAATTGTGAATCAACCAACCCGAATAACAGCAACATCAGCTACCCTAATAGACATTATCTGTTGCAGTAGTGATTTACAAATAGCCGTTTGTGATACGCATGATATGCTAAATATGTCGGATCACAGGATGGTATATTGTGAAATTATCACCCGAGTTCAAAAGCCAAAACCAACATTAGTTGAATATAGGAATTATCAAAATATCAATCTAGATATGCTCCAAGCTGATCTTTCTTACCATAATTGGGCAGAAATTCTCCAAGAACATGATCTAGATGCCAAATTAGAATATTTCAATAAACTAGTTACAGATCTGTTTGACACGTATGCCCCAATTAAAAAAACCACACTTACATATAAGACACCTCCGTATATCACAGACACGATCAAACTCATGATACGATTAAAAGACAAAGCACATCATAAGTATCTTAGAACAAAACAAACATCCGATTATAATTACTACAAAGATCTAAGA
Source organism: Platerodrilus igneus (assembly GCA_036346225.1). NCBI lineage: Eukaryota > Metazoa > Arthropoda > Insecta > Coleoptera > Lycidae > Platerodrilus > Platerodrilus igneus. The sequence continues at coordinate 518,656 of JARFIW010001214.1, forward strand.
AATTTTACTACAGAAGCAATTAGGAATGAAAAAGCTGCCTTTTTTAAGAATCAATTAAGAAAATATAGATCAAATTATAAACAAATATGGAAATTTTTTGCTGATAACAAAATTCATTTTAAACAAAGAAATTCCATGCATCCTGAACTTCAAGAGGTAGACATAATAAATGATTATTTTGTGAACAATATACTCCGTCCACCGGTAGATGATATGTACATTGACGAATTTAAACACTCTAAATTTGCAGGACTTGGTGCCAAATTTGAAATACACACTGTTTCACCAGAGGAAGTTCAGCGTCTTGTATTGATAAGTAAATCTGATGCATATGGAAAGGACGGCATCAACTCAAGAATGCTAAAAATTATAATACCATATTGTTTAGATATTGTTACACATATTCTTAACACATCATTTCTTAGTGGTCATGTACCACACATTTGGAAGCAGTCAATAATTAACCCTATACCCAAAGTATCACAAGCTACCGACATGACGCAGCTTAGACCAATAAGTATACTACCAGCACTTTCAAAAGTGGCAGAAAGAATTGTATACAAACAGCTCGTTGATTACATTAATAAAAACAGCATACTACCTAAATTCCAATCAGGCTTTAGATCATCACACAGTACTGCAACAGCATTAATGAGATTAAATAATGACTTAACTAAAAATATTGATAATGCAAATGTAACTTTTCTAGTTGCGCTTGACATGAGTAAAGCATTTGATGTTATCAATATCAAACTACTACTCTCTAAGCTATCATACTATGGTTTCTCATCACTTGCACTTTCATGGTTCCATAGTTATCTTCATGGCAGAGGGTGCCAGGTTAAAATAGGATCAAAACTTTCAACAGCATTACCTGTCAAATCTGGAGTTCCGCAAGGGAGCATACTTGGCCCACTGCTTTTCTCTATCTTCACATCGGATCTACCATTAATTCTCTCAAAGAAAATTAGTCTTCACATGTTTGCTGATGACATCCAATTGTATCTACCCTCAAATTCACATACAGTGAATGCATCAATCAACATTATTAATGAAGTGTTAGCTGCTGTTCATCAGTGGACCACTAAAAATGGGTTAATACTTAACCCTACAAAAACCCAGGCCCTATGTATAGGTACCAAAGTGTCACTAACAAGAGTAAAACAAGGGAATCATACGAATATAATATTAGACAACTGTGTAGTGCCTCTTAGTGAAAAAATTAAAAATTTGGGTGTGATTTTTGATGAGAATCTTACATTTGAAGACCATGTTAACTCAATATGCAGAACTGGATACTTCAAGTTGAAAACACTACGCAAATATAAATATTCATTGCCTCAATACGTTCGTTGGCAACTTTGTGATTCTCTAATTTTGAGTAATATCCGCTACTGTGATACAGTATATTATAGTTATTTGGGAAAGGTACTTCAAAATCGTATTCAAGTACTACAAAATTCTTGCCTTAGGTATTCCTTTAATTTGCGCTACAGAGATCATGTGACTCCCACATATGTCAAACATAGCATACTAAAGATGGACAAACAGTGGGAATTGCACTTTTCAGTACTACTTTATAAGGTATACCATGAACACTTACCGTCATATCTTTACGAGCTGCTAACAATATGTTCTACAACGCACAATGTACGTTATACTGGACGATTAAACATACCACTTCATAATACTGAAAAATTTAAATGTTCCTTCGAATATCTTGCCAGCAAAACCTTCAATACTTATATTGAATTATACATATCTTGTGATACTCCAGCAGCATTTTGTAAGAGACTTAAAAACATTCTGCTGTGTCAACAAATCCTGTGAATTGTTATATCTTATGCTTAATAGGGTGTTGTTGAAAATCAGTTTACTGAACTACATCCTTTTAGTTAGGGCTTGTACATCTTGTATGGCTTTACCTAATAAAGATTATATAAATATAAATAAATAAATATTAGGTGGTTGGATCGTTTCAAAGTCGAGTTAATGGTTTGATCTTGTTGCTTCTGGTCGTCAAGAGCAGAGCTCTTGGAATTCCAGGAGAACGGTCTCCGGGGCAGAGCCTCGGTCCAAGGAGAGGTGGTACTTTTATGTCTCTGTCCGGGTAGTTTTGTTTGTGTCTTCTATCTGTCAAGATAACGTTGGTCGATGAGTGCCGTGGTTTTTTGTGTGAGTGCATTTAAGTGTGGAAAGAGGTTTTCATTCCAAATCATCTGGTGTAGGGTCTTATTTAATAATGTTTGTCTATGTGTGTAGAGGTACGGTTGTAAGTCATTACACTCGAATACTATATATTCCGGTGTTCCTATTTCTCCGCACGTGCATATGTTGTTGTCGACTAAGTTCATGCGTTCTCTGTATGTTGGATAGGGTCCGTGACCAGTAAGGTAATGAATAAATCCCCGACTGGGCACCAGGTATTTGGCTTTTAGGCGGTCTTTAATATTTGGGATCATTGCGTATACCCTTCTACCGGTTGTACTTTGATCCCATCTTGTCTGCCATTCTGCAAGTATGTAGTTCTTTATTTCCGTCTTTGTCGTGGGCAGTTGGTTTGTGTTTAAGATGCGTTGTAGTTGTTGGTTGTCATTGTGTGTAAGATTGTATATTGCAGCTCGCTGTTTCACTACTAGGTCCAAGGACATAGTTCCCACCAGTACATGAAGTGCATCATGTGCGGTAGTCCCATAAGCCCCCGTCAGTCGCAGTAAAACACTTTGTTGTGTACTGTTAATTTTTTGTCTAGGTTTGATTGTGTTAAGGCGATGACCCCACGTGCTCGCGGCATATGATACCATAGCACCGAGCACACTGTTGAGATATAGCCTTATGCAATTAAGCGGTATCTTATAAGTCCTTTGGGCTAGCGTTGCAATGTTCTGCATTGCAGAAGTTGCACTTGCACAGACGGTGTTTATATGTGCAGAGTAATTCTGTTTTTCGTCTAATGTTAAGCCCAGATATTTTGTGTTTTGTGTTCTACTTATATTTACACCATCTAGTTTGATGGTGGGGTCCCTTGCCAGGGTTCCCTTCATTACAAGGTATGTAGTTTTTTGTGGTGTTATGGTCATTTTGTTGGTTTTGCACCAACTTTGTGTATGGGTAAGAGCGATGTTAGCTTTACGTTCGATTTCCCTTCTGGAATTGCCTTCAACCACCAGCAAGATGTCGTCGGCGTATGCAATCGTCGACAACACTTCGTCAACGGTGTCCAGCTTTTCCAGGAGTTCATCCATTACAATATTCCAAAATAGGGGCCCGCATATGGACCCCTGCGGGCAACCTTTATTTATATGTTTGCTAATGCTCTCCGTGCCTTGTAGGGTTACATACCTGTCCCTGCAGTAGCTCCTGAAAGAGTGGTATAGTTGTGATGGACAGTTTATGGTCGTAAGTCTTGTAAAGAGTGAAGGTCACCAAAGGTTATTAAATGCGCCTTCTATGTCCACTAATATTAATAGGACGTATTTTTTGTGTGATTGCTTGATGGTTTGTATTGCTTGGTTTATGGCATCCTCGGTTGATTTGTTTTCTGTAAAGCCGTATTGTCTTGGATGTACTCCTGTGATTTGTCTGTGGTCCTGCATTCGTTTACATAATAGTTTTTCATACGTTTTTCCTAGCGTGTTCAAAAGGCATATGGGTCGGTAAGAGCCCGCTTGTTTGAGGTCTTTACCTTTCCCTTTAGGGATAATCACGACATTCGCCTGTTTCCAGATGTTTGGAAAAACAGCTTGTCGTATGCATTCATTGTACAGTGCTGTTAGCGTCGGTGTTAACTTATCTTGTAGCGCTATGCCAATCTCCGCAAGAATTCCGTCCGGTCCAGGTGCTTTCCTGCTCTTCAATTGGCATAGTGCGTATCTCACTTCGTCTTCTGTGAAAGGATCTAAGTTGTCGTCTTGTCTGTTCCATGGTCGGTTACCTATGTGGTTTTTGTCGATTACTCCTTGTCGTCTGAGTCGTTGTTCGTTAGTGTCGTCTTGAACGTTGTCATCGGGCAAAAGTGTTTGTAATAGCAGTGTCGCAGTCTTTTGTGTATGTACCGTCTTGTTTTATTAAAGTTGAATAAGTCATCGGTGGTTTGATTTTACCCTGAGTGATTTTATAGGGTATTCCCCAGGCGTCAGTTTGTAAGTGTGTTTCCACAAATAATTCCCATGATTTCCTTTTCATGTCAGTCAGTTCTTTTTGGTATATGTCTTTTAATTGTCGATAATTTGTTAGGTGGTATGCTCTCTCGGCAAGTGTTAGGGAGTTTTGGTAGCTTTTTCTCGCTCGCTGTGTTTCCTTTTTTAGGTTTTGTAAGCGTCTTGTCCATTTACTTGTCTTTGTGTGTCGTGTTTTCCGTTGTTTCGGGAGCACTTGCTCCATTGTGCGTCTAATTGTGTTGGTGAGTAGTTTTGTATACTCGTGAACGTTTTCATCTGATGTTATATCTTGTGGGGGTACAAATGTGTCCTTCAGTTTGTTCCAATTTGCATTTCGTATTTTGTATCGTTGTACATTGGTGAAGTTTTGTGGTGTGTCAAATGGCCTGGTTGTCATGTCAATGTTGAACGTGATTAGGTTGTGGTCACTAACGGTTTGGTGTTCTAATACCTGCCAGTCTTGTATGTAGGTGTACGCCAGCCCATTTGTCAATGTAATGTCTATGTTTGTTCCTGTTCCTGCATGGGTGTTGTATGTGGATGGGTTATTAGGAGGGTTGATTACTTCGAGTTGTAGTTCGTTAATCAAGTTTTCGACTTGTTCTCCACGTTCGTCCGTGACGGAACTGTCCCACATCTGCCATAATAACTATTGGTTTGTTATTGTAAGTGTGTAATATGTTGCGCATGTTGTTTATGTACGGCTGGGGATCCATTCTGTACTGGAAGTAGCTTGTTACCAATATCCACTTTCCAATCCGACCGTTTGAGACCTCCAGACACGTGCAGTGTTCTCCGCTGTATCGTTGGATTGTCGTGATTGTCAATGTGGGATCAAAAATGACCACTGCCGTTTGTGGGTTTCTACCTGTATGTATTTGTCTTGCCCTGACTGGCATGCTTGGAATCTTCCCATGCACCAGATAAGGTTCCTGTATAAAAAGTGCATGTAATCGTAAGGTTTCGGCTAGTTGTCTAAGCTCTCTCATTACAGTTGCACAGTGCATGGCATTTATTTGACCAATTCTGATCTTTCCGTCGTCCATTAGGGGTAATAGGTGTTTATGCTGCATTCTGGTTGTTGCTTGTGTTTGTGTGAAAATGTTGTGTGTGAGTGCAGGTTCGTATTCCGTTTGTGGGTGGGTTACTATTTTGTCTGTGTGCATGTTCTCTTGTATTGTTTGTTGAAGATGTTGTCGATACGTGATTGCCCTTGCTTTGTTCCTTTGAATTTGTGAGGGTTGTTTGTGTTTAGTTTGGTTAGGTTTACTGTCCATAGTCGGTTTTTTGTATGAGTCTGTCCATTAACATTTTGTGGGTTGGGCAATCTTTAGGGTTAGAAGCGCACTTTTTGTTACGTTTTAAGCATTGTATGCAAACTGAGTGTTGTCCGTGCTTGGGGCAGTCTGCCTTTTTGTGATTGGAGTCTTCTTCCCCACAGTGTCCACATGTATCGGTGGTGCGTGTGCAATGTTTCGTGACGTGTCCTAGATCGAGACATCGAAGGCATTTGGGTACTACTAAAAAGTCTTTCACTGTAACACAGCGATATTCGATATAGAGTTTTCCTAGATTTATTAATATATTCCTCACTTTGCCACTTACCGTCGCTACATGATGTTGAGTCGGTTTGTTTTTCGATCCTGTTTTGAAACTAAGTTGAAAGTCTCTATTAAAATCCTCTCTGTTAATTAGGTGTTCAAGGTTTTGAGTATAAATTAAATCTGTCACGTCTTGATATTTCAGGTACGTTGGTATGTCGTATATAATAGCTAAAGGTTTTTCTTGCGTGGTTTTTCGCAATTTAGAGTTTGTTTTAGGGTTGCATGGTTTAAAATTTTGTTTGCCTCGGTTTCGTTATCAGTATCTATAATTACTGCTTTGTTGGTTGTTCGGATGTTTTTAATTTTAATTTTATCTTTCAGTGGATTTAATGTTCTTGAAAAAATTTCTTGAATTTGTCTAGGTGTTTCACCACGTTTTGACGTTATGAACACCGTTGTATTTTAATTTGAGATCGCTTTTGAAATTGCATCTTGTTTTGGAGCTTTTGGTTTTTGTGCTACAGCACTGGCATATGTCTGTGTTGGTATTGCCGTCATGTTTGCGTACGTGTTTGAAGACATGGTTGGATTAAGCATTGATTGTTGTTTCAGATGGCTGTTTTCTACTTTAGTTTCGATGATCTTGTCTTGTAGTGTGTTGTTTTGTTGTTTTATGAATTTATGTTCGCCAGTTAATTCGGCTTGTAGATATATTAATTTTATTATTTTATCTCTGAGGGTTTTATGCACTCCTACCCTTGGCAGTTACTTGGGTCTAGTTCATGGTCAATAAAGTTAAGAAGGTCCGTCCCTAGGTTCTCTAGGTGCTCTAAGATAGACTGTTTTATATCTTCCGGGTTGTTGTGGCTGGGGCTTCCTATCAATCTTTTGTTCCGTGGTATTTCGGTCGTTGGTGGGTGGGCAGAGGGTGTTAGTATGACGCTTATTTGACTCGAGGTGGTATGTAGTGAAGGATGTGAGTTTAAGTCAAGATCTGGTGTTGTTTTACCCCCAAGTGAAACCTTGGGGAAATGTTGTGTTTTAGGCATTTTGTACTCTAGCTGTCTGATGTGAGTTTACCTATCATTAAGTTATTTAAATTTAATTAAAAAAACAAATGAAATGACAAAAGTCCATAATATACAGTAAATAAACAGTAATCAATTAGTATTAATAAAACAGAATATTCAATGTGACGGCGGCCTTGATCTCTACGCAATTACTAAGAAATAAAATTGTGTCACTTACACTAGACTAAGTTCAAGTTTAAATGTTATTCATACTACATCACGACATTCAATGGAATGCGCTTGGTGTTAGTTCCTTGTAAACAATTATTGTTATAAATAATTGTGAGTGTGGCAGCTAATACAAAGGTTATTGATAGTTTAAAGTGGAACATAAACTTTTCCTGTTTAGAATTTATTGCAGTATGCGGAAACGTCCTTGTGTAATTTGGACAACTATGGTACCCAGAAAATTAGCTAAAATTCTGTCTGATTTAACTGGAAAATTAATTTAGCACTTAACACCGGTGAAAAGCTTACTAATAAATGCACCGTAACTAAAATTGCGTTGGTTCGTAGTTGAACCACTTAACCCGGGCTCACTTCACAAAATAGCCTCCCAAAACAGTTTAAAATTCACAACAAAAGCTCCCCCCAAAACATACAATTATTTATAGTGCACCTTGAATATTCAGTAATTACTTACAAAAGTCCTTCGCGTGGTAAAATTCAGAAAAGTTTCGAAAATTGTTTTTCCTATGTTGTTGTTTTTTGATGCTCTTTGTTACTTGTTTGTGATTTGCACTTCATAACTAAACTTATTTTAAGAAACTTAAATAATAGAATTAGTTAAATTACAGACTACATCGTTTGCACGTCTGTTCAGGGCGACGTTCACAGTCAACTTACATAGTAGATTCTATAGATGGCTATAAAAGTACGTCTGGCCTTTGTTACGTGCCAATAAATTGGCACTTAAACATTTTTTAGGTTAATTTTGATGTGCGGAAGTTTCGCGCCATAAATTCAAAAGACTCGGTGCGCGTATTTCCGTCACGTCAGTGTGCGTTTGCGCGAGATCGCGCGGGAACTTCGCGCCGACGCGTAAAAGAACAAAGGTGGGAGAAGTGTTTCCAGGAGACGCTATAACGTGGCTTTTTACCTCTGACCTTCGTGGAGAGCGGTTGTGTTCAGGTATCGTATCGTGCCTTTAGCTTTATCTATGTAGATCCTTGCCTTGATTATCTTTGTTTGTCGCCCTTCTACCCGTTCCTGTCTTTCCCTGCATAGGTAGGTAATTTGCAGCCGTGGCTGAACTGCATTCCACGCCGGAGCAACATCTTTAATCACCCCGGAGTGGAGTCCTGAGATCCCGTCCGAGCGCTTTGGTAGAGCGTTGGGCGTACCCCCCGTTAATTGCCTTAAAGGGGCCATCAGTAGCCCTGATGGACTTGAACAGAAGCCAACTTTAACCCAGGGACATATTCATGTGAGTAATTGCTGTATAACCTATTGTCTTAAATTTATATATTTTTCCGATAATTGCGTATTAAATTTGTACATTAGTGACGTCATTGACAGATGGGCGCGCCAATTCTGTAAAAAGATTAGCGTTACCAACCGCCCGTGGCGTCGCTCTTTCCGCGCTTGCGCGATGTATTTATGAACTTTTAAACCGTAAGAATTGGCGTTTTTAAACTGTAAGACCTTTGAGATTTGCGGAATGTTACATTATAATTTGAATAAGGGCCGCTATACTTGCGGCCACGTCCCCAATGCTCCACCCGAAGGTACTACATTGGGTTTAAACGAGAAAAATAAACGTGCTTCTAATTTATTCTAACTTCATAATTAATCCCCCCTAAATAAAAATCTAACAGACTGAAACGAAAACTAAAAACAAGGTTTAAATAATGGTATTCCTAGCGTTGACTTTGGAGTGTGCCCGATCAACAAGACAAGCAAAAATGAGTGGGGGAGAGATCCGTAATACCGGATAGCAGACGCCGGCTCTGCTTACCAGTGCAACCTGAAGGGTCGACTTAAAACTATCCAAATCTAGCTAGCTAATTTAAAATGGATTCAAATTTCTAAGCATTTTCCAAATGTATTAATAGTGAATCCAGCTATTTCGCCTGCTTTATAAATTTACAAATTCGTCCTCCCTGATCTAAGTATTTTATCCTAAATTTGTCCCTAACGTTCCCTATCATTCACTAACTGACATATTATATATACAATCTTCTTTTCTATATATACTGTGACCAAAAATTGGTGACACAACGTCAAACGAATTAAATCAAGCCACAAAACAATACAATGCAGGCAAAGATATCAGTGTAAAAATAAATATCTGAATAAGCAAAAGCATGTAACAGTGCATATATTAGCAAAAGCAAATACATTATCAGGTGCACTCGCATGAGCATTATATCGACTAGCGCCATTACACAAAAACGTGCTTGTTAGATTATTTCAAAATCTGTTTAAAATCATAAATCAATGCTCATGCGAGTACAGCCGCCACAATTTTATTCTTACCTCCAATATAAATTTCTCCAGCATCCAAAGATCTGGTCGTCTACCTACATCTATTGGTTTTCTACTTTTATGGGGGAGTTGAATATGCACTGTTAAAGTCCTGGTGGATATGCAGTAAACGTTCTGGGGGATCACAATCACTATCACTTCACTTTTAAGTCCTGAGGGGGATGCGCGGTTTCGCTCTATTTTATTATTTCTTTATTTATTACACTTATGCAGAATGTTACAGCAAAAATTTATTTGCAAACGTAACAAAACCTTCTCGTAATTTTTTGTATATAAAAAAATTGCTATTTTAAAAATTTGAAACAAGGAGTATACCCAGAATGATGTGAAAAAGAATATACTTGACATATTTTTAGCAATTTCTGACTCCTTCTGGTAGACGCAATAAAGTATGGTTCACCAAAAAACGCAATAATGTTAGATGGATGTAAATATATATATATATATATATATATATATATATATATATATTATGTTCGGCTATCTATGTCGGCTCCATTTATAATACAGTGTTGTTGCATCCAGAGTATATAATTATTATTTCTAGACCACATGTTAATGCGTCTTCGTATATTTTTTGTATACATTACTGCATCCGGCATTGTTGCCATATTTATCCTTTTTATTATAATGTATACTATTGCTTGCATATTACAATTTAATTGTGAAATGATAGCAGTTTGTATTCAACCTTATTACTATCAACGCACTAGAAATGTCACTTTTTAGAACAAACTGGCGAGCTTTTACACTTTGACTAAAGAGTAGATTGGTTAAATATGTCTTTAAATGTCTGAAAGCAACAACAAGGGTTTAGTAATGAATCAAGTATCGACGGGTTGACTCAAACGTTTGATGTACAAACAGAGTCTTTATTTTATACCGATATTATTTCAATATCGACAGTAGGACTGGAGCAAAATATAAAATAAAGGACTTCTTTTGATGTTTTTCTGCAGTCATCTCTTGATAAATCAACGCACATGTTTTAAAATGTATATCAACCACACTATTTAGTGGGTAAGATGTCGGAGTAAACTTTCGTTCTGCTCGGGGTCCCCAGTAGTTGCACTTCTTGCTTTTGGGTTTGGCTTAAAGAAACAAAAAGTTTTCAACTCAATTTTACTTACATGTAGATAAGCAAGAACAACTTATTATAATATGCAATGTGTACACAGATAGCTTTATATATCGTATTATGCAAGATTATATATACCATTCGCGTATTGCTTACAGTATTTTTTGCGACAAAGTAGATTGAACAGAAGAAAAGTGTTGAAATAATATTTTTCAAAATATTGACGAGTTAAATAACGCTATCGCTATACAATTTAATACATTAATTTAAGTAGAAGAACATTAAATGTGTGCAGAAATATGAATCTCGTGTTTATTTAAAAGACAACAAAGTAACATTTATTTATGATTCTTTTGGATACCCATCATCATTGTTTCTGTTTATTTAGTCTGACTTTAACATCAAGTTACGTTTGGTTAAATTTTGAAACAAAAAATACAAGTTCTACTGATGTTAAAAGCAACCATGCACTGTATATTTACATAAACTTACTATCGACAATCATTTCTTTTAAATGTTTACAATGCAATAGGAACAAAATATTTTACCGTATACTCTGAGTTTATATTTTTGTCTCTTAAAATATTCAGTTAGTTTACATATTACACTAATATATTACATACGTTTCTAATGTTTAGACACACTATCTTAATATTAAAGTAAGTTCCTTTTAAATTTCAATCACCTAATAACATTAAATAAGCCCTAGAAATAAACAACAATTTTAAGTAGATTTTTTTTGCTGTAAGTGATTGTTAAGTTATAGATAGATAGATAGTAGATAGATAGATTTATTGCGGAATAATATATACAAGATATTTAACCATGTCATACAAAATGCTTTATATTATTATGGTACTCTTTAGGTGGTCATCAATGCTGTATGGTGCAAGGCCCGTAAGGTACACTTTCATTCTGTTGACCAGTTCCCCAGTGGTCTTCTGTTGTAGATATTGATTTGGGATTTTATTGTAAATCTTGTAAGTCCAGTAATTTACTCCACTTTTACTTTTGTTCATGAGGTACCAAGGTACTACTAGTTTAAAGTTGTTTCGCGTGTTGTAGCTATGTATGTCTTGGTATGTCAATGGATGCTTTTGTAGTGCTACAACATATTTGATGCAGTGAAGAACATATATTGCCGGCAATGTTAATATTCCTAGCTCTCGGAATAGTGGTTTACAGTGAGTGGTTATTTGTACATTACTAAGTAATCTGATAGCTCTTTTTTGTAGAATGAATGCGCGCTTAGCATGTGGCGAGGCGCCCCATAATATAGTCCCATAATTCAGGTGGCTGTGTATGTGTGCTTAATAAGCGGATTTAGCTGCAGATTGTGTACTTATATTCATTAATTTCCTTATTGCATATAGTGATCGGACTATTGTAACACACATTTTGTGTATGTGCATTTTCCAGTTCAATTTAGTATCTATTGTGAGGCCTAGAAATTAAAGTAATTACGAAGGTTCCTGCTGCCCGAGTCTTATTTAGGCGGCTCCGTGGCGTAGTGGTATGTGTGTGACTACTACGCCCAAGGTCCCGGGTTCGAATCCCGACACGGTCCGCTTGAAAAATGTTAGGCGAGCATTTTTCGCAAAAATACACCCTCGTTCGGATGAGAGGTAAAATGGAGGTCCCGTGTGTGAGTGTTGTCACGCACGTTAAAGATCCCTACCTTGCTTGGAACAGCAGGGGTTCGGCAAAATTCTAAATTTTCCAGGTAAAAAAAAACTCGCTTCCTGGCCAATGTAGTACCTTCGGGTGGAGCATTGGAAAATCAAATGTAATGCCCGAGTCTTAGTGATAAAATCTTCTTGCGGGATGGGACCGCGTCATCATTTCGTTTATTTTTATAAATGTGTCATAAGGAAAGGCAGAAACCTGGTGAAACGTGGTGTTCTAATTCATTTCAGTTTTTCAGTGCTTCCACTGCTGATATTTGAAAGAAATACTAAACAATCCTCCAAATTATCCACTATATTTGCTTTATTAGGTTCTTCTAAAACACTGTCCTCCTTTTTGTAGGGTGATAGAGGTCTATTGCAAAACCATCTAAAGATTTTCTTATTCTGCTAAAAGGTTTAAAGATTTTATAGGGGATATTATCCAAGTAAGCACCCTAAGTTGATTAGACAACAACTGCAGAATTAGTAATTTTTAAATATACTTGGGAATGGCCTTCCAATACTAATGAAACACGTAGTAATTAAAATACGAAAGAAAACTATTTACAGATGTCTATCACAAACAACAATCTAAAATAGATAATTTTTAAAAAATCTCGGCATTTTTGTAGTAGGTAGCGCAATAATGTGTTTAGAAGTAATTTTATAAAGTTTTATTTTTTGCGTGTTATGAGCAGCATTCTACATTGGAAAGAGACTTTTAATTTTTTATTCTGTAAGTATTGGTGGTTGTTATATGTTTATGTGCATTTTGTATATCTTTTTAATTTGTTTGTTTATATAATATATATTACATTTTAATTTTTTAACTGCTTTGAGAAATACATAGAATCCATACAAAGCTTAATGAACTAAAAATTAATTTTTTTAATCAGTTAAAAAGAGCGAGGACTGGCGGTTAAATCCCCCCCGATTGGTTTTTCTTATTTCTCGGTATAAGAAACTGAGAATTTGATACCAACATGGGTACAATCGAGAACAAAACGAGCACACTTCAATGGAGTAAGAAGATTTCTAAGAACAAAAAAGCAGGGACTAGCTGTCAACTTGACCTTCTGATTTGTTTTTAATTTATTTGCTATAAGCAAATGAGCAAAACGCCAACAATTGCTCACACAACGATCACAATTGTACTAAAAACAAGGGGTGGGAAGGCAGTTTGGTGCACCCGCATTATCCTTTTTCGGTCTTTTATAATAAATCAAAAGAAAATGGGTTCTATATAGTTTTTAACTATTTGAATTCGAATATTACCACATATTACCATAAAGCACTATCAAAAACATTCTCAGCCTGTATAAGGGTTGACGCCTTCCATTATGCACGGCAAACATTTGTTTTCATCTTTATTATATAATTATAATTCAGAACCTTTTATTAAACTAAAATGCATACACCGCAAATCAAACTTGTAACTATTAAACGGTTTAGATATTTTTTCCGTGTGTATTTTATGACTGTATTTTAATATTACTATTCAAAATACAACATGAAAATAAGAACGTTTGAATACGAAGAATTTATTAAAACATTGTTGTTATAAAAATTTTTGTTTGTTAATACAAATATCTACTCAGTTTTTGAACGATGTATTAATTTCTACTGAGGTCGGGTTCTCAAAAGATAGACCTGTAACATCAGCAGTTTAGAAGTTGACGATTATGTCTGAACAATGAATTGTACTTCAAATATCATATTTTACTAGTGATAAGAACAAATTAAATTTTGAAATTAAGTAATAATCATTTAATAGTAGATAAATGCGCATATACATATTTAGTAAACTAATCCCATACACGCTCTTTTAAACGCGGGCGGGTTTGCATAATAATTTTTCACTCGAGTCCACCAAACACTTTTCAATCAACTGTCCTACTGAAGTTATGTTGAACGCTTAAAAATAATATGCATACACCATGCTAGGCCTAGTTAGTACTTGGCATACAAAATTTAAACATATCATTAGCTTACCTTAGTTGTTGTGGAAGATTTTAATTTATGCGGCGTGTCTACAAATTGCGATTATAATAATTATTATATTGATAATGCATACTTTTATCTACCTATGGTTTCTTGTGTGCCAATACACTGTAAAATATTAAATGATCTAGAATGAATGTCCACTGTTAATACACTAGCATAACACGCCGATCTCAGAAGTTACCAAATATATGATGAATTGCCGCAACTAATACGCTACACTGTTGCCAATTCTCGGATGCAATAAGGTGCACAATAATGTTTGAAACCGATTCAAATATACGCTTGTGTATATGCCCGCACTGCCTCCTATGGAGAATCAATTGAACTACAAGTATACATATTTTCAATGGAGCGACCAATGTAACATCCTGAGAAAATAGCGGTTGCTGCTCTTATGAAAAGAGTTAGGAAAAAATGACATCACCAAATAATAGAATTCGTTCACCCTCAGCTATAGAAATTTTATCATTTACGAAAATTGGCAGAAATCAAAATAACATAGGATTTCATTGTTGCGTCTGGTATACGGATGCAATAATTCGATGGCTGCAATAATGATAGACAGATGGATATATATATATATATATATATATATATATATATATATATATATATATAGTGAATAAGATGAAATAATAACTTAGACTTTTATGCAAAGCCCAAATGATTATTTTAAATCGAGCTAGTAATTGAAAGATGGAAAATATAAGGTCTTGGACAGGACTTGAACCTGTATCTTGGTTTTGCCAAAACCATGCGTTTACCAATTACGCCACCGACACCGATGACGACAATTGGGAAATTTACAAATTTAAATCATGTACAAAACTATACATAAATCTAACTTTCAATTACGTTTCGCATTTTTGTCGATCATATCTGACATTGTCAAGTTTTTGACTTATGTCAGTTATAGACAGGAAGCTACGCTCAAAATTGCGGCTATAAGCCAAGTATTAAATATATAAATATTTTAGGTAGTTAATTATACAAGGTAAGTTGATAAATACTATCGTATTACAGTGAATAAGATGAAATAATAACTTAGACTTTTACGCAAAGCCCAAATGATCATTTTAAATCGAGCTAGTAATTGAAAGATGGAAAATATAAGGTTTTGAACAGGACTTGAACCTGTATCTTGGTTTTGCCGGAACCATGCGTTTACCAATTATGCTACCGATACCGATGACGACAATTGGGAAATTTACAAATTTAAATCGTGTACACAACTATACATATACCTAACTTTCAATTACGTTTGGCATTTTTGTCAATCATATCCGACACTGTCAAACTTTTGACCTATGTCAGTTATAGACAGGAAGCTACTGCATTCAAAAGTGGATAATGTTATTTTAATGGGGGATATCAATATTGATCTGAAAACAAATACTAGGAACTGTAGGCAATTTAATCTTTTACTAGTTAATTACACATTAAAACAAATAGTGCAAGAACCAACGTCAGCTACATTATTGGATGTCATCTGTGTACCATGTCAGCTAGTAGTAAACAATATTAAGGTCGAAGATGTCACGTTTTCTGATCATCGTTTAATTTATTGTAGTCTAGATGTAAACTATGTTTCAGATAATATTAATAGCTTTTATTACCGGGATTATAAAAATCTAGATATGCATTCTCTAGTCACTGAAGTAAGAAAACTAAACTGGGACGGTATATTTACTAATGACAATGTCAAGGCCAAAGTGGAAATTTTATACCTTAATATTACTAACCTTTTTGAAGTCTTTGCACCTTACAAATTAGTGTGTCCAAAAGTAAAAAAAAAAGAATAAACCTTATATAACATACAATATTAGATGCATGATTAAACTGAGACACAAAGCATATAAACGGTTTATTAAGACAAGATTGGCACTACACCGACAATATTATGTTGAGTTGTGTAACCAAGTAAACATGGCAATTAAAAGTGAGCATAATGCATACATAAAATACGAGCTTGAAAATTGCAGAAGCAACCCCAGTACAATATGGCAAAAACTAGAAGGTATTGTACCTGCTATCAAGGGAAAACAGGTCTCAACTATAAATGCCAGTGAATGGAATGCCGATGAAATTAATAAATTCTTCTTAGAAGTAGGTGCAAACATAGCAATAAATCGGAATACTATTAATCGCTTTAGAAACAATATGATGCACAAGGGTAAATTATTCCAGATTAGAAATATTAGTGCCGAAGAGATATATACATCATTTAGAACCATCAAATCAAATGCAATTGGCATTGATGAAATTAGTAGAAAAATGCTTCAACTAATTATGCCATATTGTATTAGTTCATTGCAACATATCTTCAACTATTCTGTAGAGCATCAACAATTTCATGAGATATGGAAACATGCAGTAGTAATTCCAATACCTAAAGTGAGACAGCCAACATCCACAACAGACCTGAGACCAATAAGTATATTACCAGTATTACTGGAGTAATACTTGATGAAAATCTGAATTTCTCTGAACATTTCCAAAAAGTTTTTCAGCAGTCATTCTCTAGATTGAAACTACTTTATCAATTAAAAGATGTACTTAACAAAGTTAACAAACTAACACTGATGAAAACATTAATTTACCCAAACATCGATTACTGCTGTTTTGCATACTACTTTTTCTTAACTCACAAAAATAAAACTAAATTGCAACGAATTCAAAATTCTTGCTTTCGACATGTTTGTTGTATACCATTTATGCATCCTGTCATGCCATTCTTAATCGACATGAAAGAATTAAATACTGAAAAGCGTATGCACTTATTATGTATTGCGTTTGTACATAAAATAGTAAATACTGGCACTCCATCATATCTGAATTCGCAACTAACCAACAGATTGCAAGAGCACTGTGTTAACTTAATGTGTGATAGCTATACAATACCGAGTCATAAAACTTCAAAATTTAGGGAAAGTTTCTCATATACAACCCCTACATTATTAAATCAGCATTCTCAACATCTCAGCAGTACAGTAAATACATTTACAGTTATTACCAAAGAATTATTGAATTATTCAACTAGGTATGTAACTGTTATTGGCTTAATGTTATTGATATTGATTGATATTATTGTTATGTATGCAAGGAAAGGTGGTGGATCTACTATGTAGAACCTTACCCGTTCATGTAATATGAATAAATATATATTGCTGTGATATTTTTATTAGGATCAACAAGCCCCTACGATGGGCGTCATGAAATGCTGTGATATTTCAGCCCCACGATTTGGGCGTACATAAAATGCTGCGATATCCCCTTTACATTATGCCCCGCAATTTGGGCATATCATAAAGTGCTGTGATATTTTTATTAGCCCCCTTGATATTTTATTAATATTTAGCACCATGTTTGAGCGTCATAAAATGCTGTGTTATTCCCTTTTATTTGGTTTAATATATAATTGCTGTGATATTAATCCCAGCGTTGAACCATCATAAATTTTGTTGTGAAATTTACCCTTAATAATTAAGCGCCTATGATGTGAAATGTTAAGTTATGGTTTTTGCCCCAACTAGCTGATTAAATAAAGCAATTCTACAATACACAATATAATGATTAAATATTTACAACTTTAAAATTTTCCCCTTTGCAGAATATTTACATATACCAGATTTATAAAATTGAAGCCAGCAAAACTATCATTTTTGCTTATATTTAGGGACCTTTGAAACGTTTCAAGATACCTATTAGCTTTGTCATAAATTGATCAATGAACCTACTATGTTTTGTTGACTCCTACAGATAAAATGATAAATATTGAATAAAGCAGTTTTCATTAATAAATTATATCAAGATCGCTAACCTGGAATGATTCTGTAGTTCCTTCCTAGCTATGTAATCTGCATCCCCCAAGAGTTTTCGTGCCAAATCTGAATATTAAGATTCGAATTTGGAAGTCGACACCAAAACCAAAATACAATCCAAATCGTTAGTGGAATCCGATTCAATAAATTAAAATCCCATTTAAATATCAGTGTTGAAGCCAGTATTAAGATACCAGTAATAAAATAATCCAGTTTAAAATACCATTAATAAGATCCAATTTAAATATCAGTAATAGAATATTTTCATGTCAGTATTAAAGTCAGTTATAAAACATTTTCCATATCAATAATAAAAGTCAGTAATAAAAGCCTTGTTTTATTAATGTTAGTAAATGAATTTTTAATTAAGTCATTATTACTTACGTCTATAATAGATCGGCTTATGCGTTGCACAATTAGTACACTTTTCAAAATGATTTTACTTTAATTCTCGTTTTACTGGTTACATAAAATAATTTAGCACTTCAGAACATACTCGTAGCCCAGTTTAAATGTATACTAAATTCGTCGCTTCATTCTTATTGTATTTAAAGCCGTACCTCTATCTGCTTTCATTGGTTCCTTCACGTGTTGGGATGACACTTTTACAATTATCTTTGTGTACTTCAGGATTTTCACCAATTATTTAGTCCAAATATTCAAATGGATGCCTGGCTCGTCACTTAATGCACTCACGTATCATGGTATTATTTGAGAAATTTCAACAATTTCCATTTATTAAATCACGTATTCAGTGTTTTGTTATTTATTATAATCTAAACCGAAATAATCTGGTGCTTGTTTATTTCCTAACTAATATTGGATTTTTGAACAAATGTGATTCTTCATGTCACGTATGATTTTCTAATAATGCATAATTTAGATTGCGTGTACGATGATATTTTTTAACGCAATTGTTAAATATTTGTAAAGCCAATTCATATAGGTTTCCCGTTAATATAATTTTGATGCATTTTGTTGCGTTTTCAAATCTTATCTCAACTTGTAAACTACTATATTTCTATATTCTTATGCATTTAATCCCATGTATTTTTATATACAGTGTGCTCTCAATTAACAATATGTATAGTGACCTATTTACTCTTATAATATCTGGAATTATGTGCTTTTGTTAACTGGAAGTTGCTTTTCTTTATTCCACGACCCCTATGACTTAACCTATACCTAAACTACCCTATAATTATAGCATTAAATATATATATATATATATATATATATATATATATATATATTGCCGTGGAACTCAGGTAAAATCCTCACCAACAAAAATATATTCGAAAATTTTATTAAATTTTCAAATTCGTAAATAGAAAAATTTCCAAAAATTTAAATAAGTCAAAAAAAAAATTTCTTACCCGTTTTCCTCTCTTCCTCGGTTTAATTGCCAATTTTCTGCACCTGCTTCCGGCTAGCTCATTTGGACCTCCTCTTGGGTATCTAGATTCACTCGCATATTCTCAATCGTACACACACACTCGCAATAAAACCACAAAATACAACCAACATACAATCTTTTATTTATTACTATTTACAAATGAAATTCAATATTGTCCATATTTCATTGATCACGTTACACTTCAGTAAATCTTATTTTGTAATGTCCTGTATTTTATTTTAAAATCATCAAACACATAAAATGTACCCGGAGTAAATGGACCTTGAATAATACCTTCTCTAAAATTCCTTCTTTATAATTTATTTTGTTTTTTAATCTAAGTAAACTCTGGGGTATGGTGAGCTCATGATAACCCAGCTAATTATGCATAATGTATGCCCTTCTACTTTGCATACTCTTAAAATAAAAAAAAACAAAGCCATGTACTCTTCACAAAAATTTCACGTTCTGATGGAACGTTAAAAAGCTTTATAGACACCTTCAAATTTCTAGTTAAATACCATAATAAAGTTATTTACACGTATTATGTTCAATACGTAAATAATCCACACTACCTTGAAAAACACTCTCATACGTCACCCAATATTCACAGTTTATAAGAATCACAATTTCAAATCGTTACCTGGAAATTTATAGACAATCTCCGCTCTGTAGATGATGGTATGTATTTCTTCTATCTGGTCTGCAGGCCGTTTCTCGCTGTTACTAGACGAACTCCATCTAAGTTGAACTGCT
The DNA here is from genome assembly GCA_036346225.1 of Platerodrilus igneus. Lineage (NCBI taxonomy): Eukaryota > Metazoa > Arthropoda > Insecta > Coleoptera > Lycidae > Platerodrilus > Platerodrilus igneus. Next base: position 538,639 of record JARFIW010001214.1, read on the forward strand.
AACGCTGCCTTCACGGTGTAACCAAATTCCAAATTCCATTTAAACATACGTCTTTCTCAATTAGTTGCTTCAAACCACGTTACTTAATGTCCCGACACAAGTTGGTTAAAAATTATAGGTGATACCTCAATTAAAAAATGTAAACTCGGCACACTAACCGCGTACTAATTAAGAGGCTACCACCATGCAATATAATTTAAATGATTTTATAATACTTACAACTCGTGTTAACTTTCATACGTCGTTTGGAGCAATCGAAATCTTAAGGGCCTTCACCACGTTGTCCAAAAACATTTATACACTTCGAATGTAACCTCTCCATATCCACCTAACGCGAAATGCCCATCTACAACAACACATTCTTAAAATTTTGCACTCAACCAATATTTAATCCCGCGAATTTCAGAGCGTCGTTATGCTATTTTCTGAAAATTAATATACACTATGCTTGTATTTGTCTCGCGTTCAACTAACTATATCGACCAATCGTATATTCATTGACGTCCTACAAGTACCTCCTATACTATCGTTGTCTCTTGCTTATGCGTTTTCAACGTCTCTTTCTAACCTGGTTTGAGTGGTACAAAATCGATATTCCGGACCATCTGCTATCTACCCCACGTGAACCCCAAACTTACGTGCTTTAAATAACCGCACATTAGCGTTTCATGCTAAAACATCCGATCGTTTGTACAATCCTTAGAATAATTTGTTTGTTATCTACAAATTAAATGGAACTTGACATTTAAAATTCTGCAGGTGTTTAATTAACTGACGTTTTACCACAACACTTCCACGAGTTGGAGTTCGGCGTATTTCTACCCCACCGATATATTTGTTTGTTAGCAACGCGTCTCACCTTGGTATTATTGGGTTTTTACACGCTTTTATGCATATTATACATCAATAATCGTTCAATTAAATTCAATTAAATTAATAAATTAATGGCATTGGCTTCTACCATTTAATTTCTTTGCAAACCTACATTTTAATTATTATTTGTACAATTTGATTAATACTCGTTACTTAAAAATGAATTAACTAATATAACTTTCGCACGTAATTTCTGGTTGTTCCTTTATACAGGGTGTTTTGAAATTGTTTCTTTTATATTTATTTTTGATCTTTTAAAACCACTATTATATATATATATATATATATATATCATGCAAGAGCGCGTAAATATAAATTATACGGCAAGAAAGATAAGCTATATAAACAATAAAAAAATAAAGTAATCACGTTCGTCCTTCGTCACTAGTAATTGTATAGACAGTCTTAAAATATGTAGATAACCAAAACTAATAGCATATTAGACTAACAGCTGAGCAGAAAATAAATTTATTCCAGTTGTATATGTTTTAATCTATGTGACTAGGAAATTAGAATTGTTTCCGCTAACATAATAATTAAATTTAAACGTGTTTCATCATATTCTAGTGACACAAAAAAACAGTAATAAAAATTAATGTACAGTCTATAATAGATGCGGAATGTAACATTGGATGTTTGATACCAGTTTTGGTAGTTTCCGTTTCAAGGTAAGCAAAACTTAGTATAAATTGTGATGATCCATAAAAGAGGTTTAATTTCTTAGTAAATGTAAGGGGTTGTTTCAACCATTGAGAAAAGCTGGAACGTACGACCGAAACGTTTGGTAGAATTGTTATGCAAAAAATAAAGATGGCATAGATTTGTATTTTTCATATATATTGTTTCAAGTTAAACAGTTAAACAGCTTTATTAAATCATTTGATATATTTAATGCTTTTCAATTTAGTTTAGGGTAAAATTTAATAATTTTTCGGAAAAGTTTCAGTGAAACAAAAGTTAGTTTCGCATAATTCGTATTAATGTAAAAGTCCAAGAAATATATCATTGGTAATATAGCATTTCAAAGGTCAGACTGTAAATAGGATATGTATTTAAATCGTAGTTCATAAGTATAGAGATAATCTGTAAAAAGCTTTAGCATTATCAATTTTATAATTAGCTTTAGGAGGGAGTTATAGCAAGGAAGGATAGTGTATCATAAACAATCTATTATTTGTTAAATAGTAGCACTTAAATGTAAATAATCAAGTTTTTAGCTTCATTATAAATGGCAGTTACAATTGTTTGTTAAACGTGTTGTAGAAAGACATAGTTTTCTAGTAAATCGAATGTGACCGTTGAAAGTTTTCTAACAATTTTAATGAGGAGAATTAAAAAGACACAAATAACAAAGCAGTTCTCTGAAGGATGGCAAGTGTTTCTAGTTAACTGGGATCAATTGTCTGAGTGGAATGAGTAATGGTTAAACCGGCACAATGTAAGTGTCAACATGGAACAAAGAGAGATTATTACGTTTATTGTATAGATAGAAGGAAGATAGCGATATCGTGTATTAAGTGTTTGTTTAACATGAGAGAAAGCAGGAATAAGATAGAAGATGTAGAGTGAAGGATAGAAATACCACGTATTAATATAGACTTAGTTTTGTGGGGCAATTTTGGTCGGTTAGAAATACAAGTTGTTTAAGAACGATAAAGAGGGATTATTTTAGGTAATATGAGTGAAAGAATGAGAGGCTGATTGCGAGGCTTGTCAAGATTGGGGTTCAAGCAAGGTAGTGGAAGGAAAACCAATTGGTGGTTAGACGAAGTGAGAGACAGGAGTTTGAGTACTTATGTTAGAGCTAAGGAGTGTTTAACAATAACTTGTGACAGTAGGGATTAGTTTTCAGAGAATATCAGATGGTGGGAACATAAATGTAGAATTTCTTAGATTTCGATGGCAGTTGATGTTTGTATAAAAATATTCACGGAATTTGAAGATGGCCGAGAAAGCGTTTGTGTTGTATTGAACAAAATTTTAGGAATTGTCAAGTTTTAAGGGGGACACAAAAGTGTATATAAGCACCGGGGATTGATAAGGGGCTCTATTACATTTTACGTTCTTCGTGGTGAATTAGCTTACAGCTAGAAGTCAATTTTATAATAAACAACCAATACAAGTTGGTATTGTGTAGCAACAAGCTAACAGTAAAGCAATGTATAAATGTTAATAATGAAAAAAAAAGTAAGTACAGACTGCTTGAGATTATGTAGTTGCATGGAGGGAGAAACTTGCTTTTAAAATGAAGTGTAAGTCTGTGGCTGAGTGATTTGGTTGCATACCAAAGATAAACGGGATCAGCAGCAGAGTTGGGGGAGTTTGGATGTACCATCATACTGGTTGATGGGAGAAAACAAAAGCGGTGTGCAGTTACGGCTAGTTCAATACAGATTTAGGGACGTTCCTGAAGGCGCAGTCATTGATGGAAGGCAGCAGTTGATGGAGATAGCAGATCCAGGGCTGATGATGAAATTCAGGTAACTGATGTTGTTTTAAATTGTTTTGTGCATACTGGTGTAATGACTTGTGATGACTTTTTTTGTATTTTGACTATAAACTAAACGAACAATATTTTTTATGAATTATTAATTGAACTCTTTTGATATATTAATTTATTATTTTATTTATGTGGGAAATTATATGTATAAAATTTTGATATTTGATTTATTTATGTACAAGGTAAGAGGGACTTTTTGGCAATTTATTGTGTAGAAATTTGCACGAGTGGTTATAGGTTACTATGAGCACGTATTAATCCAGAGGTAACGTAAGGTCGATGGCCTGTTACTTTATTTGGGTACTAATTAATATGGGGAAATATGTGAGTTAGAAATGTTTTATTTTGGAGAAGGGAAATGTATGTAAAGTAATTAATACGTGAATAAGGAGTTGTTGAATATGTTTGATGCTTTATGAATCTGTAAATAAATCTAGGTGTGTTACCATAGCAGCGTTTATTTATTTTTATAGAGTAATTAGTTTTATTTTTCAGAGTGCAATAGAGCAGTCGTGGCATATTTTAGCAGTGGAGATTACGAAGAATTAATGTCGATCCAAATTGTGGAACTCGTTCAGATAATTCAATATGACCAACATTTGGGCTTTTCAGAGTTAAATTCGTAGAATTATGTCAAGCCCAAGCGTGGGGCTTTAGTACCAGGTAAACCTCAAAAATTAATGGGCGCCCAAATTGTGGGGCTCGTACAGGTAACTTCAGAGTAATATATATATATTGTTACGTGCCAAATTGGCACTAAACATTGCCTTAGCTTAATTTTTATGTGCGGAAGTTTTCGCGCCTTAAAATTTAAAAGACTTGGCGTGTATTTTCGTCACGCCAGAGGGCGTTTGCGCGAGAAAGACGCTTAGGAAACGGGGCTTTTTGCCTCTGACCTTCGTGAAGAGCGGTTTTGTCAGGTATCGTATCGTGCCTTATCTTTATTTATGTAGATCTCCTTGCCTGATTATCTTTGTTTGTCGCCCTTATACCTGTTCCTGCCCTTTCCCTACATAGGTAGAGGTAATTTGTAGCCGTTGGCCGAACCGCATTCCACGCCGGAGCACCATCTTTAATCACTCCGGAGTGGAGCCCTGAGATCCAGTCGAAGCCATTTGGATGGACGTTAGGCGTACCCTCCGTTAATTGCCTTAAAAGGGCCATCAGTAGCCCTGATGGACTTCAACAGAAACCAACTTTAACTCAGGGACATATTCATGTGAGTATTTCGCTGTTATAAACTATTGTCTTAAATTTATATTTTCCGTTAATTGCGTATTAAATTTGTGCATTGTGTGACGTCATTGTCAGATGGCCGCGCTAAAGCCTGTGTAAAGCTTGGAGCTACCACCTGCCGTGGCGTCGCTTATTCCGCGCTTGCGCGATGTATTTACGACTTTTAAATTGTAAGAATATATATATATATATATATATATATAAGCTCGAATTTTATAAACATTCATTTTCATTCTATAAAGTGCACGTATAATATTTAATTGCGTTATCCTCTTAATATCAAACATGTTGGTATTTAAATAAAAACGTATTCATTTAAAATATTAGTCGATATTCAAAGAAACTAGAAAAGTGTATTTCAATTGAAAAACGCGTTCATGCTACTTCTAGAATAATCCAGTAATAGAATGTTAGGAAGGTAAATGACATCATCCGAATTATAAGACAAAGAAAATTAATTTCAGCCATAAATCTTGACTGTCAAAGATAAGAGGCAACTTCAACTAATTAAAGTATCTGAAGTTAGTAAAACGACAGATTTCTGAATTTTGCATCACACCTCTGGAATAGAACCAATCCAAACATAAAGAACGACAACTAGATTGACCTAGAAGATAAACAGATCATGTGGAAGCTCAACTATATAACCCAATTGAAATCAAATACAGGAGATCAGTTGTTTCGTCCTCTTCAAACTTTAAGTTGCAGTATATCAGGTAGTGAAAATACTATAGCTTTAGTAGTAAAATTATTTATTGAAAGAGTGACGAAAAAGTGTTTTAAATGTACAGATGTAAGTATTATTTGAAATACGTTAAAATGCTTTAAAAAAATGGAGAATAGATGAATGATAATTACCTATAGCAAGACAAAGTTTTTTTAATTTAAATAAAAGCATATATGAAATTGGAATGGTAATTCTGATTGTATTTAATGGAAAAACTTTAACAATTTGAGCTGTTTGTACATAATTTAAACAGTAAAATAAGAATTACATTGTTTTAAAATTTTAAAAAGAACATTTCTATTTATTAGTTAAGTTCCATGATAAGAGCATTTTTGTGGGCTAGCATTTGAGATTAGAGTAAATGTGTGTACAAGTTTGATAATTCGATTTAGGGATGGCAGCCTGCAGTGATGTTTTGCCATTATATAAAAAAATTATAAAACCTAATTGGTTAAAATCTGATTTTAAATGGTGGATATTGAGTGATCTATCATATCTTGATAAATTTTGTACATGATTTGCTGGTGGATGAAATTAAGATTAGGGTGTGCTCATCATGATTATAAAAGAGACTGTGGTCTCTAATTTTGGTATAAGTGAGTGACTGCTCAAAGTCGTGGCAATTTAGGACCCTCATTTTAGATTTTAGTATTTGTATAAAAATGTTTTTTAAAAGATATTGCTTCTTAAAGAAAATCTGTTGTGGATGAAGTAATTGTTGTTTGTTAAAAAATGCTTCATGTCATAAATCTAATGTCTGATGCTAGTGGTTTATTTAAATTGAGATCGCAAAGATAATTAGGACAGCAACATATTTATAATAATATTAATTACAAATATTAATAATTGCACACAGCAAATTGATTTTTAACAATATACTAGTTAATAAGCTGAAATAACAACTTAGCTTTTATTAACTAAATATTACATTGAAAAACCATTTGCCTTGTGCAATTACTAAAATTTGTAATTAATAGTTGGCTTATAGCCCTGAATTTGAGTATCGCTGTCTGTCTATATTTGACATAAGGCAAAAACTTGACACTGTCAGATATAATTGACAAAAATGCTAACTGTAAATAAAAGTTAGATCGATGTATGGTTGCGGACATAATTTAGATTTGTATATCTTTCCAATCGTAATCACACGTCTGGGTGGCGCAATTGGTTAGCGATCGGCAGTCAAAGTCAAAGGTTTCAGGTTCGAATCTTTTCCGTGACCTTATATTTTTCCATCGTTAAATTACCAAGTTAATTTGAAGTTATCATTTAGGCTTTGCCTAAAAGATCAAGTTGTTATTTCATCTTATTCAGTAATATAACATTAAAAATCAATTTGCCTTGTGCAATTCTTATATATATATATATATATATATATATATATATATAATTAATAAGATGAAATAATAACTTAGACTTTTTAAGTAAAGCCCAAATGATCATTTCAAATCGAGCTAGTAATTGAAAGAAGGAAAATATAAGGTCTTGGACAGGATTTGAACCTGCATCTCAGTTATGCCGGAACTGTGCGTTTACCAATTACGCTACCGAGACCGATGGCTATAATTGGGAAATTTACAAATCTAAATCGTGTACAGTACTATATATAAACCTAACTTTAAATTACGTTTAGCATTTTTGTCAATCATTACTTAAAAAGTCTAAGTTATTATTTCATCTTATTAATTGCAATACGTTAGTATTTATCAGCTTACCTTGTGTAAAAAACTACTTATAATATTTATATATATATATATATATTGATATGATAAGGCATCGCATTGGAACGCCGCTGAAAGAGCGATGTAAAGATGGCCGCACATTGAAACGCTGCGGAAAGAGTGCTGTGACAAGACCTCACTTTGGTGCGCCGTTAAAAGAGTGATATGATACAGATACAGCAATACGTAAAACTTGAAATTGTTCACTCACCTTCCTTTCTAACTTTGCCTGGCTAGCTCACGAAGTTTTCAAAATGAAATCAAACAGCAATAGCACAAAGTATTTATACAGTATGAAATATCTTCTCTCATACAAAAGTATATAGAACATTTACAACATTGTTTCTTTCCAACATAAAATAATTTCCAAGAAATATTTGTTATAAAAAAAATGTTCCCTACCATATTTTAAATTTACAGAACTAAATTTCCTTTTTTTTATGAATATTTTACTTGACTGTTTATTTCCAAGCTTGTAAAGTTGGTTTGGCCAAAAAATCTTTGACAGATAATTTATTAAAAGGTCAGAGTGTTTCGTTCTCTGAACACAAACTTTTCTGGTAAAAAAATGCTTTACAAAAAAATTATTGGGACTATCTTAAACTAAATACAAATACTCCAGTCCAGTTAAAAATAAATCTAAAAGTAATACTTGCAGAATCCACAAAAACGCTTTTAGTAATTAAATTTCTTCTTATTTTAAATTGACGTCAAATCAGCTTACAAGATTTTCCATATTTAAAATCCTCATTTCAAACAGCAGTTACCAAACTACATTTTTGGTTAAATCTTTCTTTCCATTATTTAATAAAATTTTTAAAATAGTGTTATATTGAAGAATTTTCCATCTTCATTGTAGCTAATAAATTCCATTTTTTAAATGTAATTTGCATTTACAACATCACTTCTATATTCATTGTACCATCGTAATTATTAAATTACAGTATGCTTACTGAATACTTCAAATATCATCTTCGCAAAGCAACAGTTTGCAACTTACATCTAAATAACATTTTGCGATCAAATTTAAAATCAAACGAATCCTCGATTTTAATAAACGCTTCCTTATATACACGAATTTATCTGTTTCCAGAATGTAGTAGAATTAGCCGCTTTCATTCTAAATAATAAACGCCTATCTTACGTAATTTCTTGGAAATCCTCATTAGCGTTCAAATTTGTTGAGTTTATTACCTAGTAATATCATTCCACTTATTCGTGACGCGTGCTGCCTTTAATTTATTTAATATCTAAAGTTAAATGCTCGCGGTTTCATTCTATCCTACAGTGAATGCAAAGATCATAAATATTTCTTATCAATTTCTATTACATTTTCTGGGTTCTTAGTGTACAGGGAGTAACATATCCCCCAAATTAATATATACAAATTTAGATGCAATTACTATGTCTTAAGAAATAGTATGTTACATTGTATAATTGAAGGTTAAAATATAAAAGATTAATGAAAGTTCATATCAAACATGAGAACAGAAGCAACTACTTTGTGTTACATTGTATAATTGAAGGTTAAAATATAAAAGATTAATGAAAGTTCATATCAAACATGAGAACAGAAGCAACTACTTTGTATTCCAGACGCAATCTGATACTGCAGGTGCAGGTCACAATGAACCATAAAAAAAGCAGTTTTTATACTTAATATTACTAAGAATAAAACATTGTATGTTATCAAGAAATAGCAGACGTGGGATCTTCATTTCCCACAAGATGATGTGAGAGCAGGGATTACATAAACACCCTGAGGGCGCGATGATGATCAGTCAGTCTCGAACTTCATAACTTTAACATTGTTGGTAGTAGAAGCTACTGACTGGTAATTATAAAACATTTATTTGTCAATTAAAACGTTAATGCACATAACGTACAAGTTGTTAAACCATTTTTGTAATTACTGTATAAAAATAAAATCGATAGAAGTGTTTCTAGAAATAAAGACTTTTTTTTAAAAAGAAGTTCCCTAAGGGCCAAAAACCTATCTGGCGTAGTCGAAACGGATTCCAGAAGAACACTAACAAATCCAAAATAGAGAAATTGGTGGCCGTAAATTTCAATCTTTATTGGAAACAAAAAAAAAAAACAAACAATTAGACAAAGTACAAAAATCGACCAAATCCAACAAAGAAGGAAGGCTGATGGAACTGGCGATCAAATTATTGTGAGTACCATAGTTCATTTCCTAACCATTTTTCAATTGCATATTGATATTAGCAAGTAAGAAACAAGAGAGTTTCATATACGCATTTTATGTATAATTATTATCAGACTTTATCATTACTGAAATAATTTACTCAGCAAAGGTCTGAACTTCATAATTACACGCAGTTCTTTGTGCAATTTATTGCAGTAAGTATTATCGAAATAATTTATTTATTTAAATAATTTTATGCAAGCTTTACTAAAGTAACTGAGAATAAGCTAAATTTATAAAGAGGAATACTGAAAACTTGATGCTATACTCAGACTCAATACCAATGTATGACAGAAATCAAGCACTATTAGGTGTCTTCGTTACTGCTTGTGAAACATTTTTAAAGTCTTTTTATAAACAGGGCAACGTTGTCCGCAACGTATGACTTTTACGCTTAATTCTAAGTAAGCTGATGGGCAGAGCATTAACATTGATAGCTAGTAGTCATGACCTCACGGAATGGGACGACTACAAACAAATATTGATAGCGTATTTCGGGGACCAACGTAATATAAAATGCCTGATTAGGAACTTAATAAACCTACGAATGGAAACTAATCAATCACCATACCAATTTGGTATGGGATGTCAAAACACGCGAAATTTAATCCTAACTAAATTGAAACTCGAGGAACCCGATCAAAACATACGTTTAATAAAAACAAAGATGTACGACGAAATGGCGTTAGACACTTACATAAACGCGTTACCCGAACGATTATTGGATAAAATAAGATTTCAAAACCCCCAAAATTTAGAAGAAACAATGAATTTGATTGTAGAAGAAGAAAACGTGATGTACTACAAAAACAGAATTTACAATTCAAACGCAAATAAAAATTACTCACCAATTAAAACGATACTAGCGGCGAGACAGATACCAACACAACCCAAATTTGCATCATTTAACGCACCAACAAATCAATCAAGAAGCAACAACCCAAACTTTAATTTCAAAAATCAATCTCAACAATTTCCAAGACCAGCATTTAATTCGACCTTTATAAAACCCGCATTTAAACCAAGGTTTAAACAAAACGCAAATTGAACATGGCAAACATTCGGCGTAAATTCTAACAGAAACGCACCCATGACGAATAATAACAACAACACCAATAATTATTACAAACCAACCCCTAAGGACACTTCAACTGGTAACACTAGACAAAACACAAAAATATCGCAAATAAAACCCGATTATACGCAAAAACGAAACTTCACTTCCGAGGAACTATTCCACCAAGAAGTAAAAGATTTTAACAATCAATACACAGATAATTATGCAAATCCAAATAGAGACGATGAAGCAAATTATTCAGAAAACTAAAAACGTAACAACCCATACAAAAATTACGAAGAGGACGATGAAGAAAATGCGTACTCAAATTTACAGTTGGGCCAAATAAAATATGATCAGACATAATAAATTTAAACAACATTAATCAACACATTTTACACTATATAGCAATACCTCATGCAGAAATTAAATTACTAATCGATATAGAATCTTCCAAAACTTTAATTAGCCCCAAAAACCGCACAGAAACATTATTTAGATTTTGTAGAAAGAGAACCTTTTAAAATCAAAACAGTACACAAAATGACACTACACCAATTTATTGCAAACATACCTTTACCAAAAACTTTTAATGAAAAAATGAAACATAAATTTTGCATTTTTGAATTTAATGACGATATTAACAGCGAAGAAGAGAGAGCAATTAAGGAATTATGTGTCAAAAACCGAGATGTATTCCATTGTGAAGTAATACCTTTAACTTTCACCAACACAGTCAAACATAACATTGAACTAACAGATGATAAATCGATTTTCACCAAAGCACACAGACTACCTCAAGCAAGTCAAGAAGAAGCAGATAGACAAGTAGCAGACTTATTAAATCAAGACATCATTCAATATTCAAATTCACCATAGAGCAGCCCCATATTAATTGTACCGAAGAAATAAGATCTCGCCTCAGGATACCACCAAGTGGAAATAGACGAGAAAGACACGACCAAAACAGTTTTCAGTACGCCTAGAGACATTATGAATACAAACGCATGCCATGTAGTTAAAGAACGCACCTGCCACTTTTCAGAGAGTTATGGACAATATTCTGAGAGGAATACACAACGAAAAATGTCTTGTGTATCTTGACGACATAATCGTATATTCAACATCACTCGATGAACACATCGAAAAACTAAGAGAAGTATTTGAACGTTTACGAAAAGCTCACTTTAAAGTTCAATTAGACAAAAGCGAATTCTTGCAAAAGGAAGTAACATTTTTAGGATACATTATAACACCACAAAGTGTTATGCCAAATCCGGCCAAAACAAATGCCATATTAAATTACCCCTTTACCAAAAACAAATAAAGAAATAAAAGGAATTTTAGGACTCAGCGTGTATTACAGAAAATTCATTAGAGGTTGCGCACAAATAACCAAACCGTTAACCAATTGTTTAAAAAAAGTTAATAAAATCGATCACCCCAGAATTTATTAAAGCAGTAGAGAAAATTAAGTACATAGCGATAAACCAATCAGCTACGTATCGTGAACACTAAAATGAAACGGAACAAAAATATAGCACTATTAAAAAAAGAACTATTAGCCATAATTTGGGCAACAAAATATTTTATGCCATATCTCTATGGAAGGAAATTTTACATATACACAGACCATAGACCATTAGTATGGTTATGCAAACTCAAAGAACCAAACTTAAAATTACAGAGATGGGGGATTAGATTAGAAGAGTACGACTACGAAATCATATATAAGAAGGGAATGTATAACAATAATACGGACGCATTGAACTGAATACAATTCAACGCAATAGAGACAGAGTCAGTTGTAAGTAACATAGACGAAACAGAGATAAGAGAAGACCGAGAAGAAATAGAAACTATACATTCAATGCAAAATGACGAACCAAAAACGGATTAAAATTTTAAACGAAGCAATAGATACAAAACCAAACCAATTTATAGTTACCGAAGTTTTAACCAACCCTGACCCTGTAAAATATACAAAAACAGACAACTGGAAAACATATCAAATATATATAACGAAAGATGACGAGGAGCAAATAATTAAAATTCTAAAAGAGTATACCCCGGATAAAAACGTTTTTACTTTTATTTCACAACGAAACGTTTGTACAAAAGATTTTCCGAATTATATATTCGATTATTTAATAATTCAGGATCCGAGATTATCAGATGCACACGAAAATTAATAACTATAGATGACCCAGACGAAATGAACGACGTAATTTGAAACCAACACAAAAATAAAACCAATCCTTGTGGAATAAACGAAACCCTAAAACAACTCATAAGGAGATATTATTTCAAAGACATGAAGGAATTAACCACAGATGTTATTAATCAATGTGAATTATGTAACAAAGCAAAATACTACAGATCACCACCAAAAGTACCTTTAATTCTAACTAAAACACCCGACAAACCCTTTCAAAAATTACATGCAGACACTTTGGTAGTAGAAGCCCAAAACTTTTTATCGATCGTAGGCGCATTCATCAAAGTAGGCCAAGCAATACCCATAACTTCAAAAAACAGTATTGATTTAACCCCAGGATTTTACAAATACTTTACATTTTATGATACATTCGAATCTATCACTTTAGATAATGGCAGCAAATTCAGAAATGAAACCATACAAAATACCCCAGAAATTCAAAATAAATATTCATTTTATAACGAAAAATCACCTAGAATCAAATGGATTAATTGAAAGATTACATTTAACGTTATTAGAACAAATCAGACTTTTAAGATTAACATATAAGAAAGACCATATCACTAATTTAATATCATACACCCTAATTGCTTATAACAACACAATTCATTCTTCAACTAACTTTACACCCCTCGAATTAACATTGGGAGAACACTCAGATTCCCGCAACCCTTATGATATACACTATAATAAAAAGGCATACCAACAGTATGCCAAAGACCACAAGAAAAAATTAAAAATCACTTACTTATAATCACGTCAAAAGTAAATTAGATAACGATAAGGACCGTATTACAAAAACCCGCAATGAAAAGGTCAATGTAAACAGATTTTCAGTAGGACAGACTGTGTACGAAAGAAATTTTAAAAGTAAACGACACAAAACGGTCCCCAGAAATTTAGATCCGTTTAAAATCAAAAAGATCTCAGATAGAAATGTAGCCATAGTAGACAACGGTAAAATTGTAAAATACATACATTTGAAGAATTTGAAACACCCTGTAATTTTAGATGGACAACCATTACCCTTGCTGTCAACCTCCACCCAGGTAGAACGAACGACAATGAAATAATAATAGAAGATATAAAAAACAACCACGGTATACTACCAGTAAAACTAGGAAGTATGCAAAACACGGTAGACTATTAGACTTACGCAATTCGCACAGAAATTTGATTTAACCGAACTGAAACACGAATTTTATATATATATATATATATATATATATATATAGACAATTACGACAGATTGAAAGAATCAATCGGCACAGCCAATTTTGGAAAAGAGTATGCGATAGAAATCCTGAATTACAAAAGCATAATGGAAAATATCCTAAAGAACACAAACGATAAATTCAATAGATTAATACCAACAGACCAAACCACAAGACAGAAACGAGGAATTATTAATGGATTAGGTAATATTATAAAAGCTATCACAGGTAATTTAGACAACCAAGATGCTGAGCTATACGACAATGCAATACAAGAATTGATTGACAATCATCAGAACAACATAAAAACTATTGTTAAAACCAAATATCCTTAACTCAATCAACCATAGTAAAATTTAACGATACGCTATGAAAATTAGTGCAGAATCAAGGCAGTATAACAAATAGAATACTAACTCTTGAAAGTAACATGCAATCAATTGAAATTCAAAATTAAAAGCCCTGTTTTATTAATATTAGAAATGAATTTAATTAAGTTGTTTTACTTACGTCTATCTACAGATCGGCTTATTTTCGTTGCACAAATTCTCGCACTTTTAACTCTGATTTATCTCGATTTATACTTCACCGGTTTCGTAAGTTTTTAACACCTTTGAACATAGTCGTTGCTCAGTTTGAATTTAGACTAAAATGTCGCTCCGTTACTATCGTATATATATATATATATATATATATATATATATATATATAAGTCCTACCTACAATTGATTTCATTGGCTTGTTGACATTCTAGAACGATACTTCTGCCTTATTTCGCATACCTAGGAATTTTTACCAATTACTTAGTTTAAATCTTTCAATGCATGCCTTGTCTGTTACGTCTGCATCCCTCATATTGCAGTATTATTCGAGAATTTCAAACTTTCGACTTTTATTAACTCACATATTTGGATGTTTGTTAATTTTATCGTCTAATTGAATCGCCTGGTGCTTATTTATTTCTACAGAATATTAGTTTTCTAAACAAATGTGTTTTCTTCCAGTCACGTAACGATTTTATAATAATGAATTATTTAGATTGCATGTACGATGATATTTTCGACGCAATTGTTAAATATTTGCAATGCCAATTTATCTATGCTTCCCGGTAATTTAATTTTGATGCAATTTGTTGCGTTTTAAATTCTTATCTTTACTGGTAAACTACACTTAGACATCTTATGTTCTCATGCATTTAATCCCGTGTATTTTATATAGTGTCCTCTCAATTAACAATATGTAGAGTGACCGTTTTACTCTTATGATTTCTAAAATTATGTGCTTTTCTTAAAGTGGAAGTTGTTTATATTTATTCTACGACCCCATGACTTAACCTACCCCTAAACTACCCTATTATCATAGTATTATTCCCCCAAATTAAAATAGAAAATTTTGGCGCCCAACGTGAAATTAAATCCCCATTGATGAAATTCTTCTATTTTTATTTTGTTCGCAAAATCTAATTAATCCTATCTCTAAATTGCTATTCTAAATTCTATCTACACCTATCTTAACTTATGATTATTATTTACACAAGGCTCTATACTAAACATTTTATTTCCCTAATTCCTATCTATTTATACTTTTCCCATTTTTCATACATTTATACTACCTTTGTACTCTACTGATGTTTCACTCCCTATTTATCTATACTTTTCCATTCCACACACTTTTCTTATTTTCCATAAATGTACCCTCTCTTCATATTTTTAATGAACCCCTCCTATTTGTTTATCTATACTTTTACTTATTTACCTATACTTTTTCCTATTTACATCAACCCTTACTAAATATTGTTTTCTTCGAATATTTCTACTAAACTAGTTTCTATTTACATATTTCCTCCCATTTCCATCAACCTATACTACTTCTACTTTTCCTAAACCTATCCTAATTTCTTATTAACCTATCCTATTTTGTGATTATATCCCTATTCAATTCTCCTATCCTAATTTATAATTATATCCCTATTTACTTTCTTATTTACACTAGTTTATATTACAATATTTACACTTTTCTCCATTATCAAAAGTTTTCTCTCGGCAATTATTTTATCCTTCTTATTTCCACTACACACTATCTTTTCAAAATTATTTTCTAAAGATAAGTTATTATTTGCATTGTTTTCCCCCTTAATATATCCTACTTCGTATCTCAAAATTTTTGTTTCCCCCTGAAAGAATTCACACTTCTTGTTCAACTTCAGTCCCGCTAAGTTCAACTCTAACAGAATCTGTTCAAGGTGTACGAAATGTTGTTCCATGTCATCACTGAAAATTAAAACATCATCTACATAATGTATGCAGAATTCTTCATATGGTCCCAATATACCCTGCACAGCCTTCACTAATGCAGCCGTACTTGAAGACAAACCAAAAGGAACCACTTTAAATTGATAAATTTGCCCTTCTATAGAAAAACCCGTATATTTTCTTGATTCGCGTTCCAATGGATGAATGAATTTTTAAGTCAATTTTTGAAAATATTCTCTATTATTGCTAAAATTGTATCCATAGTTGGTGGACTGTTATATTGAGGTTTGGTCCTTTTATTAATTTTCCTAGCGTCCAAACATAGTCTGATGCTATCATCATTCTTTTTAACAACAACTAATGGATTAACAAAATGTGTGTTTGCCTTCTCAATGATACCCTCACTTAACATCTGATCTATCTCCACCCTCACTCTATTCCTATACGCTGCTGGAATAGGATATAGCTTCGTGTTAAACGGCTCCGTGTTTACAAGTTCTAATTTATGCACATACCCCGTTGCTATTCTGGATTCTGATCCTATTAATTCTGAATTCTTCATTAATAATGCCTTCACCCTATCTTTCATTTCTTCTGGACGTTTTATTTCATCATCAATATCCCCCTTTACATCAACTTCACCCTCAAATTGATTAATATTTAAGCAGTCTCCTTCAACTTCAATACTTTCCTCGTTATCCCATTTTATACATTCCCCTTTTACATCTATTATATATTTTTAATCCCAACTTATCAATTATGTCCATACCAAATATTACATCTACTCTTAACCCTGGTATTATTATAAATTCATTCTCAAACTTCATCTTACCCACTTCACATTCCAAAAGTATTATCTTATTCACACTTGCAAATCGCTTGCTATTCGGTGCTATTAAATTAAACTTCCTAATAGGCATCATTATCCCCATCAACTTTTCCCGTTTAACAAAATCTTCAGATACTAACGACGCTTATGCTTCTGTATCAATGAGTGTTCCACCTCTACTATTACCAATTTTCAATTTAATTATCGGTAATAAGCTTTTATTCAAATCGTTTTCCATTTCACATTTTATATATTCGCGCTGGTGTTCATATCCACTAATTCTTAAGGGCTTACTTGGTTTGTCCTCATTCAAAAATCCTGATTCGACGTAGATGATCTTGCCTGACTCGTAACTTCTGCATAGGTACGGTTCGTTCTTATTGGTTGTGTTGATTGTTCCCGATGTCGTGCTTGTAGCGTACACTGATTTATGTTCCTGTCGTGGTTCGTTTGCTCTGTTTCTCTTCTTGGCGTGTCTCTTGTGTTCCAATTCCTTCTAAAATTATTATCATTGCAGTTATTGTAATTATTTCTATAAAAATTTCCCCTATTATTCGATCTACTATTTTCTGTGCTTCTTTGCATTCTAACTATGTTTTCTCGCTGTCTTTGTATCATCCTCCATTCCACCACACGACTCTGTCCTAACTCATCACAACGTTGTAGATATTCCAGAAAGATCTCCCTATTTACAATATTTTGAATCATCACATAATGTCTTATCTCTTCTCCAAAATGTCCCGCTAAGTACTTTATGGTTTGTGTTCTTCCATCGGAGGATCTAATTGCTTCGCTATACTGAATTTTTGTATGGCGTATAACTCTCGTGTCATCCCTAAGTTCTGACTATATTTTCCTGTAATTAAATTATCTCGCGCCTTGTATTGTTGATTGTTCCCCCAAAATTTTCTTAAAAATCTACTTTCAAATTCCTGAAATGTCCCTATCTCATTTTCTATCAAGTCAAACCATATTTCCGCGCTTCCTTTCAACACTGACCTAACGAAATTTAGATTGTACCTTTCATCCGTTGATCCCCGTATTAATTTTCTTATATTATTCAAAAATATTTTCGGATTCACCTTGTTGTATCCGTAAAATTTGGAATATTGCTTAACTGATATTTCCGGTCTATTTATCTTAGTGTATTACCCCTGATTCCTACCAGCATTTTCGAATTCTGATTTTAAATTACGTAATTCTCTATTTACATAATTAAGTGCTATTTCACAATTTCCCTGAATTTCCCGCATCTTTTTACCTAAATTTGTAATTCGATCAATAGTTTTCTTTTCACAGGTTTCCTGACCTAATTTAACTTTCCAAACCTCGTCCCTAACTTTATCCACATCGTCCATCATTCTAATAAATTTATTCTCAAATTGTACCAGCATTTCCGCGATTGTTTGATTCGTTTCTTTTAATCCGTCGCTTATAATTTTTATTTCGGCACCTAACGTATCTCCATTTTCCTTAATCTGCATCTTGATGGCCTCTTTGCTTTTGTCCATTTTCTTCGTTAACACTAATAAAATTGACATCATTTCCGATTGTTGCGATATCTGTTGTTCTTCACTTTGACTTCGCGTCAATTTTTGCCCTTGCATTTCCATATATACATCCTGAAAAATTACGCTTTCTTGGAACCCTATTTCTACCCCTTGGTTCCTTAATGCTTCTCTGGTTTCCTTTATTCGTTTATCCATTTTTAAATTTTTAAAATTTTTAATATTTCAAATTCCTTGCAGATATTAAATTTCCTAACCCTTATTACATTTTATTCGTGCCTCTACAATTTTTAATTTCTAAATTTCTTTTGTGGTGTTCTAGCCTCTATGATTTTCAATTTTTAAATATCTTTTTGTGGTGTTCGTGCCCCTACGATTTGGGCCGCCATAAATATGCTATCATATTACCTGAACAATCGAGTCCCAGCGTTGTGCCGTCACAAATTTGCTATGATATAGCCCCACGATTTGGCATACCATAAATTTGCTATGATTTTCGCTTTTATTATTTTAGGATTAACGAGCCCCTACGATGGGCGTCATAAGTTTGCTGTGATTTACCCCTCTGATTCCTTTATTATTTTAAGCCCCAATGTTACAAAATGTTAAATTAGGATTTTTACCTCAACTAGCTTACTGAATAGATCTTATTGAATCAAATAAAGTAATTCTATAATACACAATATAATAATTGATAATATTTACAACACTCAAAATTTCCCTTTTGGTACAGAATATCTACATATACCAGATTTGTTTTTCTGAAAGCCAGGAAAAATTTTTTTAATTATTCAGGGACCTTCGAACGTTCCAAGATACCTATTCCATTTTATAAATTTTTATAAGTGACCTTTTTTGATTACTCTTACAAATATACAACGTGGCAAATATTAAATCAAAAACAGTTTTCAATAATAAAGTGTATTAAGATTGTTAACCTAGAATAAGTTCTGTAGTTCCATCCTAGTCTATGATCTGCATCCCCTTTCTGTGTTCGGTTTGCTTATTGATATGCCGGCCCCATATAAGACTCGCCTCCCACAAATCGCTTCCAATTAAAATCGTACCAAGTCGGAATATGCCCAAATTAGAATACGTTCATTTTAAATTATCTCCAAAATTAGAGTATGTTCAAAGTTAGAAGCCCCAAATTAAAGTCGTCTCAATTAAATATCCCAAATTAAAATCCAGATTGAAAGCCAAAATTAAAGTCCAGATTGAAATTCAAAATTAAAAGTCCTGTTTTATTAATATTAAAAATAAATTTAATTAAGTCGTTTTACTTACGTCTATCTACAGATCGGCTTATTTTCGTTGCACAAATTCTCGCACTTTTAACTCTGATTTATTTTGATATATACTTCACTGGTTACGTAAGTTTTTAACACCTTTGAACATAGTCGTTGCTCAGTTTGAATTTAGACTAAAATGTGCCTCCGTTACTATCGTATATATAAGCCCTACCTACAATTGATTTCATTGGCTTGTTGACATTCTAGGACAATACTTCTGCCTTATCTCGCATACCTAGGAATTTTTACCAATTACTTAGTTTAAATCTTTCAATGCATCCCGCATATTGCAGTATTATTCGAGAATTTCCAACTTTCGATTTTTATTAACTCACGTATTTGGATGTTTGTTAATTTTATCGTCTAATTGAATCGCCTAGTGCTTATTTATTTCTACAGAATATTGGTTTTCTGAACAAATGCGTTTTCTTCCAGCCACGTAAAGATTTTCTAATAATAAATTATTTAGATTGCGTGTACGATGATATTTTCGACGCAATTGATAAATATTTGCAATGCCAATTTATCTATGCTTCCCGGCGATTTAATTTTGATGCAATTTGTTGCGTTTTAAATTCTTATCTTTACTGGTAAACTACACTTAGACATCTTTATGTTCTCATGCATTTAATCCCGTGTATTTTATATACAGTGTTCTCTCCATTAACAATATGTAGAGTGACCGTTTTACTCTTATACAATATAAACAATATAAACTATATATATATATATATATATATATATATATATATATATATATATATATATATTACATCCCAGTATTAATAGCGCGTTCTTTTACAACTAAGACTTAAAGCGTCCACCAGAAATACTGCTAAAGTTTCAATATACATGCATGTATATTAAACCGTTTAGAATGGGCTTGAACCTAGGGGGTTTAGAATCTATTGTTACAAAAATATCTACTTTTACTTTTCCATTTTCACTGCGTCCTTTTATATTGCACACTTTAGGCTTCCGATGTATATACTCCTTTCATATACAGCCCAAATATGATATCAACCAAAGGTCTGACAACGTTGTCAGCTTTTCCGCATATCTCGTAGTCGTAGTATTTGTGCTTTCTGTGCAGTTTGTTTATGAATTTCGTTGAAATTAAAAGTTGAGTGCCGTTTATATTTATATATGGAATTTATTTCATATTAGTTTTGCTTATTCTAGGAATTAAACCATGTAAACATGTTTTATTTTGAGTGATAATTGAAATTATTTGACTTAAAAGGCTACCTACATAACATTTCTTAAAAAATAAAAAAGTTTTTACAAAAGCAACGGAAGTTAAAATGCATTAGGGGATTTGTCTAGAATCACATTGTATATGTAGTTAAAAATGGTTTAGAAATCAGGTTTCACAGTTTTCATTAATTTTGTCTGTCGGAACAGTTAGAATCAGATTAAATTCAAGGTCTAAGCACGAGGTATCGTATTTATTGTGAGAATATGATGACCGAGAAGTCGACGGTTGAGGATTAGGATATCAAATGCTGTTTGAAAACAATTGCTAACAAAAACAGCTGAAATGTATTTTTCTTGATTTGTACTTCAACATTTAAGAACGAAAAACTTTCTGCTTTTATATATGGATATCTAGCTTGCCAAATATTAATATATAACACTTTTGTTCGACGATACAAAACAGTCCTCGCAACTTGTAAGTTTAATAGCCTGTCTACCTTTTAAGTACAAAATTTTGTTCAAAAAGTAGAAATAGTGCAAAAAATTAGCACATTTTAACACAAAAGTATCAAAGTATCATCTTCGAATACCTGAAGGGTACATTTATAGTGACCGC
Organism: Platerodrilus igneus; assembly: GCA_036346225.1. NCBI lineage: Eukaryota > Metazoa > Arthropoda > Insecta > Coleoptera > Lycidae > Platerodrilus > Platerodrilus igneus. Next base: position 560,088 of record JARFIW010001214.1, read on the forward strand.
ATGAAACTTTTACAATACATTTTACCTAATTTGTTTACGATTGCTTATAAATAGCAATTAATGTTCATATTACCTAATTTAGAAGCCGCGGACCTTCGATTTTGAAAATACCAAGTGTCTTTATAAGGATAGAATAAAGCACACAAACTGGTATAACTTTAGCCGGCCATAAAAAAGAATGTGAGTCGGTCAAGAACGATTCGCCGGAATTACTATAACAGAAGAAAAAACGGAAGGAAGGAGAAGGTCGCATTAACACAGTCGAAGATTGAGGGGTCAATCAAAACGAAACCAATGAACCTACAGCCCGACAGTAAAGTGTAGAAATACATAACAAAATAAAGAACCAGACAATAATTAAGATATAAGTAACATAAATAAAAAAAAAAAAATACTATTCATATACATATACAAAGTGGGACACTACATATAAACTACTCGCTAGCATCTAAACGAGCGTAACTGATAGTCTCACTACGTGTCGTTCTTCGGCACTACCGGCGTCATCACTACCGTAGGATGCTAACCGGTTAACGCGTACCTTTTAGGAGCTTACGAATTCGATATACCTCGTCATTGATTCTTTTTACAACTTTGTACGAATCCTCCCAATATCTTTGTAACTTCATGGACAATCCACGTCTCCGTCTGCGGTTGTACAGCCAAACGCGGTCGCCCTTTTGAAAACCAGCTTCCTGTACCTTGATGTCATATCTGGTTATCATTCGATCGCTTGTGAACTGGATATTTTTCCTAACGTCACCATGAATGTCCTGCATCTTACGTTTGAGCTCCTCAACGTAGCCTTAGCACACGAGGTCATCTCAGAGCTGACACCCAAACTCAAGATCACACGGCAGAAGTATTTTGCGTCCCAACATAGCACATGCAAGTGTCTGTTCAGTGCTCCCATTGTGTCCGGTACGACTTCAGAGTGCTATTCAATGGACTAGTGTCCTGCCAGGAAACGCGTTCTGCTCCGACCTTCCAAGCCAGAATGAGTCGTACGTCTTTGTCATTCTCTTGTTTCGTTTGCATCGGTATAGGCTACCAATTGTCATTGATCACGGTAATCCACCACGTAGATCACACTTTGTTTCTACCCCTGAGCAATGATTACAGTCTTCGGTTTAAGCCCGTCTCAAAAGTGTATCTGCATTATGATGACTTGCACCAGCACGGTGTTCCGTGTCGAAATCATACTACTGAAGCGATTCTATCCATCTGGTGACTTGCACTTCGAGCTTTCTAAACTGTAATAGCACCTTCAAAGCGGCGTTGTCGCTTCTCAGGTGAAATTTTCTCCCGTAGGAGCACTTACACCACAGCCTACAGTTCCAGTCTTGTAATGCAATTATTCCGTTCTGGTTTCGATCCTGCTAAGGTAACCAATGACTTTCTCTTGGCCGCCTTGCATTTGGGATGATACACTTTCGATGGCCACATTGCTTACATCTGCAATCAAGATGAATTTGCCTTCCAATCGATGATAATAATTTAAGATCAGATCTGTTATTAACAACTGCCCTAGTTGTTGGAACGTGCGCTGGCAATCTTCATTCCAAACATAATCACGCACATCTTCAGCCCACTTTACCAAAGGCTTGGCAATATTCGTAAATTCGGAAACAAATCTTCTACAGTTAGTGCAGAATTCCAGAAAGCTGCGTAGCTGATGGTTGCCTTTTGGCATCCGCCACTCTTGTAGCGCCTGAATTGGTTTCGGGTCTAGCCTGACTCCATAGAGTGAAACTGCTTGCTCTAGGTACTTCATATCATTGCCTAGTCGATGACACTGCTTCGGACTCTGCTTCAAATTGGGTTCCCTCAGTCTTCGAAACACTTTTTCCAAATTTCCCAAATGACTTTCCAATCAGAATCACGCCATACAAATAACCAGACGCGTTCTCCACGTGAGCCCAGGCAAGATGCTGTCCATTAAACGTTCGAAGGTGGCAGGAACGTTGCAAAGTCCAAATAGCATGACTGTTAATTGTCATAGGCCAGTGCCAATAGTGAAAGCAGTCTTGTCTCGATCTTTGGGTTCCATATTCAGTTGCCAGTAGCCACTCTTCAAATCCAAAATTGAGAACCATCGCTACCCTGAAAATGTATCTAGGATGTCGTCATACCTTAGAAGTAGGTATATGTCCTTTTAGATCACGGAATTCAATCGCATGTAGTCTAAACAAAATCTTGTTAGCTCGTCCATCCTCTTAAGAAGCACAACAGGCGATTCCAAGGGCTATCAGAATGCTCAATCACTCCGTATTCCTCCATAACTCCAATAATTTGGCCAATAGGAGTCCCCGCACCTGCTATTATATTGACCTGACATCTCCTGTATCGATTTTGTGCGCGACTACTGCGGTCTTTCCTAATCGGCCACCGTCCATTGCAAAACCTTCCGAGTACTGTCGGAGCAAGCGCTTAAGATCGGCCAGCTGTTGTTGTTCATGAAACTGGCACGGTTTCGTCAACTGATCTAATAACTTTGCAGAATACTCCTTGGTGGGTGATTCTTTTTCAACACCGAAACATCCAGTCACGTGGACAACCAAAGAATACCACTAACCGTTGAATTATTTTTTAGCACGTTAGAAGTCATTAGCGTTTAGGATTCTAACAGGTACACCATCCGTCACTTTCGTCAGAGTCTTCTCAAAAGCACGTCATCTCCAAGGAATTCGTCACTAATTGGTTCAATAGTGAGCACAAAATCTTCCCAGAGAACAACATCCGAGCCTCCCGGTACAACATTTTCCTTCCTTCAGGTAGGACAACCTTGTCCGTCAAACAAAAACAAATTCGCATAGACACGTCGTCTGTTCGCAAAACAGCACTACCTCGTTCCCCACTCTCAGGACATCCTTTTTCATACCTACATTGGATTTGTATCCCTTCAAAATATCTATTCCCAAGATAACTTCTTTGGTGGTGTTCATAATTACTACCGGGTGGTCAAATAATTTGCTCCCAACTCTGATTTTTACATCTAGCACTCCATGTGTTTGAATTTTCTCACCAGCCACGGTTTGAAGACGTACCGTGCAAATGACACTATACCACTGTTGTGAACTTTATCCGGATTAGCAATTGTCCTAGTTATTCCAGTATCAACCAAGAAATTCACAATCTTGCCACTAGACTGTTCACATATGTAAATAATGTCATCATGCTTGGATGGTGCGATGTCAATGATCATCTCCTGCGCAGAATCCGTCCAGAATGACTTTCGCCCTTCCTGTCGAACCCCTTCAGTTTCCGGCTTTTTTACTTCCTTCTTGGGCTGCTTATATTTGGACTGTATATGCCCAAACTCACCACAATTCCAGCATCTGGGTACCCTCCTCTTTGGTTGGTGTTCACAAACTACTCGTCAAATCACCTTCTCCATGCTTTCTAAGTGCTGCTTTCAAACGGAACATCTTGCATTTGCCACTACTACAATGCGAAGTTTGCTTTGCTGTTTCAAATTCCAAAGAATGAGCTAGCGCTTCAACTAAGGCCCTTCGTCGAGACAGTCATCGTGCTTGCTGGATCACTCCGTTACGTACCCCGCCAACACAGGACTGTACGGTTAGTTACTTTAGGAAGCTATCTGGTGTTGTTAGGTAGACTAGTCTCACCAAGCAAAAAATATCTGCTTTAAACTCTTGCAAATTCTTGTTATCCCTTTGGTGACGGTCCTTCACTTGAGCGTGATACACTTGTTGCAGAGAGTCGTCGTACTTCATTTCTAGCCTTGATGTTGAGGCCCCCATAGCTTTTTTGGTCATGATCTGGTATGACCTGCAGAATATTCAAAACCTCGCCTCATCATCATCATTAGACCTTCAGTCCTGGAACTAGTTAAACGCGTACCCTCATTGTTTCCTATTCTGAACTAACCTAAACATTTGCACAGTCTGCATCTATCACTATCTGATCTAGGTTTAATTCTACCTCCTTTTTCCTATCTTTGCTTGCAATATATCCCATACTATTCCCCAAAAATGTTTAAAACCTATTCTGCCCGTCTATTTCTTCTATTTTTTCCACAGATATCCTTGTTCCCCTACTGTTTCTATAACCTATTTGTTATTAACTTTGTCTGTCCATGCTATCATTCTCATACATCTGAAGCACAACATTCCAAAAGGCTGCTACCATTTCTTTGTCTGCTTATCCTACCGCCCGCATTTCATAGGCATACTGTGCTATGCTCCATACATATGCTTTCAACAATGTTTCTATGTTTGTTGTGTTTCATCATAGGCGCTGTTCTTTCTTGGTACATGCAGTTTGGTCCCCGCCTATTGTTTTTCAATTATATACCCTATTTCTTCGACATTCAGTGGTTGTGAAGGGGGATAAGCAGCCTTTGGCTACCAAGTTCCCCCAGCACTTAAACATTTACCGATTTAATATTTTTTCCAATATATCTTTTCGCACAGTCAACATTGGTTGCAGATATTTCACAACAAACACCTGTAATTGTTTATAATAATCATCAGATTTATTTGCGCTTATTTTTTTGTCATTAGGTTTTCTGTCTCAAAACTGGTTGGACACGTACCTGCACTTATTTAAATTCTGAGCTAGCCTACAAAGTTCCCTGAAATTCTCACACAGCCTGTATACAGCTCGGTTCCACTTCTATTGTTTTCTAATTATATGTCCTATTTCACCGAGATTTAGTGGTATGTTAAGGGAGAGGAGGGTCCGTGGCATAGTTGGTATGCGTGTGACTACTACGCCCAAGGTCCCGAGTGCAAATTCCGACACGGTCTGCTTGAAAAATGTTTAGCAAGTATTTTTCACAAAAATACGCCCTCGTTCGGATGAGAGCTAAAATGGAGGTCCCGTGTGTGTGTGTGTTGTCACGCACGTTAAAGATCCCTACCTTGCTTAAAGCAGCAAGGGTTCGGCAAAATTCCAAATTTTCCAGGTAAAAAAAAACTCTCTTCCTGGCCAATGTAGTACCTTCGGGTGGAACATTAGAATATCACATGTATGGTATGTGAAGGGGGTTAAGCAGCCTGTGGCCGCCAAGATCCCCCGACACTTAGACATTTGCTGAATTAATAGTTTTCCAGTAAATCCTTTCACACAATTAACATTATTTGAGAATATTGCCCAACAAATACTTGTAGTTGCTTATAATAACCATCATATTACTTTTTTCGTCATTAGTTTATACATCTTGGAACTGGTTGGATGCGTACTTCCAATGATTTCTATTCTGAGCTACCCTATGCATTTCCTTGAAATTCCTACAGCCTACATCTTTCCCTATCTGTGTGCAGTCTAGGTCTACCTCTACTTCTTTTTTTTTCCTATCTCTGCTTCTAAAACATTCTGCACTATTCCCTCATGCCGTAGTATGTGGCCTATCATCCTATCTCTCCTATTTTTACCGTTTTCCACATATTTATTTCTTCCCTTACCATTTTTAGTACCTCTTCGTTCTTAACTTTGTCTGTCCATGATATCTTCATCATATGTCTGTAGCACCACATTTCAAAGGCTTCTACCTTTTTCTTATCCACTTCTTCTACTGTACAGGCTTCACAGCCGTACAGTGCTGTGCTTCACACATATGTTTTAAGCAATCTTTTCCTTGTTTCTATGTTTGTTGTCTTTGAACACAGTAGTTACTTTTTCTTGTTAAATGTAGTACGATCTTGTACTAATCCTTGTTTATATCTTTTGCGCTTTTCCCATGTTGCGTTATTTGGCTTCCTAGGTAGCAGAAATCCTTAACCTCTTGTAAGTTCTTGTTACCTATTTGTATTCTTGTTTTTTATTTATTTTCACCTCCTTTGCATACTAGTAGTTTAGTTTTATTTTTGTTAATTTTCATACCGTATCTCTCCATTTAAACCGTTTCCATTTCATTAAGAGCAACTTCTAACTCTTCCCTGCTAGATGCTAAACCGCTATATCACCTGCAAATCTAAGCATTTCAATTTTTTGTCCGTGCATAGTAATTCCAAATGTCTTTCTGCATTTGATAGTATTCATTGCCTCTTTAATGTACAAGTGAAAAATTAATGGGGATAGGGCACATCCCTGTCTCACCCATTTCCTAATGTTTACTTCTCTACGTTTCTGCTCTAACTCTATTGCTGTTGTTTACTCTTTGTATAGTCTATCCCTATAAGTCATTCCAATCCTTTTGAATATTTCAAACATTTTTTTCCATTTTACATTGTCCAATGCTTTTTTCCAGATCTACAAGCCCTATATACACGCTTTCCCCTTTTTCTATTGTTTTCTCCATTATCACCTTCAGAGCTAAAATAGCCCACAGTGTTCTCCTGTATCGCCTAAATTCAAATTGATCTTCTCCTAATATTTCTTCAGGCCGTTTTCCATTCGTTTTTGTTTAATTCTAGTTAATATTTTTGACACATGTGCTGTCAAACTTATTGTTCGAAAATTTTCACATCTATCCGTGCCTCCCTTTTTTTGTATAGTTACTATGATGTTACGTTTGAAATCTTTGGGTGTCTCGCCTGTCTCATACATATAACTTACAAGTTGGAAGAGACATTCTGTTACTGTTTGTCTAGCGGCTTTTAGAGTTTCTGCTTGCACCTTATCTGTACCTGGCGCCTTACTATTTTTCAGACTCTAATGCTAATTCAAACTCATCTCTAAGTATAGCACACCCCAAGTCATTTTTTTCAATATCTGCTTCCTGTTCTAATGCTGTTCGTTTGCTCTTGCATATAAATTCCCTATATATTCTTGCCATCTACCCAATTTTTCTACATTTTCTATAATGACGTTTCCTCCCGCGCCCTTTATATTTTTGCTATAGGGTTTTATATCCCTAAAATTAATTCTAATTAGTTTGTATGCTTCATCTGTCTTTCCTATTTCCATCTTAGTTTGTACCTCTTTGCACTTTTCATCAATGCATTGTTCTTTAGCTTTCCTGCATTTGCGAATAATTTCCCATTTTATGGCTCTGTATCTCCGTTCTCCTGTTTTGTCTGATTTATTTTTGTATTTTCGTCTTTCTTCTATTAAATTCAGGATATCCTTTGTTATCCACAGTTTCTTATTTTCTTTTTGTGTATATCCCAGAATATCTCTGGCCGCCATGTCTAGGCTGAATTTAATATTGTTCCATTCTGTTTCTACTTCCTTAGTATCAGATATTTTCCCAATATCTTTCAGTAATTCATTTGACTTTTTTCGAATCTTTCTTGAATATCTTTATCTTTTAGTTTCTCAAACTCAAAGTGCCTTTTTCCGTTTCTTTCTTCAAATTTTTAAATTTAAGTGCGGCCTTCATAATTATGAAGTTGTGGTCAGTGTCTATATCTGCTTCTGGGTAGCTTCTACATTCTTTTACTTGATTTCTAAACCGTTGTCTAACAGTAATGTAATCTATTTGATATCTTTCTATATCTCCTGGCATCCTCCAGGTATATCGTCTTATAGCATGATTTTGAAATAATGTGTTTGTGATGATTAAATTGTTCTTGTCGCAAAATTCTACCAGCCTATTTCTCCGGTCGTTTCTCATGCCTAAACCAAATAAACCTACTACCGCCCCTTACCTACCCTCACCTACCACTGAATTAAAATCCCCCGTAATTATTAAATTTTCATGTCCTTTTACATATCTTAATATGTCTTCGATATATTTGTAGATAGCTTCTACCTTTGCGTCACTGTAGCTAGAGGTGGGCATGTATTCTTGTATTATTACTGTGTTTATCGGTTTAGATTCTAATCTAACCATGAGTATTCTTTCGTTCTTTTGTAAGTAATTTTCTATACAGTATCCTATCTTTTTTCGCATAACTATCTCCACACCCAAATTTCCTTCTTGTGCTCCTGTGTGAATTACCCTGAAGTCTCCACTCCAAAAATTCCCCGCCTCTGGCCGCCGAACTTCGCTGATCCCTACTATGTCTAGTGCTAACCTATTCATTTCAATTTTTAGGTTCTCTAGCTTACCTACTTGCTTCATACTTCTAACATTCCACGCTCCGATTCGCAAAATGTTCCCGACTCTTATTCTGAACTTTCCGATCACATTCTCCGAAGTAGTCCCCTCCCGGAAATCCGAATGGGGGATTATTTTAACTCTGGAATCTTTTACCCCAGAAAATGCCATCATGTTTATTACAATTTAAGTACGCGGTATACCTTGCCTCATAATGCGATAATTAATGTGGTAGCCCTTTCATCGTCGCTCCAGCATTAGCTTACGCAACAGCCTCGAACTGTTTAAGATATGCCTGTATAGGTGACTTCCTATCAAATGTGGCTAGTTTTATTCTGAACCTTGGCGTCAGTTCGCGTTCTCCGACATTCCTAGATTCTGGTACCTGCCATTGTATCACCGGCACTAAGCGTCCTGGTGCTTGTACTGTTTTCTGCGAGGTTTGCGGCATTTTCCTGTAATTTCTCTTCTTATTTCGATGCCAGGTTTGCAAAGCTTTGGTCTTGCTTCTTTAGGTGTTCTTATAAGTTTTCAAAATTTTAGCCAAGCCCTCCGCAACGTTTGACTTAAACCCCTTCAAAAAGAAAGAATTTCGCTATCCAATTTCTGTTAACTATAAGGTTTTGGCATGCAAATAGAAACCGTTCTAAAGTTTATTATCCCCACTAAAATTCCACCAGTTGACACAAATGTAACGAAAACGCTATTTGCGATAACAGTTCTTTATTCTGAAGCTGATTGTACAATTCCCTTCAACATTCGTAGCTACAGTAAAATTTGTAAAAGCTGGCACAATAATTTACTTTGACGTAGTCGCTAAGCGTACAAGTATTATCCTCAAAAATTACGATGATATTTTCTTAATTAACTTAATCTCGCAGCACAATAATAAATTTATGTAATCACTACAGTAATGCATATGAACTAAAGTTCTTAATTAGTTGGTAAAAGACGAATTTTATTGTGGCGTACATGTCTTAAATTTGTTTAAAATCGATTTATCTCAAAAATAAGCATAAATAGAGATATAGCCATTTTAAGAAACACACATTGTTTTTTAATTTATAATCCAAATATGCATAAAAAACAGGGTGCTACATTTTCAAAATACCAAGTTTGATAGAACACGTAGTTTTTCAAAGATATAGCACTAATCATTCTGCATACACTTTGTTAAGAATTATTTTTTATATTACTTGTTGTTTAAATGCCAGCAAATAGTTCGCATGTAGTGCCCCATCCAGCATCTACGATTAAATATAACGTAATGTAAACTAGCAAAGCTGTCATTTTATAATGATTGGTACTCTTCTAATATTTACCCAAAGCATGTTGTTTGGGGATCTAAGTGACTCAACCCACATACTACGGTAGCCAGCCAAAATAGTTAAAATAGGATTTGGAATTTCCAGGCCAAGGACAGATGAGTGTGGTTCAGAGGATCAAGCGACAGCTGGAACCCATGACTCGGGCTTAAGTATGGGTTACGGGTATACCCAAAATACAAAATACAAAATCCAAAAACCAGGAACTGCGCTAAAAACATTAAACATTTCCATTAGGGTAGCAATAAAAATATTAGTCACTTAGCAGTCACACAGAAAACTAAAAGGAAAACTAAAGGAACTTAGCTAAAGTAAATTTTGAGATATAAGTTCTTGAAAATGTAGTTAATAGAAAAACATTGGTCACAGTTCAAACTTTAAAATAGTGAGACTATACAGTTGAATTAAAAGGGCAAAGAATCCGAATGCTTTAACACGCACTAGGCTGAGGAAACATATGGCAACTCTTGCTCAAATTTTTTTACATATCCGAAAATGACCTTGAGCAATTGGCCGCATTCGTGGGACACACAATTGGTATTCACAGGCTATTTTATCGTTTGCCCGGCGATATACAGGTTGTAACAAAATAAGTGTAAAACATTTCAAGGGATGATTCCTCATCGTAAAAGGGATAGGGTCTTTCATATAAAGAAACTTCATTGGAGCCTCCCTTGTTAAGATACAGCCCCTTAAAAGGGGTACATAAAATTTGTTTCTCATTTTGTTTTACAAACACTAAAAAAGATACAAAATTGAAATTAAGGTGACATTTTTTACTATCAAAAATACACTTACTCAGTAATTTATTTGGTTTACCCCATGGTTGTAAGGGGTGGAAAACGCAACCCCTAAAATTTATTTCCAATGTAACTTTTTGTCTTATTATTTGTTTGCTATTTAAAATTTTATTTCCAATAGCTTATTTCATTCTAAACAAAAAATACCCCTTGAATTTTTTGCCCAAAATTAACCAGTTCACAGAAAAAAATTATTTTACAAACAACTACAGAGATACATCGTCATAAGACGAAAATGCGAAACTAATTTATCTAGTAGGCCGCTATTAGTGATAGTGACAATTAAATTGTCATCACGCTGTCAGTTTGTAAAATTTTGAAATTGAATTAATAATTGTGTGTCGTTCTGTTCTTAATTTCTTAGTTTAATAATTCACTTGTTATTAAAATGGCATACACAAATGCGTAGTTTGTAAAATAATTTTTTTCTGCGAACTGGTTAATTTTGGGCAAAAAATTCAAGAGACATTTTTTGTTTAGAATAAAATAAGCTATTGGAAATAAATTTTTAAATGGCAAACAAATAATAAGACAAAAAGTTACATTGGAAATAAATTTTAGGGGTTGCGTTTTCCACCCCTTACAACCATGGGGTAAACCAAATAAATTACTTAGTAAGTGTATTTTTGATAGTAAAAAATGTCACCTTAATTTCAATTTTGTATCTTTTTTAGTGTTTGTAAAAAAAATGAAAAACAAATTTTATGTACCCCCTTTAAGGGGCTGTATCTTAACAAGGGATGTGCCAATGAAGTTTCTTTATATGAAAGACCCTATCTCTTTTACGATGAGGAATCCCCCCCCCCCGAAATGTTTTACACTTATTTTGTTACACCCTGTATATCAAACGGCCAACATATCAAAACTACTTATATTAATGGAAGATGGAAAAGCTACACAATTTAAAGAGAAAACATTGGAGAAAATTAATTTTGACTTGGAGAACAAACCAATCATAACAGAAAATCACATAAATCATGATGAAATTGACGTCGCTCTTTTAATGAAGATATAGAAGTGAGTTTAAAAGACTGTAAACTTAGAAGAAGACCAAACCAAAAAGTGTAAATAAATACCTACAAATAAACAGTTAATAGTATATCTTGAAAGATGCCAACAGATAGTTAAAGTCAACAATGAAAACAAACACAATAAAAATTACACAAAGAAAAAGAGACAAGTGGTTCCTTGGACTAGTGAACAAAAAAATTGTTGAAAATTACTTAGCAAAACAAAATCTAAAAATGCCCAAAACATCATGAGTGTGAAAAGTTAAAGACTGGGTTTCCGGATATTTTAGATAATAGACTCACTAAAAATAAAAGTTTATGTTCAGAATAAAGTATGTCTCGTCAAAATAATAACTGTATTTTGGTAAGATCGTATACTTTGTACGTTATACAGGAATTATTTTCGTTTTTTTTATTTACTACTACTGTTATTGTAGTTTTACAAATATTTCTAGTACAATGCAGTTTATTAAGCTAATAATACGTTTAGTTTCAAAATTAAGGTTCTAAGCGGAACTACGTTTGTATATTTTCTGGAAAAATAAAGTTTCAATTGAATTGCATTTTTATATTATAAAGGAAGGCGTGTGTCTGTGTTAATATTTATATCATGATACGTAATCAAAATAATCCTAAAATAATCAAATCTCCTAGGGTAGAATATGAAAATGAAACAATTAATGTTTCTTCCTAGTTATGAATCATGATTTATTAATACCAAAAAGTATAAGTTGTATAACTTATATTCTGCTTTATGAGACTACGTTTCGGAATTTACTTCCAGAGATCGAGAATCAGATAAATTAATATAACTTTTGGAACTTCTAAAAATAGAACTACCATACACATTACTAAAACAATATACTAGCGATTTGTTCAAAAAATCTTTTGCTTTTCTGGGTCTGTCGCTGTGTGTTTGTGTATGTGCAGGTGATTTGAAAAGCATGTAGGCTGTTAATTTTAAACTGGTATGTGTAGTTATATAAGAAATGATCTTTAGGCTATTTCTGAACATCTGTACACTTGGCCATGAAATTTTTGTAGCGACCTTGAGATGATCTTTCCTCAGCAACAAGCCGCTTCTCGGTACACAAAAAGGCAATTTCACAATCTTGGTATACAAATAATTATTAGATAAGTTCCTCTTTATTAATCTACTTTCAAAGATCATTTTTCTATTTAATATGAATAAAAAAAATATGAATATATAGCCAAGAACAGTCAATTTAAGCCTAGAACCTGCAAAATCTTAATCAGGATCATTATAATGAATTTTACAAGGATGGTATATTCGGCGGGTTTAGAACGTCTAAATTTAAAAAAATGAGGAAAGTAATTATTTATAACAAGGAGATATTTGTCGTTCTTCTCAATGACTTCACTTGAAAATAGTATGTATACTCAAGGGATTTTGCGTTCAAAAAAGGGAGTTAATTATTGTTTATTACCCTTGTAGAATGTAGACAAAAAAAACTCATCAGCTTTTACATACGAAAATTTCTACATTTCAAAGACTATCATATTTCACATTAAGAAAATTTAAGTGTCCGTAAAACTATTTTTAGATAACATTGTAATAAATAAGTTTGACTCTTCTTTAAAAATCACTTCACCAATCGATTTAATAATATACAGATTTGAATACAATGGTACGGTGTAATGTCAACCTTGAACAACAAAGAAACAGTGGTAAAAATTGTTTTCAAATGGCGTTATTCTAGAAAATATTATTAAAAATTAAGATCTATAACACTGAATTTTTTAAAATAACCAAAATAAGAAAAAGTAGTAATGCTGAAAAATCACATTTGCATCAAACAATGTAGTTTAATTAATGTCATACTTTATAACAAAATTATATAGCGCTTTGTTGACAAACGTTTGTGCTCAAAATTATTCTCGATTTGTTACTCACGGTAAGTTCTTATAATAATTAAAGCCTAAATCATGTCCTAATAAAAGTCAATGATTTACATGTATGCATTTTCAATTTTACAGACTACGGTATTACTTCAATAAACGCTAAACGCAGTTTTGTCCTTCAAATTAGTCACGTAATTCTTTAAACGTGAACTAATAATGTCTTACGGAAAAGCATATGCAGCAAGTGCCTGTTTAAACTCCCCTCCCACATACTAGTCAATCGAACAAGTAAAGCTTAGTTGTTGTGTACCTGAAATAACGAACGACTTCAAGGAGTACAACGTTGCCAATTCTCCGGGCGTGTGGTTGTGAATACCATGAATGATAGATATACGGTCTCAATATACACCCGACGAACGCAATGCCTCTGCTGTAAAAACGTTAAACTAAAAATGTATATATTTTTTGTTTTGCAGTCAAGGGACGTCCACCCTAATTTTTGCTAAATGACATATTTAGCTCTTACAAAGCTTTTCCAAAAATTTAACATGCTGGAAATTCGGCGTCCGTATACTGGACGTAGTATTTCACATGGACGTTGGCTGTAATGTAAAATCAGAATGTATGGACGTTCGGTTGATGGTGGGATGATATATATATATATATATATATATATATATATATATATATATATATTTAATATGAAGATGAAATTAATGCTAAGATGAATGACAAATGTAGTCATATAAGTTAAAGTTATGTATTAGTGAAGATGTAAAATAATATAGTTTTTAAAAACATTTTTATATTGTTAACTAAGGTATATATAAAATCTAGATTTTTATTAATAGTAATTTGTGTAATAATATTTTTAGAAACATATTTGAAAACGGAAAACCGAAACGCGTCAAATGTATTGAATTAAAATGATTGATACATCATATAACTAAGATAGTTGAAAATGACCAAATTCCAAGAAATTTAATTAAAATATAAACAGATGGTCAAGAAAGGATGAATATAATATATACATATATATATATATATATATATATATATATATATATATAGATGTGATTAGAGATCATCGAGAGGTCACATAGTATCAGCTTGTAAACATCTAACGCCATAAACCTAAGCAAATTCGAAAAATTTAAGCAAAGTTTAAAAATATGTTGATGGTTTGTCTAGAGAAGCATGTTTAGGAAAATGTTGATTATATGGAATATAAATGCATAGGGACCGTAATGAAAAAGGTTTCATTCTTATGATATAAACCTAATGACAACGAAATGTTTTAAAATAACAATAATGGTATTTCAGCGTATTATGCGTATAGGAAAGTGTCTGTCAAAGAGTTTTATTCTTAATTAAATAATTTTATAATATGTTTATGTTCAACAGTGTTCATGATTAGTAAACAATAGTTTTCATCTACATTTTATTATCAAAGTATCCAGTTTGCAATTAATAAACGGTTCGTATTTTCAAAAAGATTGTAAATACTCAATTTATGTTAGATCGCGTGTACAATACTTTTTTATTTACTAAACAAAACACGCTAGTATTTCGACGAAAACACATTGATTATGTTGAAAAGGAATTTAAATTTCCTAACGTAGGAACGTGTTCCTTGACTGTAACATTATAATTAATACATATTTAATGATTTAATAAGCATACAACTATCACTGTTTGCTGAACGCCCCACAATATTTAAGTTTAAGTGGTATGTGTTTATAATGTGCTTAATGCACCGTGCATTTCCCCCTTTTGTTCGTTAGCTTTTGGAGAAATTTGTAGAGGCATGTGGGCCTTTTTCAAGATGTGGCTCTTGGAATCAAGTTGTTGTGTATGTTCTTAACAGGTTATTGCTAATTTAGCTGTATTGAGTTATATTGATTTACACAGTTTATAAAGTTGCTCCCAAGATTTCACTCAATGTATTTAGTAAAATGTATCCTAATTACACATTTAAGAAATCAATAATATGTGTGGCGATTTAGTAAGTTTAGTTTACTGAACCCTGTATTGGCCGTCCCATCTATCTGAAAGTGTTTTCGCAGGTCGTTCCATGTGTGCTTAATTGGTTTGTTGCAGGTTATTGCATCCTTTGTTTACGTATGTCAGATGTTGATGTCAATTGTCTTTGAATTTATGCAGGTGAGTAAACAAGAAAACCTTAAAAGTATGTTTGCCGTTAGCATGTACTAATTCATTAAATGAGAATAGAAACCACAAGTCACACATGGGCATGAAGACAGTTTAATTAAGCTCAATGCCACTTGCTTTGGGTAGTGGTAGGACCCATCTTGCATGGTAAGAAATTGTAAAATAGAATTTACTGTAATACCAACATTGTCCAAAGTGCGAACACTGTGCACTAAAATTTTATTTGTCATTATAATCTGAAGGTATCATTGGATTTAATCATACTTCTTTGTATGTGTTTTGCACATGAATTTTAAATGTTACAGTTGTTTACTAAAAACAATATTTTCCGTACCTATAACCGGATTGTAGTGATTCAAGTAAGATTGCGTTTACTGTACAATTTATTGCCATAACGATCGCATGTCATATTTCGGGTTCATTGGCCTTTGTGTGTGACGTCAGCACCCGCACGTGTAAGGATCGCTGACCTTTGACTTCGACATGGGTTATTGGTCTAGGATGATGTCATCGGCCGGGTTCATTGATCTTCACATGTAACTTGAGCAGTCTTAGTTGAACATTGGTCATTGGCCTTTGTGTTCTGTTTTTTTTTAAGGAGGTCGTTGATAATTGTTTTTCGTGCGAATTTCCGTGTGACTCTAATTGCTGCAAGTGGTAGTCAATGACCTGTCGGTGGTTAGTTCCTTGACCTTTGGGTTCCCATACTTATAACGGATGAGTCGTCGCAGCGGGCACTGTTTGGTTGGGGTCATTGGCCTTTGGGCGCTTCTGTCAGGTGACTTAAGCTGAAATAGGTTGGAGGAACGTAGTAATAGAATATAAGCCACTCTTGTTTGAATAATCGCCATTTACTTTCACTCATTCGATGTGAGTATATAAGTAAATGTCTTAAACATTGGTGTTAGTGTTGAGTGTGCAGCAAAATGTTGAAGTGTGATCTATGTGACGTTTCTTTTACTTGGCGTGACAATTTACTATATCACGAGCGTAAGCGTTGTCTTATCAATGCACAAGGTAAGTGTACATGTAGAGGGTGGCTGTAGAATATTAATGTAAGTACGTTACATCAGGTAACTGGATGATCCAGGTATTTTGATGGACAACCCGCTTCTAAAAGGAGATACAAGAAATATGTATATAAGGTGGAAAGGAAAATGGAAAAGGAAGTAACCGCAACACTGCTCAATGGTCACACAGTTAAAGTAAACAACAGGTTTAATAACGACTTTTTATTTGCAAAGCAGTATCTGCCACAACTCACAAGTTGTGTGAGTCGTGTGGTATGTACATTATACGGCAAGCTTTCGCTGGTCATCCGAAGAGTTTGGTGCACAAAGCAAAAATGGTGTCAAAGTTGGAAGATGGGGTGGAATTGATGCACAGCGCTTTCAAAAACAGAATTGTAGAATATCGGGTCAACAGTCCACAACATCATACAGCATACAATGAGTTTTTTGATGAAATAGCTGACAAAATCAAACGATTAATAGCACTTGAGGTGCAGAAACATAAAATAATTAAGATTAATTTAGAGTTGTTTGGACACCTTATCCAACAAACAAAAGAAGTCGACAAAATTAAGTCGTTTAATACAGCATTCAAAGTTGTAGATGCAGAGTCGAACGTGAATAAGATATACGATAATTTTGTGGAAACTATTGAAAGGAGTTGAAATTTCATGAGCGGGATTCCGGATGGGCATTACAGAGGATTCTATTTGTAGAGTTAAGTATAAACAAGTACAATTCTATGCGCTCGTCCTCATACATCAAGCTATCGCGACTGATCGAGACTAAGTACACCGTAAATACTCCCTGTATGTTTGTTGCGGTTTGTTTAGCATTCTTCTTAATCTTCTTTGGGAATTAAACCACTCATAGTTTTTAAAATTATCTTTATTTACGTTTCGATTCATGACCTAGGATCGTTGTCAAAATAATTTTGACAACGAACCTAGGTCATGGATCGAAACGTAAATAAAGATAATTTTAAAAACTATAAGTACACCGTCATTAACGTGCAAAACGCCGACGAGCATTGCTTTGCTTGGGCGATAATTTCGTGTATTTATCAAACAGAGATGCATCCATACCGAACGCAATCATATCCACACTTTAACACGGTTCTTAATTGAGACGGTAAATCATTTCCAACAAAAGTTCGTGATATTCGTCATTTTGAAAACAAGAATAAAGCTATATCGGTATACGTGTATGAGTTAGAAGCGGTGAATAAAAACGGTAAGATGGTATATGAGATTGTTGGAGCGTTATTTATTGATCGGATAAAAGAAATATACACGTTAACCTATTACTTATTGACGATAACGATGAAAACAGTCACTATTGTTGGATCAAAGATATGTCGCGATTAGTAGCGAGTCAATTGTCCAGAGGTAAAACAAAATTGCATTTATGTGATGGATTCTTTCAGGGGTTTAGAACTCAGTGGCAGTTAAACCGGCATCAAAAGCACGACTGTAATCATGTGTACACCGAATTGCCTACTACCGAAACAAGCGTGGACAAATACAAGGATGTGACGTGTAAGAACAAATTAAAATTCGAGAGTTTTGAGAAACAGATGAAAGTTCCCATTATAATATATGCTGATTTCGAATCCGTATTAAGACCAATTCAGACACATCAACCAAATCCCCAAAATCAGTTTACAAGCGAGACACACATTCACAAACCACACTCGTGCACCTACTACATTAAATGTTCGTTTGACAATAGCGCGTCCAAATTTGTTAGCTATAGGGGTGAAGAATGTTCCCAAAAATTTGTGCAAATGTTGGAAAAGAACATTAAAGTATTGTACGGTAAGTACTTGAAAAATATTGTGCCTATGGTACCGCTTACATATAAAGAAAAGGAAGAAATTCGGGAAACGATGACGTTGTATATGTCAAAAACCATTGGGGATGAGAGGGGTTTGCGAAAAAAATGAAAGACCACTGTCACATTACTGGCATAAAAACTCCAGGTGCCGCACATTCAAACTATCGAAATTGGTACCAATTTTGTTTCATAATTTAACGGGCTATGACTCACATTTATTTATAAAAGCATTGTGTAAGAATCAAGAATGTGTGTATGGCCGTAAAAGCACAGAAAAAAGAAAAGTATTTATCGTTTAGCAAGCAGTATTAGTTGATACAAAAGTGAAGGAAAATTGAAATGGAAAAGGTGTATTTGAAATTAAGATTTTTGGATTCCTACCGTTTTATGGCTTCGTTGACATAAAAGCTGGCGGCTGAGCTAAAAAGTTGAAGAATTTGGTGAATTGAAGAAAAAGTACTGTTTGGACAATAGGGAATTTCAGTTACTAAAAGAAAAAGGTATATTCCTGTATGAATATACATGGACGATATGAAGAAATTAGACGAGTTATCGTTACCCAGTAAAAACTACTTTTACAATACTCTTACCGAAGAGCATGTAACCACCAACAATATGATTGAACAATCGAAATATGGCACGTATTTAAATGCAAAACGTTAGCAAACTATTTTGATTTGTATTTGAAATCGAATGTATTGTTACTAGCGGATATTTTTGAAACAGACAAAATTGTTTAACTGCTTATAAGTTGGATCCTGCATGGTACTATACCGCCCCTGGATTGAGCTGGGATGCAATGTTGCGTTATACCAATGTCGAATTAGAATTACTCACCAATATCGATATGCTGCATTTTCTCAAAAAGAGCATCAGATGCGGAATCAGTCAGTGTGTCTGTGTAGATAGAAATCAAAGTGGAAATAATAAATATTTGATAACATTTCGAAACGACGAACAAATTTTCTATTTAATGTAGTTAGATGCGAGAAATTTGTACAGTCACAGTATGTCACAATACCTTCCGCTTTCGAATTTTGAATGAATATTGGACACTAACGTACAAAATGTGGATATAACACAAAATACCAGACAAAGCTGAGTTTGGATATGTGCTAAACGTGGATGTGACATATCCCAAAGAATTATACAGCGATCATTCCGACTTACCGGTTTTAGTAGGAAACATGCCATCACCAATGACAAAAACAAAACATAAGAAATTGATAGTAAACTTAAACAATAAAGTAAATTATGTTAGTCATTACAGAAATTTAAAACAAGCGGTAATGATCAGATTTAAAATAACACGAGTACATAGGACGTTGAAATTTTGAGAGGTATCGTGGTTAAAGGAGTATGTCGATTTGAACACGCGATTGCGAAACGAGGCAAAAAGCGATTTTGAAAAAGTATACACAAATTAATGATCAACGCCGCATAAAGCTCAGTAAAGTATAGACCAGACTTTTTTGTTAAAAGCTTTTTTTTAAAGCACAGATTTGAGAAGGAGGTGAAGCTACATCAAACATCTTTTAAATTTTTGTTTTCTGCTTTTGATCATGTGAAAAAACCACTACAAGAGGTCTTTAGAGTAGACCACTGTACACGTCACACACACACACACACACACACACACACACACACACACACACACACACACACACACACACACACACACACACACACATATATATATATATATATATATATATATATATATATATATATATATATATATATATATATATAACGTTACCAATCGTCTAGTTCATAAGTAACACAGTCAGAATGTATGCGTTAAGCCAGAAATTTAATAGCATACAAATATTAGAACAAAATCGTAGGTATGAAATTTTATGACTGCATCGAGTGTTGACCAAGTATGGAAAAAAATTGTTGGTCGAGTTACAAGAAAGTAATGTGTTTTTACCTGCTCGCTATTTACATACATGGACCCCGAAATGTTTGAGTTGAACCAAAAAAGCGGTAATCAACCACACCAACGTTTTGCGCTTCAAGCACGAGGAATTATAACAACTTTGATGACTTAGAACTAGTGTAGTAGTAGTAGTAGTTGTACATAAGATGTAATTTGTGTGTGGGTATAATAAAGTATGGAACAGTAAAAAATCGTTTTATTGATGCATAACATATGATCGTAAGCAAAGACGTAACAGCAGATCTACAAAATATTATTTTTATCAATCCAAGAATTACGACTAGAATCTAAACCTAACAATTTGACATACACTTATTTTTAGCACCCTTCAATACTTTTTCCACGTCATCGAAAACAAATATCAAATTAAGTTTTTCATCCGCTGGGGCAACAATTGTATCCGATTTGTTAAACGCAAAATATCCTATTCCTTTTAC
The DNA here is from genome assembly GCA_036346225.1 of Platerodrilus igneus. Taxonomy (NCBI): domain Eukaryota; kingdom Metazoa; phylum Arthropoda; class Insecta; order Coleoptera; family Lycidae; genus Platerodrilus; species Platerodrilus igneus. The sequence continues at coordinate 580,431 of JARFIW010001214.1, forward strand.
TGTCGTAATAACTTGTCTAGATACCGACACTTTGACTGATGCAAGGACTTTGAGTAGACGTAAACGTTTTCAAAAAGTACACCATTCAGATGTTCCAAGAGACCAATACTATGTTAGTTTTCCACAATTGGATAGACGGTATACCAAATTGTTGACGGTAACAGTAGTCCATGCTTTTGCACATTAGTATCGTTACTGCAATTATGGTAGGTAATTGGCAAAGTCAATTGCTGTTTTACGAGACGCATTTTATTCATATACTAAATGCAATTCTAAAGTGGTAAGCATTTAAAGCAAACAATTCTCCACGCACGACCAGTATCCTTTCAACTTTTCGACTGACAAGATTAATGAAATCTTATAGTGGCTACAGGTTATTCAATAGTGCTATAATCGCCCGCCGGTAGAATTACTTTTACATGGCTATCGCTTCTGTGGACCGGATACTAAAGGCGCCCCGAGCGTGGTGATGTAGGTCGTAATGCATTAGACGAAGCCTGCAAATTACACGACATTGCCTACAATCGTTCTACAGACCTAATATCCTGACACCAAGCAGATAGATGTCTTGCTGAAGCAGCACAAAAACGTCATACGGCACCCAACGCTTCGATAGGTGAAAAACTTGCTGCTTTTGCAGCTGGTTCTGCAATGAAAGCTAAAGTTAAGCTTAGTATGGGTTGTTGCAAGAAAACGATGAGGTGTAAGCGAAAATGTGTTCGGCGTTTACATACAGGGAGTGGTATACCATTTAAGCGTTTAATACGCACCATTTGAGAACGCATTAAAAACGTTCGTCGAACCAATCTTATTAACACTGCTAAATTTGAAGTGACGCCAATCAAACACATAGTAGATGATGTGTAATTCCTGTACCCAAAACTAGTGGTTTCCTACCTTTGATAACCATTTTTTCAGCCCTCTCCGTAATTGGAGCGTTGTTGGGTGAAGCAGTTGGAATTGCAAAAGCTGTCAACAATGCTAAACTTGGACAACCAAAATTGGAGAAAGCAAAACGACAATATAGCACAAGAGGCTGTGACACTCGGAAAAGGACTTTATTTGAAACCATATCGACTTGGACTGTACCTAAAGCCTTATCTTACACATGGACAATGTTTGCGTAAACAAAGATAGGGTAAAAAAATTTGGCGCACTCACTAAACCTACCTGTGCAAGCGTTAACAAATTTTGATTTGTACAAATACATAAAACGTCTACAACTACCACTTTCGTGGAATTTTTATGCGCAATTCACTTCCAAACACAATTCGTTGGCGCGAATGTGATATTCTCAATCATGATATTACACGTGGTGTGGGAACTCGTTGGACAGCGTACAAAAAAGATGGTTCGAGAGCAGTCTATGATGATAGCATTGGTAATCTATGACCTTCTAAGGAACTTGTCAAGTACTTATCCTTGTCTGGACCGTGCTCTCTCCATTACAATTCTGCACAAGTTCAACCTCTTACTCTCGCCACCTGTGGGCACTTCATGTTAAAATTTTTATTGCAAAAGTCCTCCATTAAGTATCAAACAATGCTTTATATTATTTTAATTTTATTGTATTTTAACTGTTTTGTGTAAATGTGTTGTTTAATTAAACACCATATTTTGTGTTTCAGAATGTTGCTTTTTAACACCCCCCCCCCATCAATACGACTAGTTGTTAGTTTATCGTCAACTGCTCAACATGTACACATTCACTTTAACTGAAACTGAATCTACGCCCACTGCAATTATCAACCCACCAATTGTTCTCGATGACGACCATGAGTATATTATTGGACTTACAAACTTTGACATGTATTTTTCAAATAAAATTAAATAAAAACCCTTAACCACAAAAATATTTAAATTACTAGATACGTTTGACCACTTGGTCATCATCATGAAAAATTAGCTTTTTCACCAATATTCTCCTAGGCTGAAGTGAAACTTTCCAACCTATAATTTACTATATTGTTGCTTTAAACACTATCGAGGATATTCTTCTCACCCAGGCTGGTGTTCTCAACAACAAACAAGTGGAATGTGACATTATAACTTAAATCTACTTAATTTATACTAATTCTAAATCCACTGAAGCGGAACCAATTTAATCTTGCTTCAGTAGATTTAGAATTAGTATAAATTAAGTACATTTAAGTTATAATGTCACAATTCACTTGTTTGTTGTTGAGAACACCAGCCTGCGGTGAGGAGAATATCCTCGATAGTGTTTAAAGCAACAATATAGTAAATTATAGGTTGAAAGGTTCACTTCAGCCTAAGTGGTGAGGAGAATATCCTCTGAAGTGTTCCAGAACAACAGCTAATTTTTTTTCATTGATGATGACCACATAGTGGTCTCGTATCTAGTAATTTAAATATTTTTGTGGTTAAGGGTTTTATTTAATTTTATTTAAATCGTGCCACAGTGTTCCTATAGATTATTATGTATTTTTCAATTCTCATTAGTGGTAACTCTGATGTTCCCAACCATAAAATTAAACAGATTATGAATGATAACTTGTCTAATAATTACGATATATTGGAAATAAAGAATCCCCCACCAAATATAAAATTGGTAGGAATAACTGAAAAGCTTGATGCTATTACTATTGAAAAATTTCTAAAGAACCAATATGATTATTTTTTTGGGAGTAACCGGCGCTGTAAAGTTTTAGAAGTATGGACAACCAAAAAGAACTTCAATATATTTCAAGCAATAGTTGAAATGGACATGCTCTCCTTCAATAAATTAATAGCAATAGAAAAGAAAACTCTGATGGTAGGACTCAAAAATTGCCCTTTTTATGATGGCATTGAACCTAGATGTCTCAATTGCTGTTCTCATAACCATAAAATTGGGAATCGCAAAAGTATTACTATCTATCCTCGAAGCTCTCTCGAACACACAATTGGCAAATGTACTTCAATAGAGGTGAAATGTATTAACTGCATTAATTATAATAGATTATATCCAAATAGAGCTGATATTGGTGTAGATCATACAGTTGAATGCACTGTGTACAAAATCAGAAACTAAGTTTACTGAAATCGGCTATTTTTTCAACATTTCAATTACAGCTTAATAATTATAACTCCAGGAACTTACATAAGTTTAATTCATCAACATTCTACATATATTATCAAAATATAAGTGGTCTTGGTGGTAAAATGATTGAATTATATAACTTTTCTTATCGTATGTGACTATGATATTATGTTTAATAGAAACACGATTTTGAGATAGTATACATGATAATGAGCTCCTGTGTGATGCCTTTAATGTATTCAGAAAGGACTAGTGTATTGCTGACCTTGGAGTTAATAGAGGAGGTAGTGCACTTCTAGCCATTCGTAAAAAGATTATTGCAAATCAAGTCTTGTTTGATTGTTCCAACATTAATTTTGATGTTTTAATAATTGAAATTAATTATGTCTGTCAGAGGTCAATGGTTAGAATAGCTGTGTACATTCCACCAATTCAATCAAAGGATACCTATAAACTTTTCTTTAAGCAATTAATAAACTTTCAGTACATATATGATAAAGATATATTACTTATAGAAGACTTTAACCAGCCTGAGTTCACCGATAGAGGTAACAACTTACCGAAAATGTTGCGTCTAAATAATTTTGTAGCATTCTTTGATCTTCTTCAGTATAATTTAATATACAATCCACATAATAGGCTACTTGATTTAGTTTTCTATAGTCTCACTTGCAATATAAGTAAACCAGATTGTATTGATCTAGCCATGGATAATCACCATTCACCACTATGTATTGAATTACATACATCTTTCACCAAATGCCACAATAGAACAATCTCGAAAGGTGCCTATTATAACTTCAAAAAAGTGAATTATAAAGCGTTCTATACCGATATAGCTACAATTGACTGGCACACTCTCTATCACCTTGACGACATAGAAATGACAGTGACTGCTTAATAGAGTTACAGATATGCATGTGCCTAAAAGTAGGGCATCTACAAAATCTTATCCGCTTTGGTTTACACGAGAGATGCAGCAAAAAGAACATCTATGGAAGCATTAGAGAGTAACTCACAGTCCTATAGACTATAACAATCTTAAGAGCATGCGCTCTAAGCTTAAAGCTGCTGTAGATACTGCTTACAAGGATTTTTATATTTTACATAATAACATAAAAATGAATCCTAAAAAGTTATTGTCTTATGTAAAGAATAAGCGAGATTCTAAAAACCAACAACAACAAATGACATAATGCTGAGTCTTATTCCGATACCTTACTGCTAACAAGTTTGCTGAACTATTCAAATCTTCTTATACTGTATGCAACTACACAGCTGACCAGGAATCAATATCTTGCTATCCTAGTATTGACTTACCAATTGTTTCAGAGTCAGATGTACTTAAGACAATTAACAAGCTGCAATCCACATTCAGAACAGGTACTGACAATGTACCAGTATTTGTTATTAAAGATTGTAAATTTAAATTGATCAAACCACTAACATTCCTATTTAATCTTTCACTAAAGGATTTACAATTTCCCTAAATCTGAAAATCTGCCAGAATAAGGCCTGTACATAAAAAGGGACTAAATCAATTATAACAAACTATCGTCCAGTTGTAATTCTTAATAATTTTGGCAAAATATTTGAGTTTGCACTTTATGAGTATATCTACTTACATTCTCAATCAAAGCTATGTTTAGAGCAGCATGGCTTTATTGGTAGCAGATGTACAGTGACCAACTTAGTTACTATTACATAATACATTTCTGAAGCTATTGATAAGAGAGAGCATTTTGATCTTGTTTATACTGACTTGTCGAAGGTTTTCGAGAGATTGGATCATGGGTTATTGTTAAGGAAGTTATCTTGCATTGGTTTTACACCACAGCTGCTAACGTATTTCTACTCATACCTTAATAATAGAAGACTTTATGTTGATTACAATGGCATTAAATCTTAACATTTTATTGCTACTTCTTGGGTGCTGCAGGGCTCCATCCTAGAACCCTATTTTTTTTTATTTTTTCATTAATGATGCTGTGAATACCCTTGACTGTCAATGCTTAATTTATGCAGATGACCTCAAACTGTTTAGCACTATTGTACAAATTGATGATTGCTTAAAAGTACAGAAAAATCTAATTAAATTTCAAACCTGGTGTACCTTAAATAAACTACTTCTAAACCCAGATATTTGTTCTATTACCAACTATACTCGAAAGTTCAATGCTATTAGATTTCCATATGCCATTAATAACTCAGTCATTCAAAATAGAGACAGTGTTCTAGAATTGGAAATTCACTTTGATGCAACACTAACTTTCAGTCTACACATCTCTAACATTATTCAAGCTGCACATAAATCACTTGGATTTGTTATTAAAATGGGTAAATACTTTAACTGTGATACCCTTAAAATAATATATTTTGCCTATGTGAGGATCTAAGCTGGTAGCATAATTTGGAATCCATCCTGTTACTTACATAAATATGTTGCAAAAAGTACAGCGGTGCTTTGTAAAATACTTAGCATTTATGGAGGACTCTGTCTATCCCTGTATAGGCTATGATAACAAATAATTACTTGATAGATTTTCTCTACATAGTTTAAAATCCAGACGTGATACTGGTGGTGCGGTATTTCTTATAAGTTAATTAACAACACAATTGATTCTTCAAATTTACTATCTTGTATAAATTTTCGAGTGCCATCATCATCTAGAAGTCATTTATTATTCTACCTATCCACTCTTAAAACCAATGTACTAAAATTTTTTCCTATACATTTGATGTGTACAACACTCCATACTCCCAGTAGGGACTTAGACATCAATGATACATCGTCGCATTTTAAACAGATTTTATTAAATACAGATTTGTGAAGTTACATCTGCTTCTTATGTCATCTCCAACACTATCATATTTTTAAGTTTAAGTTTTAGCATTACTTTTTAAGCTTTATGTATTTATATGTTATGCCTATTTTGTAATTGGGGTTGCCTGTTGAATAGTGTACATAAATAAATAAATAAATAGATATAATTGGGCTTCCATACATGCATAACATAAATTCATTTTTAAATAAAGAGTTCCTCTCGAATTTTCGAGGGAATATGTTAATGAATAAGAAATGTTATATAAACTAATTAAATATACAAATGTTTATTCTAAGAAAAGCGTGAATATTAAATATGTAATAAAAAATGTTGTAAAATCAATACAAATTATTTATTATTTTTCGCAGTACTAGAAGATATGATGCGACACCATATTAACCTCATTGTGTTGGACAAGGACGAGCGGTGCGCGTCACTTATAAATAAATCACGTGATTCAACGCTAATGAGGAATTTCCAGAAATCAAGTGCCAGGTAGGTGTGTAATCGTTCGATTGGAATCCCGTACAATCTAGAAAGAGTGACGTAGTCAAGATAAAACTATATATAAACTGAAGCAATCAACATTAGATTCAGATTCGATTTTAGTAATTCGATTCATGTCGATTTACGCGATCGACAATGTAATAATTCAGTCATAATTTCACGTCAACCAAGTAAAAGTAACGTTGATTAGGACATTAAAATAATATGCAGAGTTTACATACGAAATAGTTCGAGATATGGAAGTTGTCAAATGCAGTTATTTGAATTTGTAATATACAATGAAAATGAGAATTCTTCGATACAAAAGCTAATTTAAAATTTAATTAATTATTAAATCGAAGATGCACTTTTGGTTACTGATGTTCTAAATGAGATTATAAATAATATGGAAAATTTTGTGAACGTCAATTTAAAAATAGAGACAGAAGGTATTTAATGTTGTTAATTATGAATTGAATAAGCGCTTAGTGGATTTCGCAAGTATTAATTTTAAATTGTTTGTGACTGATATTTGAGTATTGTCATTCGAATTTAAAGACTTAAGTCTTAATCATACAATATTTTTTGTAAGGATATTTACCAGAAAGTTTTGAATCAGAGTTCGAAACATTTTGACCTTTAAATAGACTACCTGTCAAGGATTTTTGGCCAAACACCCGTACAAGCATGGGAATAAAAACCAAGTAAACTATCCACAAGAGAAGAGATTTGAGTTCTGTAAATTTTAAGCAAGATTAGGTGAAGAACATTTTGATAATTAAATAAATAGGTACTTGTTAGGAATAATTTTATGTTTAAAAGAAACTATGCTGTAAATGTTCTATATTCTTTTGTATGAGAGAAAGTATTTTGACTGTATAGATGCTTTATGATATTGCTGTGTTTGATTTCATTTTGTAAATTCCAGCATTTCCGTTGAACTACCCAGGTAAAGAAAAGTTAGAAAAGAAAATAAGTCAGAAAATTTAAATTTTACAATTTTTTGTACCTGTGTTATAACACACACACTTAGCAACGCCAGGCATTATTATTACACTATATTTTTTTAATCACAATTTATCGTGCTTTTATTATGCTATAATATTTAAATATAGACATGAGACTCAGTAACGTAATTTAATTCTTTATACACTTTGTATAAGGGATAAGACTTAACATGCCACCACAGAGTATGTAACTGAATTCAGCAAACTTACCCGTTGCATTATAATTGAATGAATGTTACCTCAATTAGCCAATATACTCAACCAGTAAACATAGCAATGTATTCACAACCCTAAGTGTACGCTAATTAATGGCAAAAGATAATCTACAAATAAGTCAATCTAACTCAATGATCTCTATTGTAAAATATTCCCAATTACTGTTTGTACATTGATAAAAATGAAATAAATGCATGACATAATTAAACGTAATTTGGTTTACGGGTCTTAACACAAATTTTAAGGAAGCCTTTTCTTGTTCCACTTTAAGCAATTGCTCGAAGCTCACAATTGACATATAAATCGCATATAATATATAGATTAATTCGTTTCCGTTTTAACTGAACAAGAACGATATTCTAATCCTTAAACTAATTTAATACACCCTGAATCACAATTTAACTTCCACAAAAATAAGTCATTTACGAGTTAGAGATCCGCACTTAACTACTAATCCTAATTAGTTATACTCATCTAGATACACATGACATGGAACGGCACGCCATCAGCATCCTTAACATTTTTGCAACCACCACTTGCAGCCTTTAAACTCCATTCCATAACGGTTTCTTATTGTACCACATATACCCAAGACAAAGGACAAGACTCCAAACAAAATGAAAATGAAATAAAAATAAGAATAAAAATCTGTAATAATAATTGTGTTTAATTGTTCTAATTTACTTAAGGATTTACTTACCCTGGAAACCAGGATGAAAGAAATATATAACAAATAATGCATGCGACCATGTGCTACCAAACAAGCAAGGTTGAAATATAAAATCCAGTTCAACTGTTCCAAAAAATATTCTACTCTTCAGCAATATTCTTTTTTGTTATGCTAGGCGATAAATCCCAATATTTTGGATGACTTTCTCTTACTCTGATATAGTCAGAAAATTCGCACTAGCATACACCATGCTTTAACCAAGCTGTTCACAAAACAATCAGAAAGGAAATACCTTCTTCTCAGATAATCCAAATCAAAACAGGAATGCAATATAAAGAGATTAAATTTCAATAATTAAAAATCAATAAGACAGGGCAGCATTTCACCTGCTAAACAATTATAGCATTGAGTAACTCCCTTTTTAAAAACAAAAGAATTCTTGTTAGGTACATGTAACAATTCCATAACATTTAAAATTAATTTCATGATATATCCTTTTTTATTTTGAGATATATTTATTAAAATGTAATGCATTCAAGTTCTAAATAACTATCAATTCCCTGAATGCAGACCTGTGTTTATTCTTTCAAATCAATCACACCAAAACTGTCAACTTATTTTCTTAATAAACAATAATCAATAATAGATATTATTTCAATTAAGATGAAGTTTCAAAACAACAAATTACTAGATGAATTCAATTGGTCAGAATGAAAGTTATTGTAATTAATGCTGTTTATATTTTCAAATAAGAAATAGACAATTAAAAATTTATAATACCAAAGCCAAAATGAATTAAGTTCTTGTAAATATCATGTATGTAAGATAAGTGTTTGCAATAAAATTAATTTGAAGTGTAATGAAAATTTAAACCGTAACATCATCACATCACCCAACGCAGGGCATTATCATATAATTCATTTATAGCAGTGCTCCAAAGTGCAGCGGTTGTGATATCACATCATTCTTTTAGCAGCGACCCAACCTGGAGTTCGATTAATTCGTCTGAAAATTAGAGTTTCTTATCTCGTAGGATTTGTTTTTGGAGTTTTTTCTTTGTAATATCTGATTCGTTTCCAGTATGACTGATAGGATGAAAGAGGTTCGTGAAAGTGTGAGAGCTGAGGGAGTAGAAATTGGTTCTCAAGAAAGTGTTTATATGGAAGAAGGGAAAAAGGAGAATCCACAGGCCAAGAAAGAGCAGAGTATAGGAGAGACCCAGGAATCAAATATGATGGCTCTCTTATTAAGTCTACATCAAAATATGCAGGAACAAAAGCAAAACATGAAAGAAATGAGTAACAAGTTTGATAAAAATACTCAGGAGCTATGAGCGGAATTTGGAGAAAATATAGCAAAATTGGAGGAAATTTTAAAATTAGAAAGTGAACAGAATAAAAAAATAATTTACAGAGTTGAGTGAAAAAATAACTTCGGGGTTAAAAGAAACTAACAAAACCATTGAAGAAATGAAATTTGAAATTAGAGAAAAAAGTAGGACAAATTTTAGAGGATATGGCGAATCAGGTAGCAAGTGAAAGTCAAACTAATGAAAAAATTAAAACTTTATATAAAAACGTAAATGAAATAGAGGAAAGTTGCCAAACTGGTTTTAAAACATTTAGAAATGATTTGGGAAATCTTAAAACAGACTTAGGGAACAAGCCCAACCAAATTATAGATTCAATTAATTTATTCATTAAATCAGAAGCAGTTGCATGTTTCAAGAATGCCGAATTTAGAAATCGTGCTTGTACAGCATCTTTTGCCTCATCCCAAAATCTGACAATTATGTCAATCTGACCAAGTTGGGATATTTTATTAAGACTTTCGTCAAATGACAAACTATAAAATGTACACTCTTTTAATTGGTTAGAAAGTTCGTTTTGGATATAAGGTCCTAGTCCATCCGTTATAGAATATGCTAATTTATCCTTATGAAGCTGTAAATTTTTTGCAATCACACTATCTGGAAACATAGCAGAAAAAACATCGATGGCAGTTGCAAAACTTCTCTCTGAGGAATGTGTCATAATTTTGTGAATACACCATAAAATTTCTGCTATACTTTGTTACGTTAGCTCGTAGCCGTGCATGACACAAAGAAACCAAAGGAATGACCGGACTCAATCGGAGATTAGGGGGTAGAAAGCAGACTAACATATAATGTACGCGGCTGTAAGGAATTAGTGACAATACCTGCAATAAAAATAGTCAGGCAAACCTGAAATAAAAGAATAAAAATAGCATGTTGATCAAGCATAAATTATTCAGTACTCAGTAAAATGTAAACAACTGTTTGGAATAATCTATATAATATAAGAACGATAAAAGCATTACAATAACTTTTATTACAATGTAAGGTAATATTGGGGAGTATCAGAAAACGTTTCCTCACACACCAATTAACCATAAATCAAACGTAATTATAGCACAAAGGATAAATATGTAAACACAATTTATATAAGTAAATATTTAAATTACTCAAGAACTAACTTTAAGTCACAAATAATTATGGTACAAGATATTTTTACACGTAAAGTAACTATAACCAAGAATTAGAGCTTCTTTTTTTCTTTTTTTTTATATCAGGATTCAGCAACCACAAGGTCAATTTATAAGCTCCGACAATAAAATGAGCATTTGACCCAAGATTGTAGGAAGCGTAATGGTTGCATTTAACAATACGAGAAACATCAGTAGGATCTACTTAATAGTCGACAATTAAACATTGATAAGATAATGTTCCGATTAATTAGACATTCATTATTTATATAGACCCTTTAAGCAATATGGGTCACCAAAAATTACTAAGTGAGAGACCCCAATTGACTGGTTGAAGTTTTAGTTGTTTTGATTTGGAAAGCAATACAGTAGCAAGACACTATCAATAAATTTTCCTTAGACACACTCATAAAGTAAATTATATATATATATATATATATATATATATATATATATATATACATACATACATACACATAGAACAGTACAGTTCAATATCCGTTTAGGTTGATCATCAGTTATTTCAAGCAAAACAAAACCACATACCTGTAGTGCAGATTAATTATAAGGAACTCACTCAGTGACCTGAGAGGAAGAACAGAACCCAACTTTGTTGAAGCAACACGTTTTCAGCAGCAACGGACCCTAGACAGGTACGGAAGCAGGCCAGAGATCCATCAGTAGCAGTACCATTCCATGTATTATAGTAGGCTTTATGCCCACCACAGAAAAGCTGTGAACGGAGACCCGCAATTAGATAATTTCTAACAAATTTTAACGTTATAAACCGTAAAACTACTTACCACACAAAATGTGTGCCAGGACGATCCAAAGTTAAAGTATGGTACATGAAGTGACAAAGTGCGAATTAAACGCAGCCAGGCATTGAAAATCAAGTATTGTTCGCCACAAAAATTCAGAAAGAATGCATAGAACTCGCTTTCTATTATAATAGAATGTAATCTCAATACCAATATTATCAAACAGGTGTTTGAAATTTCAAGTGGTTTATCCATCCGACGAGATCAACATTTCAAGAGCCGCATAATAACAATGATAGAACTCATTCAAAATAATGCCTAGTGATAAGGTATAACTCGACGGTATATTGAAATAAGGTACCGACTAATTAAAATTATCAAGAACTTTCACTTCACTGCAAATCTGTTTAACATAAAATAGTTGATACACATAACCTCTGATCGTCTATTATACAGGCTGGGATAATAATACAATGAACATAATTTTTACAAATGGGCGATCCAAAGAACGATGCAATTTAAGTACGCTGACAGGAAGGGAACGTAACAACTTACTTCTTCTCTTTGTAAGTAAGTTAACTTTAATATATTAATATTACCAGAATACGTTGAACTATCTTTTGTTAAGGAATTAGGTGCACTTGTACTTGCTACTACTTTATCACCATCAGCGACGACAAGTCCTGTATTTGTATTTAAGCATTCAATACCCATGCTAATTATAGGCACTTTAAAAAGTGTATTTTGAGTCCCCATCAGTAAAGGTTGCACAATTTTCAAATGTTTTTTACCTTTTGCATGTGTTTGAACACAATGTATACCACCTTGACTAACATCAAACTCCTTTCTGCACATATTACAAAGAGCACGAAATTTATCTTCACACGGCCGTAACCACAATCTACACTCCTCTAAATCTAACCATAACGAATTAAACTGGCATTTACCGGGCATATTAATAACTTGTATTATAAATAACAGTTGAGTATGCTAAATTTAATCTTTTAATAAGTATAATGAGGAAGGAAAAACAATAGCTTACTTCTTTGAAGTAAGTTAAAAAAGTGCAACTCTGAATGAATGGTCCAGAAAGATCGCGTTATGACTAATACTCACGATAACAAGATGGGATGTTTAAACTAAAAATGTAAAAAACCGTCGATTCAATCGACGGTAAAACAGTTGAGTAATTGCGAAGTAGGAAGGCGTGGAAAACTGTCAGAAATCCATTTTGTTGGCTAGTAAACTAGAATACGGATAAAAATTTTGAAATAATTATGTTTATCTTCTGCTAACAACTCTACAAATTTCACCCTTGAACAACTGAACTATTAGCATTCGAAAGTAATTTAGAAGTTATCATGTTTCTTATTGACGTTTTTAATTAGTTATCAAATAAATCGAGGCACTATTTCGCCAATTCCTTTTAGACGTAAAGTGATGATATATCAATTATCAACAGAGATGTATTATTCAGATCAATACGTGCAGAAATTGACGGCCCTTGCAGAGTGCCAAAAGATCCAGCATTAAAGCACTTAAATAATTTAATTGAGAAGAATGGATTAAGCCTGAAGAGAGATGTAATGTCTTTTGTTTTCGATTATGAATGTATTTACGGCCGTTGTATCCACTCTGGCAATTTTTAGTAGTAAAACATTTCTAACAATAACCTAATACCTGCTCACTATTTTCACATATATGTACCTATATATTTTTAGGCACTTTAGCAATCACAAAAGTTTTAATTTATACACAATGAAAGACTACAAAATAAAAGTCAGACTTTATAATGCCTAAAAGCAGACGCTTAATTTCCGTATGTGAAGTATAAATTCCGCACTTTTTCCGCATATCCAAACTTGCTCTACAAAATCAGCACTTTTTCAGTACTTTTCGGATTTTCCGTAGCAGTAGACACCCTGGTATAGTAGTGATTCAGGCATGACAAAGGAGTTGTATGAGATAAAAAATTTAGCATTGCCAAACAACTTGATCCTCCTTTAGAGGACAAGCAGATTATAAAATACTGAGCAGGTCACTTCGAAACGAAAGTAGGCCAATGTATAACCTTACAAAATATTGTTGATAGAGATGTGTTTTTGGAATATCTTCAACGTTATGATGATATGGGTCAACCAAGGGGGTTGGAGACCAGGCCAAGTAGCCAACCCTTGAATGCTTTTAGATTCCAGAGGAATAATGGACAGGAAAGATAACACAGCAGACCATTTGAAAGAGGAAATATGCAAAGAAATAATTGGAATAGAAGAAATGCCATTAGGAGAGACAGGGGAAGAGAGAATAATGAATCTCGAACCATTGAGAATAGAACCGTTACCCAAGGAAGAAAAAATATGACAAACACACAAAGAGTTGGCATGATTGGTAGCAACGATAACAGAAAGACATACATAGAGACAGTGAATCAGTCTGGAACATCAAGTAGGCAAGATTTTTAGAAAGAAACAAATCAAATGGCAAAAATATAGAAATTAATAAATATGAACATACGCGTGAATTTATAAAACTTGAGTTGGAAAATGATAAAAAAGTTAATGAAAAAAATGATTTTATCAACTAATTATATAGTTCTCATTCTCTGCAATTTATATAATTTCATTAAAACACAATATAAATAATACAACATCATTAGAAATATTCGGGGCCGCTGATAAGTATATTAACTATTATCAGTGTCAGATATAAACAACATGCATTTACAATTTTGTTTTGGAACTAAATTAATATTTTTACTTGTGAAATGCTGTCTAAAAGAATTATGATTATATCTATTACTTAATGATGGATAATAATGAAGATAAATGCATGAAATGCTTAGAATCTTTAAATGACCATGATGTATGCATCAAATGTGATTGTTCATAAAGAATGTGCAGAAATCTCTCCCTCAGAATTTGTGTAGTTCTTCAAAAGCGAAGCCTGTGGTTTTTATGTAATACTTGCACCTACCCTATAAAAAATCTACCTTCTCTCTTTTCTAAAGTTGATACCATTACTAACTCTTTACAAATCCTACTTAAGAAGTCAATCAATAAAGTTGATATTCCAAACACTAGAAGTTACTCGGCTGCTATAAAAAACAAGTCTGAGCAAATATTTATGGTCAAACCCAGAAAAGAACAAGTCAGTCAAAGAACAAAGAAAAAATACAGTTGACCCTGCTCAAATTGAGGTCAACATCTCTAAGATAAAACAAATATCAAAAGAAGCTGTAATCATTAAATGTGAAAATCAGCAGGAACGTGATGTGCTACATACCAAGATTGTAGACACTATGAATAATAATTACAATGTGGAAATTCCTAAGTTAAAGCAGCCAAAAGTTCGAATTAGTACTATAAGTAATGAGGACAATGATGAGGTTGATGTGATAATATACAAATTAGTTAAACAAAACAAGCTAGATACTCAAATTAGTGGTTTCTACATGAAAATAGTCAAGATCATCAAAAACAAAGTGTGGAACTACTCTACCATTATATTAGAAGTAGATTCTAATACACACAGCAGCATAATGAAAAAAGAGAATATCACCATAGGATAGTCACGAGCAAATGTGTATAACCATGTAAACTTATACAGTGTTATAAATACCAAGACTACCAGCATCTAGCAAAACACTGCAGCAACGATAAACTATGTACCAATTGCTCAGAATTATTGGAAACTGCAGAAGATAATGTGAAGAGATGGAAATAATAGATCAAATGGATGAAAATGGTATAATTGCAGGTGTTGAAAAGAAGATAATGAAACTTTCTGAGAATGCAGCTCCTAAAAATAAAATAAAAAAGGTAGTAAAATATTAAATAATTATGAAATAATTTGGAAAGTAGAATTTAATAATTCATTTGGGATAATCGCTATTAGAAAATCGAATCGTTTTGTGAAGTTGCATATGTACAAATATGGAGGAGTGAGGTTTGGTTTGTCGAAACATTTATTTAAATATGCAGATGTGAGAAGAAATTGGAAGTCCAGGAAAAAGAATTAGTGAAATGAAAGAGGATGAGGGAGTTAAGAGTATAAGTGAAAATTACTTTAAGACATAATTAGAAGATAATGTAGATAGGGGATCAATTGTTGTTAAAGGTTCAGGTGAAGTTATGAATGAAACAGAATCGTTGTTAAAAGAGGAATCTTATAAATTGGAAGATAGAGAGTCAAGAATTGCTACTGACTGTGAAAATAAGTCACGAGTTGATTAATATTGAACAATTTAAGACTAAAGTTCTTGCATTTAATAAAAGTACTTAAAAGATGTATATTTTGAAAGTTACATAAGTAAGCTAGATACGGAAATTCTGGACCACAAATTTTTCAACGTAAGCTGTAGTTGCTGGGACAGCCTCATGAAAATTGTATACCCCATATTTTTCCAAGATTGTGATAGTTCAGAGAGAGGAATGTGCTATAATACGATGAGTGATGTATACAAGTGAAGAGAATTTTGTTTAAGATGAAACTTGATGAAACCGTGTGTAAATATGAGAAAATTAGAAATAAAAGATAGTAATGTTAGATTGTAGATGATATTAGAATAGAGTTAAAGGAAAGTTTAGTTAATTATAATGTCACGTGTATTATTACTCCGTTTTCTAATCATAAAAAATTATTAGAATTATTAACTAATTATCAAGTGCGAAAATATAGTCACAGAAGGTTGACACAGCTACCAGGAAAGCAAATTCTTAATCAGCATGAGATAGGCAACCACACACAGGAAATAAACAATTCCTAACTCTGAGAAAAAACATTTAATTAGAACAAAGGAGATATACACCAATCAGTCGGAAACGCAAATTAATAAAAACACAAGTACAGTTTAAAAAAGAGAGAAATGTAAGTAAATATTTATGATCTAATTGAACTGTATGCATTTTTAATTGCCATGCTATTAATAATCCAACTATCTATTTGTTATGCTTATAATTATACATATATTATATATTTGCAATCCGAATGATTACAACTATTATGCTTGTAGTCATGCTGTAAACTGTTTATATGCTTATATAGTAAAACATGTTCTTGTGTTCATTAATTAAATTAAACGTCGATTTCTTAAGAAAGACACCGGCTATTATATATGCATCAAATTACAATCACAAGTTCTAGTAGGAACACGTAACACATGAATCAATCTTGGATCTCTAACCGAGTGTATCCTGTTTAGATATTCTTAAATATCCCGAGAGCTACGCTGTAACAATTTTTTTGAAGACTGCAAATCCTCTAAGATCATTCATTGAATACACTGTTTTGTCTATTTAACTAAACACTTAAATATTGTTATGCAAATAAAAATTCAGATTGGAACCGTGTAGCCCAATCACAAGACAGAAATTATTCCATAGTGCTGGTCTGTTTGCTATCAACAAACGTTGGCCGTTTGAATAGACTCTTCAATGTCAAGCAAAGTTGAAATTAGTTGTGCGCATAAGACAAACAGGTTAGTCTGGCAAGAGCATTCGATAAAGAAACACCATGCAGTTGTATTGTGTTCTCGTCAGCAATTTACGTGTGGCGATTGGTCAAGTGCAACATGCACTTGAATTATAGTGTTTTTTTTAAATAATGGTAAGCACATTGAGTATTTGTTAAATCAAACTAGATAATTCTGTTATAGCGCTCTAAAGGATAACGATATTTTTAAATAAAATGCACTCTAAAGTATTACAATAATTTGTTAAAGATCTGTTAATATGTTTAGTGATACCGTTTGCAAGATACCGTTCATATGTTTAATGTTGAATTTTAGTATAATAGCGTTAAACGCTCCCTAGACTTTTGGTAAAAATTATCCAAGCTTGTTAATTTTGCTTTCACTAAATTTATAAAACGTGCTCCAAGAATTTTCTAAGTATGACCTCAGAGAACTTCTAATAATAATTTTCTTAAAAGCTTGTTAATATTGATTTCAATAAATTCATAAAATTAACCTTAATGATTAGCAAAAACCAGGTCTTTGTAATAATTAAACTTTATATCGGTAATGCAACAATAATACTGGAGATTTAGCAAAGAGTGTTCCGAATTTACAAGAACAAATAGCAAAATTAGATTCTCCAAATTACGGTCGAATTGACTGTCTTAATAACAATTGGAATACCGTCAAAGATAAAGTATTTTGGAAGCCCGTTGGATGGTTGTTATTGTTTCAATTTATGTGGAAGAGATATATTTTATGTTTGTATAAATGGTTCCAGAAAAATTCGTTTACTACACCATAAAATGTGGACCGTGTATTGACGTCACTTGTTTGTCAAAATACCGTATGTCAGCACATCTGGTTTAGACAATGTAATAGTCTACGTAATTAAGAACATCGTTGTGCAAGGTAAGCTTTTTTTATTACTTTCACATGACGACAGCAGTTGGCCAATATTGACACAAGACGGGATATAGGAAACAACATTATAACAACCATCAATTCTGGTTTTGCTTTGTAGACATAATAACTTTTGATATTTAAAATTTATCACATTTTAAATTAGGGTTATACCTTATATTATTATGAATGAACTTGAACACCTTAATTTAGTCCTAGCTAAATATTTCATTTAAATGCAAAGATACATAAAGTAGTCATGAAAACTAAAAATTATTAGACTTTTGAAATTCTAATATATATATATATATATATATATATATATATATATATATTCTGTATAAAATTTTATTACTAAAAACAACAATATTTGATTAAAGAACATTCATTTCATTCGTTTAAGTAATTGTTTTATTTTGAACAAGTGAGTTCAAGAATAGGATAATTAAATCAATAAGTAAAAAGCTTAAATACCCTTTACTAATTTAATGTTTTTTTGCTCTTGACTAAGGAGCACTAATAGTACCTTCAAGAATTTTAATATCAAAATTGTGTTTATAATAGTGTTCAAATTATTGATATTAATAGCTATTCTTTTCTTTATAGTATAAGGTAGCAAGAGAACATCTCTTGTGTCCTTCTTTGTTATATTAATATTTTTTTACAGCTCCTGCTTAGGCAGTAAATACGATATTTACTCTAAGGACTTGGTGGCGCCCCTTTTGCACCCCTATTTTAGTATTACTAGAGTTAGCAAGTAAATAATGTTTTGTCATAAGAACCACGACCAATCCTCATAAGCTCTACCCGAGGGGAATAGACCCCTAGCATAGTCAGAAGATAGTTGAGGTTCCATCTTTCTAAAGGAGATCCCTTCACATAAAAGATCTCAAGAAGACAATAATTATGATAATTTTAATTTTTTTTGTTATAACGCGTCACACATGGTGGAGGATTCCAAGGCTTAATCGCCCTTAAAACTAGGGTGTTAGCTAGTAGTTCCTACTTGTGAATGAATAAACGTGAAAAGAAATAAAAACGCTAAATATTGTAGCAATAAATCATTTCCAAAATATTAGATGTGTACCCTCATTGTTTTATATTCTGAGCTACCTACTCATTTCTCTGAAAATTCCAGTCTGCATCTTTCACTATTGGATGCAGATCCATACATGTTAAAAGCAGTGTGGGTTTTACATTTTACATGTTTAGACCATGGTTTACATAGAGTAGCAGAAAGAATTTGGAATATGACATTAGAAACCAAATTATTAGTTAGAGATTTTCTTAAAATACCTTTGCACATAGAAACTTCCACCACAGCTTATTCTAACTAGATGAGGAACATAGTTACATATAGCTGTATTTTATACACAAAATCTTCCAATTAACAAGAAAATTATTCAAATATTTGATTGCAAAACCTCCACCTGTATATAATCAGTCCAAAAAGCAATAGATGCAAAAGGTGTTGCAGCAAAATTAAATAACATAAAATATCGTTTTTTCTAAACCACCAGAAGTGATCAAAAACTTGGAAGGCTATTGCTCCTCAACATTTGAAAGTTTTCGTATCATAGAGAACTTATTATAAGAAGTTGTATTCATCACTTGGGGTTTTAGCAATATCCGTGGCAGAAAAGATGAAGGTGAATTTTCAAAAATTCTGTGTATGCCTTGTTTAATAAAATTCATGGAATTT